>CM077818.1:114388886-114988886 GCA_039764185.1 Tamarix austromongolica
AGAGGCGGTCGACGGCAGAGGAATGGCTGATTGAAATGGAGGTGGCGCGCGACGGAGTTTTCTGGGTTCCAAATTTTTGAACCCGATTATGGCGGCTCTTGGGGCTATTTATAGGCCAATTGGGAAGGAAAACGACAAGGACGCGTGGCAAGGTAGGGGGCAGGGTTATGGGGGCTCCTGTCCGGCGAGAATGATTGGCGCAGGGTAGGTGTGATTTGTCGGGAAGGGAGAGAAATTGCGTGCGAGAGGGGGAGTAATGGCCTGGTCAAATTTGCAGGGGAGACAATGAGGAGGAGAGGGGAGGAATGGCCGGTGCAGTGAGTGTGGCAGCTGCACGCTTTTTCCGTCGAGATTTTTGGTGGCAGGGGCTTCAAGCTGGAGGTTGAAGACGATGGGTTGGATCGGCGATCCAGGGGAAAAGAAAAAAAAAGAGAGAAAGGAGACTGAATCGGCCGGGAGAAAGGGGGAGTAGCGCGTGAGGCTGGGCCGCGCAAGGGAGGGAGGCTGGGTCAGCAGGCCGACCCAAGTCGGGGAGGAAGAAAATAAGGAAGAGAAGGAAAGAAAAGAAAAGGAAAAAGAGGGGGAAAAGGAGGAAAAGAAAAAGGAAAAAGAAGGAAAAATGGTGGTTGGATTAATTAGTATAATTTGGGTATTTTGGGGTGTTTTAATAAAACATAAATATTAAAATAATAATTAAATTCTCTTTTTAGGTTAATTTAGGGATTTTTGGAAGAATTTCCTTAAATTTCATTTTAATTAACAAAACACTCTAATTTTCTCCAATTAGTTTATTTATAAATTTATATTAATTTGAAACTATTTTATCCTTCTTATTTTTAAATAAAATAATTTAATTAATTAATCCCTAAAATAAAATTATTAATTAGCTTAAAGTACCAAAATTCCTCCTATTTAAAACACTTATAAATTTCTTCTTGATTCGCCTAATTAATTTCCTTTTATTGAATAAAAGTAGTTTATTTAAATAATTTCCTAATAATCCCTTATTTGGCCATGATTTCCCTAAATTAGGGTTTTGGGATATTTGAATAGATGCATGGAATCATTCCGACTTTTTTTTGCAAGAATTATATTCTAAATGGTTTGGATGACACATTATATAATGTGTATTCTGGTATAAAAGCAGCAAAGGAACCGTGGGATTCTTTAGATACCAAGTATAAGATAGAGGACGCCGGAATAAAAAAATTTATTGTTGGTCGTTTTCTCGATTATAAAATGGCGGATAACAAGTCGGTAATATCCCAAGTGGAAGAGATTCAAGTTATTATTCATGACATTTATGCCGAGGGTATGTTCCTTAGTGAGTCCTTTCAGGTAGCAGCGGTAATTGAAAAATTACCATCATATTAGAAAGATTTTAAGAACTACTTCAAGCATAAGCTTAAGGAAATGAAACTTGAGGATCTCATAGTCCGTCTAAGAATTGAGGAAGACAACCGCAAGTCCAGAGGCTCAAATCTAATGGCATCAAGAGCCAATGTGGTGAAAAACGGATCAAAGAAGAGTAAGAAAAGGAAGCATAATGGAGATAGTTATAATACAGGATCTAATGTCTCCAAGAAATTCAAGGGAAAGTGATATGAATGTGGCAAGCAAGGACACCGTGCAAAGGATTGTCGCCATTCGAAAAAGTATAAGAAAAGCAATGCTCAAGCGAATGTCATAGAGACAGACAAGTTATTTGAAGATCTTGATGTTATCAATCTATCCACAGTAGTGTCATAATGCAACCTTATAGGCAATGCTAAGGAATGGTGGGTAGACACCGGAGCCATTCGTCACATATGTGGTAACAAGTGGATGTTTTTTGAGTATCAACCTATAAAAGATGATGAAGAACAACTCTTCATGGGAAATGCTTCATCTTCTAAGGTCATCGGTCGTGGAAAGGTGATAATGAAGTTGACAAGCGGAAAAAACCTTACTTTGAATGATGTGCTCCATGTACCAGATATCTAGAAGAATTTAGTGTCAGGATCCCTACTAAGTAGGAATGGTTTTAAGTTAATCTTTGTATCCGATCAATTTATACTTATTAAGAATGAGATGTTTGTAGGAAAGGGCTATCTCAGTGATGGGCTCTTTAAGATGAATGTAACGACTATTGTACCCAAAGTTAATAATAATAAGAGTGTTTCTTCTTCTTAAATGCCTGAGTCATTTAATATTTGGCACGAACAATTAGGACATGTTAATTATGATACCATTCGAAGGTTAATTAATTTAGAGTGTTTGCCTAAATGTGAGTTTAATCCTAATCATAAATGTGAAATATGTGTTGAGGCCAAGATGGCAAGGAAACCCTTTCATTCTATTGAAAGGAACACAGAACCTCTAGATTTAATTCACACTGATGTGTGTGATTTAAAATTTGTGCAAACTAGAGGTGGTAAAAAGTATTTTATTACTTTCATAGATGATAGCACCCGTTATTGCTATGTGTATTTGCTACGAAGCAATGATGAAGCAATTGATATGTTTAAACACTTCAAAGTAGAAGTTGAGAATCAACTTGGTAGAAAGATTAAGGCTATAAGAAGCGATAGAGGAGGTGAATACGAATACCCTTTTGAACAAGTTTGTTTAGAAAATTGTATTATTCACCAAACTACTGTCCCTTATACGCCTCAATCTAATGGAATTGCATAACGTAAGAATAGAACTTTGAAGGACATGATGATTGCCATGTTGATTAGTTCTGGTTTACCGCACAACTTGTGGGGGGAAGCCTTATTAACTACAAATTATATTCTCAATAAGATTCTTCATAAGAAAACCCACAATATTCCATATGAGTTATGGAAAAGTCACAAGCCTAACTATAAATACTTAAAGGTGTGGGGGTACTTAACAAAAGTAGCAGTTCCTAAACCTAAGAGGACTAAGTTAGGATCGAAAACCATTGATTGTGTATTCATTGGTTATGCACATAACAGTAGTGCATATCGTTTCCTTGTCCACAAATCAAAGGTTCCTGATATTGATGCCAACACTATTATAGAATCAAGGGATGCTATATTCTTTGAAAATATTTTTCCCTACAAAATGAATAATGAATCAGTTTCACTAAAGAGGGTAAGAGAGTCTATTGGTGATGGGAATAAAGAAGTTAATTCAGATGAACCTAGATGAAGTAAGAGAGCTAAGATCTCTAAATCATTTGGACCTGATTATCTAACATATTTGTTAGAAATTAGCCTCAAACATTTAAATAAGTTATATCCTCTCCTGAATCTGCTTATTGGAAAGAAGCAATAAATAGTAAAATTGAATCCATCATGCAAAATCACACATGGGAAGTAGTGGACTTGCCTTCTGGGAATAAACCCCTAGGATGTAAGTGGATCTTTAAGAAGAAATTAAAGGCTGATGGTTCAATTGACAAATACAAGGCAAGGCTTGTAGTTAAAGGATACAAGCAAAAGGAAGATGTTGATTTTTTCGACACATATTCACCAGCTACAAGAATTATGTCTATACGTATGCTATTGGCAATAGTAGTTGTAAAGGGTCTTGAAGTACATCAAATGGATGTAAAAACAAAATTCTTGAATGGTGAATTAGAGGAAGAGATCTATATGGAACAACCTGAGGGGTTCATTGCTCTCGGTCAAGAGAAAAAGGTTTGTCTTCTTATTAAATCTCTCTATGGATTAAAACAAGCACCTAAGCAATGGCATGAGAAATTTGACAGTGTAATGTTGTCAAATGGATTCAGGATAAATGAGTTTGACAAATGTGTTTATGTCAAAGATACTCATAAAGGCTACATTATAGTGTGTCTATACGTAGATGATATGCTTATAATGGGTAATAATAATGATATTATTAATGCTACCAAATGGATGCTCACCCGAAGTTTTGATATGAAAGACATGGGTCTTGCAGATGTTATATTAGGAATTAAGATTTTTAGAATATCTGATGGATTAATATTGTCTCAATCTCATTATGTTGAAAAAATACTTGATCGATTCAAGGAGTACAATATTAACCCAGCTAAGACACCATTGGAGGTGAATATTCATTTGATGAAAAATACGGGTGCCAGTTTTTCATAATTAGAATATTCACGTATAATAGGCAGTATCATGTATCTCATGAACTGCACACGACCGGATATTGCTAATGCAGTTAACAGTCTTAGTTGCTATACCAGTAACCCTAACAGGGAACATTGGAAAGCGATAATTCTAGTTCTAGGATATCTAAAGCACACTAAGAACTTTGGATTACACTACAAGAGATATCCAGCAGTGGTAGAAGGCTACACTGATGCGAATTGGATAGCGGATTCCAGGAACTCTAAGTCTACTAGTGGATATGTGTAAACTCTTGGAAGTGGTGCAATATCTTGGAAATCATCTAAACAAACATGTATCGCGAGGTCAATAATGGAGTCTGAATTTATTGCTTTAGATAAAGTCGGGGAAGAAGTTGAATGGCTTAGAGACTTCCTAGAAGATATTCCATGTTGGGAACAACCTGTGCCACCCATACGTATCCATTGTGATAGCCAGTCTGCAATTGGTAGGGTACGGAGTAAGATGTATAATGGTAAGTCTAGACATATTCTTCGTAGACATAATACCATTAGAAGGTTGCTTTCTAATGGAATTATCTCAATTGATTATGTGAGGTCAAAGGATAATATTGCGGATCTGCTTACAAAGGCATTAACTAGAAAGCAAGTAGAAAGTTCATCAAGGGGAACAGGCCTAAAGCCTATGGATATATAGAGTCGTCATGGTGGCAACCTAACCTAGTTGACTGGAGATCCCAAGATCTAGGTTCAATGGGAAAACTGAACTATGGATGACTCGGTGTTGCATTGAGGAATCTATTTTTATCTACCTATTCCTATGATGAAACAGTGCAAAGAAAGGATAAGGTTAAGCTATGCTTTTAATGATCCCTATAACTTAATATGTTTAAGTAAAATATCTAAAGGATAAAATAATTAGGAGATCACCTATGTGAGTGGGAAGGGGCCGCTTATGTGAGAATTTCGAAGGATGAATTCTCTACCACACTCACAGAACCAGGAGGTGTTCATGGCCGAAACGAACACAAACGTGAGAACCAACTATGCTTGAAGGAAGCTGTGTGTTTTTTATTGTCTTGGTTTACACTAGACGGCTGACTGTTCAAGGTAGACCTGTCCACTGATTGGCCAGTAAACCCGATAGAAATTTACTATGGAAAGTTCAAAGTCTCAAACTACTTATCCAGATGCAGTTTTCTTCACTTGTGCTCAGTTAGTTTAATTATGGAATGAAAGCTAATTTTATCTTTCATACAGGGAATGGACGCATTCCACGAAAAGATATTATTACTTTGTAGTAGGGTAATGTGAGAGATACTAATTTAAGCATAATTTGTTCATGCTTGTGATATATTACAATCTAGTGGGGGATTGTTAAACAGATTGTAATATATATATATATATATATATATATAAGAGAGGGTGAAAGTAACGGATATGAAAAGCGGGAAAAGCACACGGTTGACTTGGTTTCTTTTCATTTGAATTAATTTGAAATATCTTAATTGTTGACTTGGTTTCTTTTCATTTGAATTAATTTGAAAAGTCCTGATTGTTGACTTGGTTTCTTTTCATTTGAATTAATTTGAAAAGTCATGATTGTTGGTATAAGATCCAAGAAACACTTTGGTTCACGGGCTTGGTACCTATTCAAAGGGACTTCATTAACTCTATAAATAACCCCCACCATCAACCGAAAAAATCAATTCAGAAATTCAGATTTTTTGAATATTCTAATAGTTCTCTCTCTTCTCTCTCTCTCTACTTTTTCGATTCCTATATTCCTAGTTAAGTACAAGCATAATATTGCGTTCGCTGGAATCCTATTAGATTAAAGTGTTGCATCTGATAGGAACGAAAATCTGTTCTATCCTGGAAGACGATTGTTCACAACCTTGAACACCGTGTGAGAGAGCAAAATTGTCTTAAGGATACATCGTGAATTCGGTGGGCTCGGATAAATTATTTTTGGTATTCTATTATATTTTTATATCATACACCCAACACCAACTTCACAAATTCCTCCTCTACATTGTCTAATCTTGTCGGCTATTTCCATCTATGTCTATAATCTTCGCCTCCGTCGCGTGAACCTGCCATCCATTGTGGTGAATTAGAGAGAAGACGAGAAGTGCATACCTATAATGCAAGGAAGAGATAAGATCATAAGAGGAGGTGAGAAGTTTGGAAGGCCAAAAACGAGATTCAATCGCCCGGGGGGTCACACTATTTGGATTAGACTAGTAACAAACACTTATAATGTAGGGGCTCAGATAATTTTTAGTTTGGGCCATGGACTTGATCCGTAACAGAGATAAATACAAATGATTTTAAAATTAAAAGTTCAATATTTAAAAAAAAAATCAAGTGATTAAGATTAGTTTTGTATATTTTATTGAAAATAAAAGCTGTCATTTTCCATATTTTAAACTATATCATAGAATTTTTTTTATCATTTTTTATCGTCTCCATTTTGTTATATTTCAGGAATAACTGTTTTCTCATTTTTCTATGTATGTGCATGTTGAATAATAATATTTGCTCTCTATCGTGTATACTAACCGGCACATATTTCTTTGCACTATTGAATTGCCTGGCTGTTATGACCTTTTTGCTCTTTTTTTCCCCCTCCCAGCACAACCGTTGCATTTAGAGCATGGTAGGAGGAAAAACAAATAGTCATGATTGAGTGTTTTTGTTTTGGTTCACTGAAAAAGGCTTCTACTCATTTCTACAGACATTCGAGTTCTAATTATACCATTCTCATTCTATATCTCAAGTTTAAAAGGATATGTAGATCAATTGAAGTAAAATAAATATAATAATTTAGACAACCGAATATTTAATTTTTATCAGTAATTAAAGTCATTTATTGAGGATCGATTACTTTTGATCATTCAAGATTTACCTCTATCATGTTAAATTAAAAAATAAACAAAATTGCTTGAGGTAAATATACTATCCTTTGGAAAGAAAGAAAAAAAAAAAGAAAGAAAAAAAAGAGTAACATTATAAATTTGAAGTGTTTTAAATTTGGGACCTATCAATAATGACTAAAGAAAATCAACTACTAAAATGAAACAATTCAAAATTTTAAAGTATTGAAAGTAAAGTTCTAATTTAGCCGAACTCTTAATAAATTGAGTCAAGTTAATTTATAAATTTTTATAGTAAAGGATTTGAATTCACAAAATTTTATACTATAAAGAAGCTCAAAATCAATATGCTTAAGTTAAAATTGTTTATTAAAAAAATTTTAAAATAATATTTAAATTCTATTTGTTTAAGTAAATAAATTAATTTAATTGAAGCCTTAATGAGCCGAGATTAAAAATCTCTTAAGGAGTCATTCTCTAGTCTCTTCGACTAGTAAGGCTCTCTAGTCTAAATTTATCCACCCGATGAAAATGGAGGTTATCTCTCGTAGCATTCAAAATTAATAATTCAAAATTTAACACTATTGTAAATGCTCTTCTGTGTAGGGGAGTATAAAATTAAATATCTATATTTATTTAGCTACTTTTTTTTGATATCTATTATATATTTTTTAGATTAAATATTTAAAAATACAAATTAAAAATAAACCGAATTTGGATATATCTAATATCTACATAAAAATACTATTATGTTAATTTTAATAACTTTTGCAAAAAAAAAATCGAAAATGAAGACCATATATCAATTAATATTTATACTTATAATCATATATATGTCTTATTTTATCTAAAAAGGGTATAAAAATATTATTATAAAATTTTAAAATATAAAAATAAATAATATTAACAAATTAAAAACTATAAAAACATAATATTATGATATATTGTTGAAATAATTAATAAAAATAAATTTTTTATATCAGATAATCTATTCAGAAATTGTATATCTTATTTATCAAATATCCTTTTGACTATAACTTAATTGAATATCCTATATATCAGATTGATTACTCAATCATCAAATTAAATTTTTAGACTCTAAATTTTTAAAATAATTTTATTTATGTACATTACACAAAAATGATAAAGACACAAAGGCTTTCTTTCTCTATTCCCTTTTTTAAATCATTACATTATTTAGTCAATACTAAGCACATACTAAGATGACCTATGTTAGATAGAAGTGTATACTAATCATATCGATCCGAATTTTTTAATCAAACCGGTAAAATACGATTAGGGTTGGACCGTTTTTTCAAAAGGGTCCACGCTATAGGTTATGTTTGTTTGGAAAAATGAGGGGCGGATTTGATTTGAGTTTTCTAATCCCACACAACTTATAAAAATTTTCAATAAAATTAGATTGAAACACTATCAAGATCGGGTAAAATTTGGATAGTTTTAAAACTAGGTCAAATTATGATCAAAATAAGGTCATTTTTAAAACGAGATTGATCTGAAATTGACATAATTTTTACATTTCGAGTTTGGTGTAGACCGTTTTAAAATCAATTCAAATTTCGTGTCATAGTTTAGTAAAAATCGAGTTCAATCTAAGTCAATCTGAATTTGGGCACATACACATCCCTAATGTTAGATATTTTAGCGGGGTACTAATGTGTGTATATTGTTCGCTTGTGGCATCTTTCAAGAGTTAATTCTTGGCTTGTAATGCCATATGCTTTATGGTACTCATTTTTACATCCCCACTAATTTACTACACGACATCAATGCACCATCTATAACGTAGTATCAATAAAATCTATTCAATGATATAAATATTTTGAATTTATTTTTATAAAGATATATTTTTTCTTTAAATATATAAATATTCAAAATTTATTTTTTATTATGATACAAACTCTTTAAATATTTTAAATTTTAGATAATTTTAGTTTTAATAATCTCTTGTACTCAGATAATTAAATGGTAAACATTATCTTAAATTTATTTATTTTTAAAAAATTGTTCATGTCTTAATAAGGATAAATTTTAAATGTTGTTGTACTATTGAGAAACACAACTATAAATAATATGACATGTTAAAGAAGAAGAGAGGAGAAAGTCTCTTAATTATTCATGTGTATGAGTTTATATATATATATATATATATATATATATATATATATATATATATATATATATATATATAATTCACCATATCATATAGATATTGATATATTATTCACGGTTTTTACATCCATTATAATAAAGAGTTAAGGAATATGAGAGGTGGTAAACGTAGAGTTAAGATGTTACAACCATAATAAATAAAAAAATGGAAGAATTAAACCTAAGATTTAATACAATACACATTCATAAATTGTACGACAATGCATACATCTTCTGATACTTATAACCCTCCCCGAGTACATCTTTGAAATACCGCAACATTAAAAAATTTGTTAAAAAAACCTAGTAGGACAAAACCATGGCTAAAGATAAGATTACACTTTTCTACCCTCGACTTAGTATGTTTCCTTCATATATCATATTACGTATGATTATGTTTGTATGTACAAGAATACTTCTACTGTGCTTACATTTAAAACTTCATCAGTAAAGACCCTATCCAAGATAAAAATATGGATTTTGCACAAAAAACATGTGTCACCAAATTAAGCTTTAGATCATTTATTTGTAAACACCTATTTATAACCTGTTGATATAACACATTCAAATGTTAAACTTTTTGTCCACATAAAACATGCTCATTGAGCAGATATATTTGACTATTTCAATTCTTGAATCATTTATCGAGCGACATTCCATAATAAATCTATAATAGTCCTCACATTTATCAATTATTAGTTGTAACTTTTAGGTAAATATATCACCAACGCTACCTCATACCATTTTATAGTGGTGTAAGGGTAACTCATGAATATTTCCTTTGTCAATGGAATCTATTCTCAGATTCTATCCATACAGACATTTCGACTCAATGTGATAATTTCTTTTTATCTTTTTCAAGGATTATAACTCCTATTTTGAGATTTTAAATCTTTAGACCCTTATCACACCCTTCTTGTGTATTTGTATCATACCCATCATTAAATTAATAGAATCCACTACAAGAACTTCTATGTGGATTGAAAATGTAGTCAGAACACATATGAATTTCATAATTTCCTGACCATAAGAAATGCAAGTTATAGCTAAGTTACATCAAACAAGCATAAGCATCATCAACTACACTTTAATTTTTATTTGGGTCCATATTTCATTATGTATATCTTCCAAGAGTTTACATGATTTATGTTCTCAATCGCCTCTTCTCTCCTCTAAGGCTGAGAAAATAAACATCCCCAACATTCTTTGTGCCATAATTTCATATCCATGAGGGAATGTAGGTACATATAAAACTCATCCATTTTTTTCTAAGATAAGCATCAGGTTGATCCCAATTGACTCAACTTAAAAGGATTATGTGATACACTATTAGTAAGTACCAAAAATCTTTGTATGTATATTGGCATATCACTTCTAGACCTCACTAACAAGGGTCTACATATCAAATGCATAACTAATAACTCTACAATGTCATTCTACTTCCCACTTAAAGTAATAATATTACATCATCGTAACTGGATGATTATTCAATTTTGTGTCAGTGCACAAATATCAATGACAAAATATAGCATGTGACCTTACATTGATGTATCATTATATACCATGGTATATTTATTTGGTCCACATATGCCTCCTTGATATCTATCAGAGCATAGGAGATTTTACATTTACTTGCATTATCACAACTTAGTTGTAAATTTTTCAAGAATAATATATCATTTATAACGGATCATCAATTTTCAAAAATAAAATAAAAAATCTCTAGGATTCTAAGTGAATACTCATGCAAATTTCAATGAACTTATCTATTATTATTGTGCTAGTGTAATCTCATTTCTCATGCTACAAATATAATATTTTTATGGTCTACTAACTTCTAGCTAGTATCACCTTTTAGCTGTTCACATATACCAAATGTATATCTTGTGCCTTTATACTGGGTTTACTTCTAGTCGATTTAATGGTAACAATACCATAAAACTCATAAACCATAGTAATTTCTATAGGAATGTAGCTATAATATCATGTAAAATTTTTCTATCCCATTGTTTTTTAAAAGAAACCCTTTAATATGTTTAGTATGCCACATACATGTTTACATACTTGCCAATTA
Source organism: Tamarix austromongolica (assembly GCA_039764185.1). Taxonomy (NCBI): domain Eukaryota; kingdom Viridiplantae; phylum Streptophyta; class Magnoliopsida; order Caryophyllales; family Tamaricaceae; genus Tamarix; species Tamarix austromongolica. The sequence goes on from CM077818.1 coordinate 114,400,078, forward strand.
TAAGATAATAAATTACTTCATTATCAAAATAAAATGTACAATGACATTTCAATTGGTAAACTGATTTTCTAGATCATATTCAGGTTCATGAGATAAGAATCTATTAGCCTCTGCCATTAAATTACTTATATCAAATAAGAAGCTTCACGTTTTGCTAGTAATTGAACGGGAAGCTTTAAATTTCAACCATCAAATACCTCTACCCACCAAATCTATAATGTAAATGAGGAGGATATTATAAATACTATAGCTACTGTAGTGGTGGAGGAGACTCGACAAGGTAGCTTTTAACTGCTACTAATGCCAATGATGAAGTAGTTAATTTGTCTTATGAATATGTACTTGACAAATTATGCACAAAGTCATCATCACTACTTCGTAATTAAAACAAATACTTTAAATATAAAAAAAAATTACAAAAAATAAATTACAAGAGTCACCAATGCATAAATATAAAGTGAAAAAATAAAATTTGTGTTAAATTCTATAAACCACCAAATAGCTCGATCTTTTGAATCAAAATGTACTTGAAGTATTCAATATCATATGATATTCTTGATCAGTATCACATATGTTTTGAAATACTTACAGCTATTTGATCTCTATGATAAAATTGCACATAAGTCATTCACCACATTTTAATCATTCAATCTATGAGATCGAATTGTGTATAAGGTCTTTAAGACCATTAAATTTTTGGGTGAAGCTTTTAGCTTCCACATCAATTTTATCAATAGCCTTTCTTACCCCAAGTGCATACTTGTAAATAATATAATTTAATGGGGCCTCATTCTTTTACCAACATTTGTGCAATGCCCCATTCATGCTTGTGAAAATTTTAGCCAATTATGGTGTCCTTCCATTAACTTTAGGTAATGAAGATTTGCTCTATATTTTCCAATCAGCTTCGGGTGATGATATGTATAATACCATGAATTTTATCTAATCTTAATCCTAATATTTACTATATTAATTAGATCCTAATATTTATTTTAAGTATTTTATATTTTAACCTAACCCTAAGCCTGGATGATCAATATTTTAATCTTACCTAATTTTATTAATCATAATTTTTAAACTTAATCTTAACCATAACCACACACTTATTTTTCCCTTTTCCATTTTTCTATCTCCTTTTCTTTTTCCTTTTCACCTCCTCTTGCTTAATTTTTTCCCTTTCTAAAGCCTTGTGTGTATCTCCTTCCCATCCTTGACCAAACTCCTCCTGTCCATCTTCCTCAATGTCTGGCCATCCCAACTATCATCTCCCATAATCCATAGGATATGTCTAGTTAAAAAAAATTGCCAAATCTTTCCTCTTATTGTGCCTTACCTTTATCCATGATTGTGCCTCTCTTCTATGTCACTCCTCACCATGCACACAACTACACACACACACACAGATACCCCTCCAAGCTCTCTCTACCTCATTTATTGTCTCACCTAACTCACTCCATCCCTCCATTACCATCGATCAAAACTAGCCCCTGAGCATTCCTTCTCCTCCCTTTTCTTCCTGCTTTGTGTATTATCACCATTCATCATCAACGTCACTTTCTACCACCAAACACCATTGTTTTCCTAGAAACCCAAACATCATTACCACCCCATTATTCCTCCTTGCCGTCGCCCAAATGTAGCCACCCCACATCATCTCTTTCTCCTTTTCCCTAACGTGATATGTTTCATTCTGTTAAGGCACATGGTCGTGCATCCTAACAGGACCCAACCCTGCCTCTTTTTCATTACCCATGCATGGTTTCACACATAGCTTGTGCAGGCCTTTCTTCTCACCTATACACTTTACACACAACTGTCTACACCCTTAACCCCTCACCTATGTGCATTATGCCCTCTCAACATGTGCATGTGCTGGATGCATGCCCGTACCCCTTTGATGTTTCCCTTGGCACAACTGTGCCTCCCTCCTAGCATGCCCCATTCTACCATCTAGCACTACCATACATTCCACCATACTCCTATACATCTCGAGCTATTCCACTTATTTTAGTTATCCCCATTTCCACCCTCCTTTTACCTTCACTTTTTCCTAGGTTATATTCTTGAGTTCTAATTTTGTATTATTTTTGTTTTTGTTGGTATTTTTTGATAATTTCAAAGGAAAAGGGTTAGGCTTACGTTCTTAGATACCAATGTCCCTTTTGGTAAAGGAATTTATCATGACAAATATAAACTAGGTATATGTTGGGCCCAATATGATTCACTTAACGTGAAAATTTGCATGAATTATGACCGAGATATTATATTCGTTCCAACAGACGAAAATAGTGGCTTAGGTGTATTATTCCCTAAAAGATGCTTCTGACCGTTTCATCGGTTTAATAATAGTGTTCAGGAGCATGTTGCCTAAGTATATGTTGGATCTGTTTCAATAGACAATAATAGTGGATCGTGTGTGTTATACCCTGAGAGGTGCTTTAGTCTATTCCACTAGATTAAGATTAGTGAGGTCCCTAAACTCAATGTAAATAAAAGTGTGGATCTTGTTTTCATCTAATAATAAGTTATGGACTCGGTGTTTACCTTTCATCGCTTATTGTTAACTCACATATATGCCTATTCTATTTTGTACCTTCACTCTGACTATATGATTACCTTATTCCACACATAGCATACTAATCATTCTTTTCATACGTGATTCTTATTCCCACGAGCAGACGATCCAAATATGTTTGTGCTTGTTGATGAGGACCTTTTGGATAATTCTTCTACATATGATGCCTTATGTGTGGATGAGTGATTCTTATTTATTAGGGTTGAATGTAGAGTCGTGTTATCCGACTATCATTTTTTGTCTGAATACCTATTGGGATTCTTAGCTCTCAACGTATCTTTGTTGTGTATTTTGATATTGTACTCAAATTTAATCTCCAAAATCTTATCTAATGTTTACAAAAGACCTCTTATTCTTTATTTAACATGTTTTAAGTCTTAACTATTTTGCTTTGTATTCGATATAAGGATGGTATGGTAAGTTAGATATATGTTAAAAATGGCGGTAACACCCAACTATGTAGATATTATGCTTCTACTAAGAAAAATTAGCAATAAAATTTGGAATGTTGCAATATTTATAGAGTGATGGGCGATGAGACCATTGATCCATTACTTTATGCAAAAAGTAATAGGAAATGAGATTGTTAATTCATCACCTTTTAATTTATGTAATTTTCTTAAGGTTACCACTACGAGTGGCTTCCCATCATCTTTAGGTGATGGAGATCTACATATGATAATGGGTAATGTGGCGGTCAATCTATCAATTTTGATATTTAAATTGATCATATTATATCAAATTTGGAAGTATTAAATTGGTGACTTTTAGCCTTTTACTGTCATTTATCTCTAACCTCTATCTTATGACTAGAAGGTAAATCATTACATACAATTAAATTAAAATACATATTTCTAATATATACAATTAGAACCGATAAAAATATCAATTAATATAAAAATAAAGAAAATAGGGAGAGAAAAATAAGATTTCATTATTTTGACGATTCTGGATCATACTATATCCTCATTAAAATCTTTAATCAATCTATATTAAGTGGAGGATTGATTCCCTTGAAATTTATTTGACTCTAATATTTTTCACATATGCAACATGTCATAGGCCTACAAAGATGGACATCTCAAACAAGAAACAAAATAGGTAGGTTAGTCCTCTATGATATATAATAATCATATCCATGTAAAATGATAACTAATAAATCTAGATCACTCCCCTTTATTAAACACTAATCAAACTTGACACAAATTCCATGGTCATATGCTTACAGGCGCCCCAATGTCTCGGACAATATCAACAGTAAAGCATTTTTTTCATCTAGAGTATAAGCATGTTGATAAGATGTTGTGATATTGAGAAACTCAGCTATAGAAAATAATACAAGATAGAAGGGAAGAGAGGAGGGAGAGTTTGTAACACTTTGCTATTTAAAAAACTAATTTTTATAAATTATTAGCATTAATTTATGAGTTTAAACCTTTAATTCTATTTTAATTACGTCATTTTATTTAAAAAAATTTCCTCGTAAGTGTTTGTCAAAATTTTGATTCGTTTTAAGGTTTTATTTATGGTTTTGAACTTATGTTGAAATTTATTTAATTATTTGTCTTTGCTGACTATTCTAGATAAATTTATTCACTATTAAAATTTTATTGAACTTATTTCATTTGAATTACACGCCGTGATTTTTACTATTTTAAATTCATTTCCAAGTATAACCTCCTCGTTTGATTGCGACTTTATTTTAGGGCTATATTTTGTTAACAAAAATAAATACTTTTATTATAAAATCTCTTTAAAGTAGTAAAATTATTTTAATACTTTTATCCATTGAAAAATTTTCTATTTTTGAATTTATTTACTTTTATGAGGTTAGTAAGATCTCTACAAAATTAATTTGAAATGGTTTTTGTAACATATTTATGATTTTATTTTTGAAAATAATTTTCTTTTGCCTTTTCCATTTTAGTTTACTCAAAATTATTTTAATTTAATTAAATTCAATCAAAGTTTTATAAAAAAATATTTATCTTTTATTTTTTGAACATCATTTTAAGAGTTTATTTAATTGTAATAATTGTTATGAGTTATTTTATATAATAACACTCATTCAAGTAAGTCTTAATTTCTCCGAACATCTATTTATAGATTATTTGGGTTTATTTTAGTTAAATTTTATCCTATTTAAAACTTCTTTTAACTCCTATTTTTAGATGTTCATTTTATCTATATTATTTTAGATAGTTTATATTAAAAAAAATAGTCACGACCCCCTTCCTTTTTCTCTTATCTCTCTTTCTTTCCTTTTCATCCTACGCTAGAACCCTGACGCCCAACTTCCATTGGTCTTTTCCCTTTCTCCTTCATCAAGCCACCACACAACCTCGCCCCCAGTCAACCACTCCTTCCACTCATCATCGTAGGCAATAGCACACAAGTAGTACAGCAACAGGCCAACACAAGTAGGGTAAAGGAGATATCTCACAAGCCACCCTGAGCCCAACTCTCCATTGGTGAGTGGTCCTCCCCCTTGACAAAGGTCCACTAATCCTCAATCGCTCTGATTTGCTGAGTTTTGTGTGGTATAAATTATTTCAAACCCTAACTTCTAATTTGATTAAATTTCTATAAATTAGCTTATGATAAACTAAATTCATTTCTTAATTGAGTATGTGTGTGTTGTATGATTCATTTAGATAAGTTAATTGTATGGTAAATATTTGAATTCTTGAAAATTAATTTTTTTATTCGGTTATGTCTAAATTTCTCATATTTTTCTAATTAACAGTTTTGGATAAATTGGTTTAATAACATACTTTAGAATATATCTAATTTTATGTTGGAATTGTCAGTTTAGAAAACTTGTGTGAAATCCATCTGAATTGGATTTTTAGGGAAAAAATCACTCGGATATAAATTATATCGATTCATGAATTGTTTTATTAAATTGATTATACAACTTTTATTAAAGTATACTTAATTTCAATTCTAAACCATCAATGTTAATATTTTAGCAAGATTTGATAAGATTTGCAATCTAGGCTCTATAATTCTAATTATGTTAAATTAGGTCTTTCCTTTATTGTTTTTAATAAATAAAGTATATTGTTGTAACACCCCAAATTTTAATATTGTTTTTTAAAAAAACTCTAAATTTAAAGCCCGTAAATTTTGGGGATGCCACCGCCACATTTAGTATAAGACTGATTCACTCATACCGTTCCAGTACCAAGTGCTAAGGCTAAGAAAAGATATTTTCATTAACTCATAACAATACATAAACTAAGGTTCATAATACAAAAGTCATAGTACACATGAGTTATTACATAATCCAAAATACGAGAGGAAGTTATTGAAAATGGAAAGATGACTACAACATTAAAATTGTTTTTGGGATTCAAACATAACTAAAAGAGAGAAAGGGATAACAATATCATTAAGGAAAAACCGGCCATGCCACTCCAAAGACTCGATGCAACCCATAATCAACACTCGTCCCTACCTAATGCCTCAAGGACATCAATAGCATCAAAGAAGGCATCTCCTACCTGCAACACGTCAGATGGGCCTCCTACTCATGGGAATGAGCAGCACTCATGAAAAGGGTGATTAGTATGCTACGTACTGAGTAAGGTAATAGATGCACTAAAGCCGACATATAAGGTCACATAAATCATACCAAATAAATAAAAGATCATAAAGTCCAACATAATAACATAAAGGCATATGAACATTTAGATGAATATGTAGAGGTCCAATATAATCCTGATTAATTATTTAATTAATCTCTTATCGAATTTCTTTTCACACCATACTCTTTATCAAGTCCACATGAGTACGGGAACCCCGCTATTTTAGCCGGTGGATCGGTCTCTAGGGCACTCCGGTGCCTGGCTACTATTTTAGCCGGTAGATCAGTCACTAGGATAACATACCCTACCACTATTTTATGCTGGTGGATCATTCTGGCCCCTGCTCACATGGTGCTCCACTGTAAGTATTAGTGTCTTTTACGTATCTTAGCAAACTTTAGGGTTTGGTTTATTGAGCTTGGTATCCCCCACTATTATAGCCGGTGGATCGTTTTCCAAGATACCTCGGTACCTAGCCACTATTATGCCGGTGGATCAATCTGAGCTCGGCTCAATACTCTTCCACTTTACATAATTAATTTTTTACATATCTTATTCATAATTTTAACCCTAGACATGCATGGCTTACTCCCTCCACATTTATTTCCCCAACAGAACTTGTCTCAATCTTAGTCTCATGAACTTCCTACCTTAGCCCATTATCCTTCCCTCTTTACCAAACTTACATTCGAGTTCACTTCCCCCACGTGTGGACCCAAGCCCACTACTTTTTCACCACCTACCCATTCACTTCCTCACTTTAGGGCTTTACCCTGAAACCCTAGTGTAATACCCCAAAATTTACAACTGAAAATTTTCATTTAATGAGAAGATTTAGCCGAAGCGAAATCACAAAAATGTAAATTATGGGGATATTACCGCCACACATAGTACCAGACCGATTCACATCTACCGTTCCAATACCAAGTGCTAAGGCTAATTGGGATAGACATCAAACACGATTCGATAATTAAAATGAGCATTCATAAAAGAAATGAGTCGTTAATCATGCAGAAAATCAGAGTGTGGTAATCAAAAGGTACAGTTTTAAAGTTCCAAACGTCAGAGACATCATACATCAGAATAAAACTAAATATAATGATACAGGAAAGATAAGACGGATGATAGACTCCGGCCATGTCATTCTTGACCCCCAAGATAGGTCCAGGCTCAACTCTCAGCCCCGCCCAATGCCTTATAAGCATTATAGGTATCGAAGATAGAATCACCCATGAAACGGGTGGTTAGTACGATACATACTGAGCGAGGTAACCGTGCACTAAGGCCAACACATAAGAGCACATAACAAAATCACAACAACATGATAGATAACACACAATTTCTCAGGTAAATAAAGGCCCACACTGGTTATTTATTTTCTAGATAGTACTCATTTCACACCATAATTTTTATCAATTCATGCGAGTACGGGAACCCCACTATTATAGCCAATGGATTGGTCACTTACAGGGCAAAATACAACTGACTACTATTATACACCGGTGGATCGGTCTCTAGGGCAAACACTCCTGACCACTATTATGCCGATGGATCAGTCTGGCCCCGACTCTCATGGTGTTCCACTATAAGTACTTAGTATCTTTTACGTGTCTTACTAAATTAGGGTTTGGTTTATTGAGCTTGGGATCCTCCACTATTATAACCGGTGGATCGGTCACTTATAGGGCAGAACGCACCTAACCACTATTATATGCTGGTGGATCGATCTCTAGGGCACCCTGGCACCTGGCCACTATTATGTCGGTGGATCAGTCTGGGCCCGACTCAATAATCTTCCACTTTACATGATTATTATTTTACTGTATCTTATTCAACAGATTCTACCCTAGACATGCATGGCTAACTCCAGCTATACTTATTCTCCTAAGAGGGTATGTCCCATATCTTGAGACCTCTGCACCTCCTAACTCGCTCCAATATCTTTTCCGTAATCTACTTACTTACACCAGGAACCCAAATCCTAAGTGTGGGGGTCGAGGCCCACACTTTGTACCCTCAAAGTCCACTCACCGCCTTACCCTTGGGTTTTCTCTAGAAACCCTAATTTGGGCCTATGTGGCCGATCCTTTTCTGCCTTACACAACCCAAACTATTTTAACACCCCCACACGTCACGACCCTTAGATTCAACCCTCACTTCATGCCCCACTCATTCTCATTTATTTTTATTATTTTCTTTTTCTTCTTCCACCTAATCAAATTAGGGTTTCCTCCTAAACCCTAGCCTAGTTTCCTATGCACCCTCATACATTTCCACGTACTATTTTTCACCCGAAGCCCACAGTCACCCAAACGACACTTCTATTACCTTCCTCATGACCCGAGGCAACTTTCCATACGTAAAGTTTGCCCCTATGTGGACTCTAACCATCCCATGCAAAACCCTCGATATTTATCATGCCAAACCCTAAAAGTCTCATGCAAACCCTAGTTCCTCCTATACAAACCCTAGTTTCTCCTACTCTTTCATTTTATTTAAATCCCTTCTTTCTTTTGTTTATTCACCACTCATGGATCATGGGTTATTTAGGTCATTCTTACCTACGTTAGCCAACTTACCTCCCCTTGGTTTTCTTATTTTCCCATTTTTCTTTTTCATGCCTCCATCCCACATCACCACATCCAATACCCTAGCATGCATGTCCTAAGGGCAACGTCACATCACGCCACAACTTGCAGCATATCCATATTAACACATATTAGAAGAGAGCACATGAATATACCTCTGTTCCAAGCTACGCTACACATAAAACAGTTAAGATAATAGCATATAGAACATGACATATAATTATATAGGACATCCAAGGTATGTTAGACACATATCACACATTCCACCTTAGCTACACCCTTACCTAAAACGTCATCGGGCTTAGGGCATGCTCCTACGCCTCCTAAGGGTTTTGACTTGATTCACCTATAAGAGGGAAATATTACGGGTTAATCTCCCTCTACCAGAATTACCATAATTTCCTATCTTACCCCTATCATGGCCTAAGGCTAATAATGATAAGACTAGTTTATAATTAAAAGTAGGGTTATTATTCTCAAAACAATTAATCATGCCACTACTAACCAAAGTAAGTCTCAGTAATATTCATAGTATTAAAGTAAGGGTTTCAATATTACTAATAATAACATTATTATTACTTTTACAACAATACTAATATCGACCCCAAGTTCTAGTAATAATAATAATAATACTAGTGATGAAAATAATATAAAAGTAATGGCCATAATGATACTTATATTAATAACGCTAATAGTAGTAGTAGTAATAATAGTGATAAATATGCTGGAAATGATAATAATAATAATAATAATAATAATAATAATAATAATAATAATGATGATAATAATAATAATAATAATAATAATAGTGGTAATGATAATATTCACAATAACAATAACAATAATAATAATAATAGTAATAATGATAATAATAATAATAATAATAATAATTAAAATAATAATGATAATGATAATGATAATAATAATAATAATGTCAAGCATGAAAAGGGGTAATAGTATTATAATGGTCAAAGTTAGTATTAATATTATTAGTAACAAAGTAATGATAATAATAATGATGATAGTAGTAGTAGTAGTAGTAGTAGTAATAATAATAATAATAATAATAATAATAATAATAATAATAATAATAATAATAAGGATAATAATAGTAGTAACAAGAAAAAAGTTTTAGTCTTTTACATAATAATACCATTAATTAGAAATCTCTCCGGAATAAGATTTAGAACATAATAATAATAATAGTAATAGTAATAGTAATAATAGTAATACTAATAATATTATTAATAATATTAATATTAATATTAATAATATTTAATAATAATACTATTAATATTAAAAATCATTAACACTTCTATTAAAAAAAAAGGTTTAAGGGTTAAGAAATTGGGATACCACCTAGGCTTGGTGGTGGAGCCAGCGGCGGCGGCAATAGCGGTGGAGGAGGAAGGGAGGTGGAGAGATAGATGTGGAGGCTAGGGGAGAGGGAAGTAGGGGGAAAAGGAGGTGTGGGGAGGTAGAGTAAGGTCCCTTGGTTGTTTTGGGGTGTAGAGGTGGTGCTATGGGTGGCGGATTCGATGGCAGACGGCGGCACGAGGGGTGGCATAGGGTCGAAACGGACTATTCTGGAGGGGGACTTTGCACGACCGGTGTGTCTCATGCAAGGCAAGGCAAGGAAGGAGGGTGGCTCAGTTGCATAAAGGGTAGTGCAAGGAAGGTTTTGGTGGCTGGAGTGGGTGGTGACAATGGCCGATGGCAGAGAAACGGTGGTCTGATTGGGCAGTGGTGGGCGGGTTGAATTTCTGGGCTGCCAAAATCAAAACCCGATTATGGCAGCCTTCAAGGGTTTATATAGATCAATTGGAAGGAAAAATGACAAAGGGGAGTGGGAGAGTAGGGGGCAAGGTTTATGAGGCTCCGGCCGGCGCAAGTCTACCTTCGTAGGTCATTTTTTACGGGGAAACAGGGATGGCACGCGCAGGAGAGGGGATGGCTGACCATGATGAAGTGAAATTGAAGATGACGGGGAAGAGAGGAGGAGAACGGCGGGTCAAATGGCGTGATAGGTGGATGAACTCCCGGCGCCGATTGAGGGAGTTGTAGGTGGCGCGAGAGGAAGAAGACGACGCAGGGGAAGGGGGAGGGGTTGGACCGGCGGTCCAGGAGAAAAGAAGAAAGAAAGGGAAAGGCCAGACCGGCCGGGAGAGGAGGAAAGAAAAAACGTGGGCTTGGGCCGCATAGGGGAAGGGGAGGAATTGGGCCGAAGGCGGGCCAACCTAGGTTGGGGGAAAAAGAGAAAAAGGAAGGAAGAAAGAAGAGAAGAAAAAAAAAAGAAAGAAAAAGGAAGAAGAGAGGAAAAAGAAAAAAGGAAAATAAAAAATGTGGGTTTGGGGTTAATTAATATTAATTGGGATATTTAATAAAATATTAATATTAAAATAATAATTAAATTCTCTTTTTAGGTTAATTAGGGATTTTGAAAGATTTTTCCTAAATTCCATTTTAATTAGCAAAATACTAAAAATTTTCCTATTTAAATTATTTATTAATTTCTCCTAGATTTACCTTAATTAATTTCCTCTTATTTTAATAACAATAGTTTATTTAATTAATTTTCCTAATAAATTTTTATTTTGCCATAATTTCCTAAGTTAAGGTTTTGGGGTATTTCACCTAGTTAGACCCAAAAGGTCCATCCTACTCTACTTGATACAATTCGAAAATTATTTTAACACATTGCCCATAGGTTTTACTTCTATTAACACACTTTACTCACCCGACACACACAGCCACCTAAACCCCAAAAGCCACACCAAACCCTAACCACTACACAAAACCCTAGATTGGCCTACTATATGCCCCTATACTATCCCACGTACTATTTTTCATTCAACACATCCAAATGCCCAAACAACATTTTCATCATCTTCCTCACACCTCAAATTGACTTTTCAGAAGTAAAATTTACTCCCATACAAACTTTATACCCCCCATGTAACTCTTCGTACTATTTCATGTAACATGAAACCCTAGATTCCCATGCAAACCCTAGATTCCCCAATGCATAGTCATATAACACTTAAATCCAACCCACATCATCTCACTTCATATCACCATAATATAATAAAAAACACAACTTTACATACTATACACGTGCCATAGATTATCATACCTCAACTCCATGCCATACTGCATATATAATAGTTATAAAAATACACATAAAATACATCATATTTCATACCACATGGCATGCAAGGCATGTAAAACACATTATACACAAACAGCCTTAGTTACACCCTTACCTAAAACGTCATTGGTCTTAGAGTACGCTCCCACACCTCTTTAGGGCTTTGACTGGTCTCACCTATATGAGGGAAAAACTAGAATTAGATTCCCTCCTACCAAAAATACCATTATTTACTAACTTATTTTAAGGCTAGGTTTTTCAATAAAATAATACCATATTAATAATAATAACGATAAGAATAATACTAAAAATATTTACGAAAATATTAACATGATTCAAAATGGATGGTGAGATAAAGGCTTCAACCCTTCACCAAAATAATGCTAATAATATCATTAGGACATTATTAATAAAAATAGTAATAACAATAGTAATGAACTAATAATCGGAATTACAAAATACTACTACTACTACTACTACTACTACTACTAATAATAATAATAATAATAATAATAATAATAATAATAGTAATAGTAGTACTAATAATATCACTTAAACTGAAATTAATATAAGGTAGGGTTTTCGACCCTACTCCAAAATAGTAAAAGAACCATTAGTAATAATAATAATATTATTATTAACACATATTACTTATAAATATAATAATAATAATAATAATAATAATAGCAATAGTAATAATACAAGTAATAGTATTCACACTATATAAATAAGGTAGGGCTTCGACCCTCTAAATATATAATAATAAAAAAAAAAAAATAATAATAATAATAATAATAATAATAATAATAGTAATAGTAATAATAAAACTCATAATAATACTAAAAAAATTAATAATACAAAATTGATAATCTAAATAATATAAATAGGATCTCTACCCTGATAAGAAATAATAACAGTAATATTGAACCTAATAATAATAATTATTATTATTATCATCATCGAATACTAGTCAAAAATTAAAATAAAATAAAACAAGCTTAAATAAATAGGGGAGAAGGGCTGAGAGGATTTAGGGTTCCACCTTAGGCCGGCGGAGATAGATGGCACCGGCGGTGGTGCATGGTAGTGGCGGCGGTGGCCGAAAAAGAGAAAAGAAATGGAAAGAGTTGAGATTTGAGAAGAAGAGATGGAGAATAAGGGTGGAGGTTGAGGTGTTGGTGGTAGTCTAAACTGAGGGGAGTAAAGCGAGGGTGGTGGCGCAGCAAATGGCAGCGGCGCACGGCAGCAGTGGTGGTGGCCGAAATGAAGAGTTGAAGAAAAAGAGAGGAGGAGAAGGAGGAAAGGGAAAAGAAGGGTAGGGCAAGGTGGAGGAGGGTTGGTAGCTATTTTTGGGTGATGGAGGAGGCAGTGATAGAGGCGGATGTGGTGGTGGATGGTGGTACGAAGGGCGGCAGGTGTAAAAATTTGGTTGGTTGTGCAAGGGATTTTGCACGGCTGTGGTGACTTGTGCAAGAAGAATCAAGGAGGAAGGGTGGCGTAGTTAGTTAAAGGGTGGTGCAGGGAAGACTTAGGTAGGTAGAGTAGGTGGCGTAGTTGGCTGACGGTGGAGAAAAGGGTGTCTAAAGTTGTGGTGGTGCACAAGGGTAGATTCTTAGGGTTTCAGGAAAAAGTTTTAAGATCAACCAAATGATGGCTATTTATAGAGTTTGGAGGAGAGAGAAGGGTTCTAAGGGTCGAAGAGAAGATGGGAGAGTGGCAGGCAAGAGTGAGAACCAGCCGATGATGACAGTTGGCGCACTCCCCATTCGTGGTCTGTGAGTGGCTAGGAGAGAGGGGGAAAACATGTGAGGGGAGGGGAGAAGTAGGTAGGCAGGCGGGGTTGATGAGTCGACATGGAAGAGAGGGGAGATGGGCAGCGATCGTGTGTAATTGCTGGTGAAATTTTCGGTCGTGCAGTTAGTTGTAGGTCGATGGGGATGAAGAAGGGAGAAGGAGGAAGAAGAAGAGGGTGGACCGGTCGGTTGGGGGAAAAGAAAGAAAAGAAGAGAAAGGAGAACCGGGCCAGCGTAGTTATAAAATTTTTAAACGGAACTCAGCGTTCTAGGGAAAAAGAGGAGAAGGAGCGTCGTTTTGCTCCTAGGCCACGCCAAAGGAAAGGAGGCAATGGAAATGGGCCGCGAGCAGGCCCAGCCAGAAAAGGAAAAGGAAGGAAAAAAGAAGAAAAAAAAGAGAAGAAAGAAAAAGAAAGGAAAAGGAAGAAAGAAAAAGAAAAAGGAAAAAGGGGATAAGAAAAATATAAATGGTTGGGGTTAATTTAATAAATCTGATTATTTTGGGTATATAAAATTAAAATATTTTAATAAAATAATATTTAATTTCCTTTTTAGGTTAACTTAAGATTTTTAAAAGATTTTTCCTAAATTCCTTTACAATTAGCAAAATACCCAAATTTTTCCTTATAAAAATATTTGTAAATTTCCTCTTAATTTGATCTAAATAATTTCTTCCTATTCCAATAAAAATATTAATTTAATTAATTTTTCTAATAAATCCTTATTTAAATAAAATTCTCAAAACAAGTATTTTTAGGGCATTTCAATTATATGTTATAAAATAAGTCTAATTGCACTTCTAAACACTCAATTTATATAAATTAATAAAATTTAACTACATTGTATTTTTGGGCTTAAAACCCTAACTTTCAAATGAAATTTATAAAAGTTGTTACTTGTATAGTTTTTTCTTCTAAAATTGATTTTATAAAATTATTTCAAATAAAATTAATTGCATTCTAATACTTTCAATTTAAATTAATTGAGTTGAATTATCTAAATTTGAAATTTAAGCTTTTAAATCCTAATTTTTTGGAATAGTTTTATGAATTATAGTTGTGTTTGATTCTTTCACATATTAATTAATTAGTTTTGATTTGAAGTCAATTGAATTGTGCTTCTAACTTATTGTCTTGATCAATTCTCTAAAATTTATATGTTTGATGTTTTAGGATTGTAAACCCTAATTGTACAAGTTGTTATTGATAAAGTTTACTTGTTTTCTATTATTATATGGTTATATTAGTTTTTTCTAGCGTAGTATTATGATTTTCAAAGGAGATCTAGGAAGGCGTGTTAATGGATTCCAAAGCTAAGGTTTTCTTTCTTCTTATGCTATAACAGCTTGGAAGTTGGGTAAACCTCTAAACTTCTAATTAATAGAATCTTATTTGTTGATGTGTATTATTTTATATTTTGATTGTGCTAAGAGTATGCTATGGTTTGTTAAGAAGGCGTGTAATTTATGTGTCTTAGCCATATGCTTATCTTGATATTCTTATATTGTATTGATCTTGTGGTGTGGTATCTTATAGTTCTTCATAAATATGAATCATAATTCTTCATATTTGTATTTTATAAGTTATTATGCTATGTAAGTTGTACAAGTTATTATGCCATGTAAGTCAATTATCATGATGTTAATATGAATGCAGAGGATTGAATTCTTTATTAGTAATTATATTTGATGGTTGTTAAGGACATTTGTGATGTGTTTTATATATAATGGAAAAATTGGTCATAGAGATAAAGTATGAATAATTTAAGTGATAAGTGCAAGGAATGAATTGTGGAAAATGCATTGTAGGTCACATTAGTGGTCATAGATGGTGGTTGTATATAGTCCACATTGAGTAGCCTCGGGATAGCATCTGATGTAGGGTCATGCAGTTAATGCCTTCCTTATGATTTTTATATAATGCAATGACAGTACAACAATGAGACCCTTCTCTTTACTC
This sequence comes from Tamarix austromongolica, assembly GCA_039764185.1. Lineage (NCBI taxonomy): Eukaryota > Viridiplantae > Streptophyta > Magnoliopsida > Caryophyllales > Tamaricaceae > Tamarix > Tamarix austromongolica. The sequence continues at coordinate 114,415,730 of CM077818.1, forward strand.
TATAGGTGGCCTATAGGCCCTATAGAAGGTATCAATGCTTAAAGTTTAGGGTGTCCTAAGTGGTAGTGATGGCCAGAGTCATAGATTTATAGGTCACATTGTTTGCCATAGCTACAAAGTCATAGGTAACGTCTTGTTATGGGTTCCTTTGGCTGTTGTACCCTGGATGCGAATAATATTATATTTCGAGTATGGATAGTATTATTATTATTTATGTGAGAAATACTATATATTAGAAATGAATAATTAAAATAAATGGAATAAGTGAAACAAGTGATATATGATATTATATACAAGGGAATAGGTAATAATGTGAATTGATATGTGTGATGTAATATCTTTTGGTGGAATTGATCAATAAGTGGTTATATGAACTAAATTGAAATGATTATACAAAAATCACTGAATGATGTAAATGGAATTAAATAAAGTAAATAGTGGTGTGCGAGTAAATATGACATGATACTTTGTGTGAGTATGTAATGCAAATCCAACTACAATTCATGAATTTCATCATTTTTCATGTTCTTCTACGATGGCATAATTCTATTACAATAGCTTCTTCTTCTTTTTTGTGAATTCATGCCTAATAAATATTGTTTGTGTGAGTGTGTGCGTGTGTGTGTATTTTATGGGATATGAATTGATCTTAGGTTATGTTCTCCTACTACTCTTGTTAGTTTGCATATGTTGTTCTTATGTTTTTCATGATCTTATATGAGAGTATGACCTTTATGTTTTATTAATTATGGTAAGCACATGAATCTTTGTGTTTATGCTATTACAATGAGTTTGGTTATTTACTTAGTACGTCATCGTACTAATACTATGCTTGTTTAGATATATTTTTTAGGTACTTTGGTTTAATTTAGATGTGACTTGGACTAGGGCTAAGAGTAAGAGCTACCTAGAGTTTTGCCTCTTAGAGAATTTTGTAATTGTTAGTGAATATTTTGAAATCTAATTTATTGTATTGATAATTTAATTTGGTATTGTAAATGACCATTTATATTTCGATTGTTTGATTTAGATTTTGGAACACGGGTTTTTTGTTGATTTACCTACGATGATTTTACGGGATTTTTCACTACTTTATTAGCGATTTTTTTTATTAAGTTTTGTTGAAATGGTTTTTAGCTTTGCACCTATCTAGGATTGTAAATGAGTCTAGTTGAGTCCAATAATCTTGGGCCCAGACTTGGGTAATTTAACTAAACAAACGAGCCGAGCTCATGAGTTAAAGTTAAAAAATAAAGCGAGCCTTACTTTTTCAATCTCAAGCTTGAATTCAGCTCGTTTAATAAATGTGCCTAAGAACTCTTAATGAGTACTGAAATGACTTAGGTCATTTACAATCTTACACCTATCAGGAGATAGATAGTGGACATCTATCTCATAGTAGGTGTGGTGCTAACACTCCTAATTTCTTATTTTTGCTTCCGCATTTCAAGAATGAAAATAGGGGTGTTATAGTCTCCTATTCATTCATATCTATGAGTTTTTTTATATATACAATTCACCATATCTTGATATATATAGTATTCATAGTTATTATATCTATTATAAAAGGGAGTTAAGGAATATGAAATGTTTTGAAGGAGGCGAAAAGTTGAGAGTTATAATCATAATGAGAGAATTTGTTACAACTAATAAAAAAAAATACTAAACCTAAGATTTAAAATAGTGATACAAATCCACAAATTGTATATTTATAATATATAGATAAGATAATTATAACAAATGTTTATATATTAGTAATATTTTTTAAAAATTGTAAATGTCCTTAGAAACAAAAAATTAAAAGTGACTATATTTTTGGAAACAATAAAAAATGCTTGTACCATTAAATGCATTTTTTTATCATGTGGTATCCATAAGTAAAAGAAAGTATTTATTGTATCCACGTCTTTAATGATGGAACAATACATACACTAACAATGCGCCTTGATTAACTTTAATTGATGGAAGACTTTGAACATCTATTCCTTTATTGTTCGGAAGGTTAGGCGTGTTTACCCGATGTCATCTAGCGCTCGAAGTTTCGCTACTCCTTTAACCGGTGGGCTCAAGTCAAGTGGATGATTGACGGACGGATTGTCAATACTAGAAGTCAAAAAGGTATGGCGGGTATTTTTCAAAGTGATGTCAGTTGTGGCTGTCATAATTAATCTAAAAACAAAGATGGCATTATCTGATTGTTACTCCACTATTTCTTTAGCTAAACTCTTATTTTATGTACCCGACATCTTGGTTAAAAATGTTAATGATAAAACTTTAAGTTGTAATTCTTTGTAAGGTAAAAACACTATGAGAGTTAAAAGAGGCATTAAAAAGAATAATGGGAAAAAAGGGTCCCTTTAATATAATTAATAATATAACTCCTTTGTTGATAGTCTTGCTGTAATTAAGTTGGTGGCAAATATAAAAGATTTGTTATCAAAACCAAAAAAAATGTTTATATTAATGTGTTGGTTCGTTCGGTATATATTTGAAGTTTTAATTATTTTTCACTTATATGTCGTTTTTAGCCTAAGAAAAATATCTTTTAAGATTTTTTCCTAATAATTAAATTTTAATAAATAAAAGATAAATCAAAACTGTCCAATAATACAAACTCACACAAACTACCTTTGAAAGCAACTATGGAAATAATATTCATACCTCACTCTTAAGGGTCTGCTACAACACCTTCATTTTTATCAATTTTACAAATCTTATTTAGAAAGTACAATACAGATGCAAAGTTAGTTATGAAAAAATTTGAATAGCAAGAACATAAGACACCACCAATGGTAAAATTATTTATAAAATACGAACTCTCAATATAAAGTTACAAAGTTGAAGCATACATAATATAACCAAAATTAGAAACTCTCAACATGAGACAAAACACCAAAAAATCATATTCTTTGATTCCAACCCAAACTCCAACAATAACAAATCACCCATACCATAGCCACTAAAAAAAAAATTTTTAAACACAAAAGTACCAAGTAAATGCATCTAACCCTTAGCAAATAACATACTCACATGCAATAACAACATGATAAAACCTATCATAATACATCACAAAGGTACACAACCACTATAATAGGTAATAATTCCCAAAATATGCTATCATGATACTCATGTTTCCAAAGCAACATAATATACTTAAACATTAACATACTCAATGATCTTATAATACACAAAGGTATAAAATCATACATAGGTAACAATCCAAATGCAATAAAATCAAGTCGTGCATAAGCTCGAGAATAACATGTATCAAGATGCAATGTTGACTATCATCTTAATACACAAGTACAATGCACATAATGCCTCCTACCAAAACAATAACACATAATCAAAAGTAGCTCCAACTAGCTTCAGAGGCATGCTAGCCAAGGAAACCACACCACTATCTAGATGTGTGCAACTCATCAAACCAAAAGTAATTCACTTGCTTCTAAGGTATACTAGTCAAGGAAGCCACACAACCACCTAGTTGTGTTCGTCTCAGACAAGATATATAAGTAAACTTGATAGAGATTACAATCTCATATGTGGCACAAAAGCCAAGGCTACATAACTCTTCATTTTTACACACCTACCAAGAAAGATGTTACAACAAACTAGTTGCTCATCGAATTTAAGTGTCAAATTCCTAAAGTACGCATACCTCCCATAGGGTTGGTGATTTTACCTATGAAGGTATAAAATATCCTTTGACTCAAAGGCCTTTAGCACTCAGGGTTAGCCGACGCTTGAGATGACTACCTAACAACAAGTATCTTTTACTTGATTAATTAGTGTTTTATTCTAATCAAACATCAAAAAAGACCATAAAATTACTTACTTACAAACTCTCTTGGTAAGGAAGAAGTCAAAAACACAATTAGTCATAAAAGGCTAAGATTTGACAACAAGTCGAGACCTCACATCAAATTGATCTCTTATTTTCAACTTACTCCCTTAGATTAAATTATTCAAAGATGACAGAAAGTTAAGTTTAAGTTATCTAAGGCCATCTTAGGCACATCATACTCAACACATAAGCGAACTCAATTCATTAAAATATATTACAAAAGATCACATTCTTAAAACTTACTACCGTAAAACAAGGTTTCACATCAAAAGGCAACCAAAAACCAAACTAGGTCTTAAGCCCAAATCAAAACCAACCTTTAACCCAAAACAACAAAACTAGAGGCATATAAGCCAACAGAGATAAAAAAAAACAATCACAGCTAATTGAGTGAAACCACTTTAATCCAAAATCTCAACAATACTTTAAGGCATAAAGAATCACATTTGGGGCCATAAATACCAAACCAATCGTGGAAAACAACTTAGAAGGTTAAAATAGGTTGAATAGATACTCTCTAGGGAAACACTATTTATAGATGATGGGAATATCATTTTATATTAAGAATATTAAATCCAAAAATAGTCAAAAATTATTACTAAAAATTTCTATTCACCAAAATATAGTTAAATTATTATTCATAAAAGTATTATTCATGAGGGTAAAAAATTGATGGTCTAAGGATAATGGTCAATATTCATAAGGGTAAAAAACTGGTGGTCTAAGGATAATGGTCAACATTTAACCCCAAAACATACTTAAGGCCCTTTAGAGATAGTTATGTCATTCTATGCTTTAAATAGTTAAAAACATGATTAATGATATTTCCAACCCAACTTATGAATATTTGTAACACCCCCAAATTTACTACTGAAAAATTTTGTTTAAATAAAAAAGGTTTAGCGGAAGCGAAAGATAAAACCATAAACTCGGGGGCATTACCACCACACTTAGTACCAGACCGGTACACTCCTATCGTTCCAGTGCTAAATGCTAAGGCTAAATCCAATCAACATTAAGTGCGAAACATCAAAAACATGGGTCAACATTTAACATGAATCATTAACGAAATTTCAGTCAAACAGAAGTTAGAATACGATTTAGGATTACAACTCAAGAGCACGATTTTCAAAACGTGAAGCGTAGTACAAAATACAGCTAAATATGGAAATACAAAATCCGATGACAGCAATAGAGTCCGGTCGAATCGCTCTCGATCCCCAGGACAGGTTAGGCTCAACACTCTGCCCCACCCGATGCTTTGTAGGTATCGTAGGCATCGAAGACATCATCTCCTACCTGCACAAGTTCAGAGGGGACTTCTGCTCGTGGGAATGAGCAGCACCCATGAAACGGGTGATCAGTACGCTACGTACCGAGTAAGGTAACAGATGTGCTAAGGCCAACACATAGAACACATGACACAAGGATAAGCACATAGGCAACATACAATAACACACATGGTAAGGCCTGGTTACTTTCCCAGTGACTTATTCTTTATTCTCCTTAATAATATGTTCATTCCACATATGTTCTTTAATAGTCCATGTGAGTGCGGGAACCCCACTATTATAGCCAGTAGACCGGAATACATACACTCAAGGCAGAATGCTCCTAACCACTATTATTCGTTGGTGGACCGGTCTCCAGGGCAGAACGCTCCTGGCCACTATTATTTGCCGGTGGACCGGTCTGGCCCCGACTCACATGGTATTTCGCTGTAAGTACTTAGTGTATTTCCCATGGCTTAGCTTACTTACTTTGGTTTGTTGAGCACGAAATCCCCCACTATTATAGCCGGTAGACCGAAAATCATACAGGACAAAACGCTCCTGACCACTATTATTCGTCGGTGGCACGGTCTCCAGGGCACCCTGGCTCCTGGCCACTATTATTCGCCGGTGGACCGGTCTGAGCTCGGCTCAACAATCTTCCACTTTAAGTGATTATTATCTTATCCGTGTCTTATTAGATAGCATTCCACCCTTGACATGCATGTCCTCAATGTTCTACTTCTTTTCTCTCAAGAGGGCTTGTCCCATATTTTGAGACTCCTACACCCCTTATCACGCCCCGACATCTATTCCCCCTTACACTCACACATAATGAAAGACCAACTCCTCAGAGTGTAGGTTAAGCCCAACACCCTATGACATCGACCCCGCCTATTCTCACCTTCTAGGGTTTTCCCCTTGGAAACCCTAATTGGACCTATGTGGCCCAAATTCTTCTCACTTACACTACCATTACTTCGTTCATCGCCCCACATCTCCTCTCTATTAGGTCAATCCCAAGATGTATCACTTTACCTCTCGACTTCGCATGTGACCGGCAAAACCCTAGTTGGCCACTTCAAACCCTAGTACTTTACTTCTTCCACAAGTAACCTCTCTCCCTTCATCCGAAAGTCTCTTCTTTCACATGGAAACCCATACTCATCTTTTATATAAATAAATCCTCACTCTTAACCCATACTCCACCCTTCCTTAATCATCCTTCCCTTTGTACTTTTCAAATTTCCATTTTCACCCAAAACCCTAATCAGGTCCCTTATACACCATTGCACCAACCTACGTACTATTTTTCATCTCAAGTTTTCAATCACTCCACAACTCTCCCATTCTCTTATTTACACCCTAAATCAACTTTTCTCACGTAAGATTCACCCCCATGCAAGATTTAGCCATCCCATGCAAACACCCCAAGTCCCTATGTAAATTTTAAGACTTCCATGCATGGTTCCCATCTCTCATTTATTTTGGTCATTCCTTCCTCTTAAATTTTCTCTCATGGATCATGAGGTACTTAGGTCAACCTCATATCCCCCTTAGTGAACTCACTTCCCATTTCTTTCTTGTTATCCTTATATTCCCAATTCATATTATCAGTTGTCCTAATATGCATGCCCTAGAGGGCCATATCATATCACATCATAAACATCATACATATATATACATATCATGCTCATGTCATAGGAATCACATACAAATGTACCTCAACTCCAAGTTGCGCTACACATAAGACAAGTTATCCACAATCATATAATACACGACATAGCATGGCACGTACAACATCCAAAGCATACAGGTCACACATCACACAAGGGCCCTAGCTTCGTTCTTACCTAAAGCGACGCCGGGCTTGGAGCACTCTCCTATAACTCCTTAGGGTTTTGGTTAGGTTCACCTATAAAAGGGAAAATATTAAGTATTAGTTTCCCTCAAAAGTACCATCATCCCTTATTCTAGTTTAAGATTAGGATTATTATTATTAAAGAGAGTATTATACGAAAACTAGGGTTTTTACCTTAAAATTAGTGTACTCAATATTACTAGTCAAAATATGTTTATTTTTAATATTTATTGTTACACTTATATTATTAGACCCGTTAACTCTATTATTCTAATAATAGTATTCATGCTAACTATAGTAAAGTAGCGATAATAATAATAATAAAACTAATAATAGTAATGCTAATGCTTATAGTGCTAGAACCTTAACATCTTTTTTTTTTAAAGATTAAGGTCAACTATAGTGTTAGGATTTGAATAACAATATAATAATTGCAATATCAACAAAGTAATATTATTCCTAAAGATAATAACGATAAAGGTCATATTTTGGATAATAATAACTTAAGGGGTTTAAAAGTTTATATTAATAAAAGTAATGATGGACAAGATCACCATTAACAATATTAGTAAGGAAATAAGGATAATGATAATGGTAGTACTAATAGTGATAATAACAATATTACTAAAATACTTTTGGTTTAAGTAATAGTAGCAATGATAGTGTCATTAATAATAGAAATAATAATGCTAATAGTAATAATAATAACAATGATAATAGTAATATAAGATTTCAAATGTCTATCACATATAGTAGTAAGATAATGATAATAAGCCATATCTAGTGTTAGCAGTAGTGATAGAGATAGTAATAAGAGTAATAATAATAATAATAATAATAATAATAATAATAATAATAATAATAATAATAATAATAATAATAATAATAATAATAATAATAATAATAAGGATAAGGATAAGGATAACCATCTTAATGTTAAAGTTGTTTCCTTTTTAATAATATACCCTAGTTAACTATCTCTGAAATTAGGTTAGGAAAATAAGGATGATACATAGTAATATTAAGAGTGTAATAATAATAATAATAATAATAATAATAATAATAATAATAATAATAATAATAATAATAATAATAATAATAATGATAGTGATAATGATAATAGTAATAATATTATTATTATTAAGGATAATATCATTAATATTAGATAAAATTACTAACACTTATAGAAAATAGTTTTAGGGGTTGGGGGGGTTGGAAAACCACCTAAGGTTAGTGGTGGGCCGACAGCGGCGATGGAGGAGGAAGAGAGGTGGAAAGATCAAGGTGTAGGCTAGAGGAGAGGGGGTAGAGAGGTGTTTGAGGTGGAGGAAGATGTAGCAGGTGAAGAGGGGTGGAATGAGGGTGGTGGCGTGGCTGGGAGTGGCAGCGCGCGGTGGTTAGCGGGTTGGCCTAAGGTGGTGGAGGGTGGTGGAAAATGGGGGAGGTAGAAGGAGAGGGAGGCAGGGGAAGATGAAGGTATGGGAAGGTAGAGGGAGGTCTGCTGGACGTTTTGGAGGGTGGAGGAGGCATTGGTTGTGGCGAGGGTGGCGGCAAGAGGCAGCGCGAGGGGCGGCGAAGGGCTGGAGAGGGTTGTTCGGGGTGGTGACTTTGCATGGCTGGGGCGGCACGTGCAGGGCGAGGCAAGGGGTGATGGTGGTTTGGTTTTGTAGAGGGACGTGCGGGGATGGCCTTGGTGGGCGACGTTTGCGGCGGCGATCGTTAACGGCGACGAGGCAGGGATTTGTTTGGACGGTGGCAAAAGGCCAAGTTTCTGGGCTGCGGAAAAAGAGAGCTCGATTATGGCTGCCCCAAGAGTGTATTTATAGGCCAATTGAGGGGGAAGAAGACAAGAGGAGAAGAAGACAAGAGGGGCAGGTGTGGCAGGACCACCGGCCGGCGGTGGCAGGCAGTGCAGTCCTGCCATGGTAGGTTAGGTCGAGAAGGGGGAGAGAAAAAAGGAAAGAGATGGGCATGCGGGGAGGGTAGCTATGGGGCTTGTTGGGGTCAAAAAAGGGAAAGAAAATAACGGGAAGGGCAGGGGAGGACGGTCGGCGCTGGGCTAGTGGCTGCCGGCGAAATTCAGGGTTGCAGGTCGACATTACTGGTGCGTTGCAGGTCGAGGAAGAAGAAGGGGACGACTGGACCGGTCGGTCCAGGGGAGAAAAGAAAAAAAAAAGAAAAGGACCGGCCGGCTTGGGCGAAAGAGAAGGCTGACGCGCAAGACGGGCCAAGGAGGGGAGCTGATCTGGGCCGACGGCTAGCCCAGTCGGGGGGCGAAATGGGAAAGAAAGAAGAAAGGGAGGAAGAAAGAAAAAGGAAAAGAAAGGAGAGAAAAAAAAGGAAAAGGAAAAAGGATAAAATGGTTGGGTTGAGGTATTTGGTATTTATTTATTTATATATTTAAGTTAGATATTTAATTTTAATAATAATTATTTTAGGTATAATAATTAAATTCATTTTTAAATTAATTAGGATATTTTGGATAATTTGTCCTTAGCTCCCATTTTAATTAGTAACATGTCCAAACTTTTCTAAATAATTTATTTATTGATTTATCTTTATTTTCCTCAATTAATTTCCTCTTTATTAAATAAAATAATTTATTTTCTTAATTTTCCTAATAAATCATTATTCTACCATAATTCTTAAATTAGGATTTGTTGAGGTATTTCAATATTGGCACATGTTTAGGCCAAGAACAAATTGAATAATGAATATTGTGTTAAGTTCTACCAAGAGCGTCTAGAACATGCAAATCTTTAAGCAAAAATAACTAATGCTTAATGTAATAAAAACATGTCATGTCATATATCAAAACCTTCCTAAAAATATAAATGATTAACATGGTATAATTAGATTAGATAAAAACACACAAGATCACAATTAAGGCCATAAAGCCAAAATCCCCCAAAATAACAACATAGCTCAATTTCAACTTTCAATCCAAACAGCCACAAGATCAAAATCACACTTGATTGTTCATAACCTCTTTCAATCAAAAATAAGACCAAACACTACCCAAATCCATCAAGATACATATTACAGTTATAGTAGACATTCTAAGACTTAACATAAAAAATAAAATAAAAAATATTTCAAATCAAAAGTAAAGAATCACATCATAAGGCACCAAGGCTAAAACTCCCAAAACACACAAACTCATGCTTAACTTAAAGTCAACACATAACATCAAAAGATTCTATTTGCTTAGGGTTTTGGAGGTTTGCATTTAATTTTAAGCCTTAAAACTAAGAAAATAAGAAAGACACGACCTATCAAAACCATAGAAGAGATTAGAGAAATCAAGCTCATAGACCATAACAAATGAGAAAGGATTGAAGATAAAGGATTAAGAAACTTATCACCAAGGTTTGGAAGGAATCCAAGCTATTAACCACGATGAGAAATGCCCATGAAGGCCAAAACATTTTGAGGGATAAAGGAAGGTACAAGGTGGTGTATGAAGGATAAGGATAAAATAAAGAAAATTAACTAAGTTTAGTTTGGTTTGTAAGATTTAAGGGTTAAGTTATGGTTAAAGGGTAAAAGGGTCATTTTCTTAAGAAATCAAAACTATTTTGGCTACTAAAAGCTCATAGGTGGTGCCACTTGGGGAGGGAAAAAAGGAGTGGCTATCCTTGATCCACAACACAAATGAAATGGGTGGAGGAGAAAGGTTGGAATAACATGTAGCTAACTTGAGATATTCATGAATAATTATATAAAAAATAAGAAAAATTCAAGCTGAACACTATCAAGGGAAAGCCACAAAATTTAAGGGACAAAAATGAGAATCTATAATCCATTATAAATAATAATTAGAGTTTAGGACCAAGTTTCATAAGATTTTGATAAGATTTGAGGAAGAAAAGTGTGTTTTGGTGACTTTTACGATGCAAAAATATATTAATTAATCCAAAAAGGATATTAATGATTTTGGAATACTTTTTGAACATATTTAGATCAAAAATAGAAAAATAAGTCAATCCCCAAATTTTTATAAATTTTAGATAACTAGAAAGGACTTAATTGGTCTCAAAACACACAATTAAGGCTCAATGACATTTTAAAAAACCCTAAGAAGCTTAAAAAAAAATATAAGGATCTTAAATATCTACATTAGAGAATAATCTCAAAAAACAATTATGGTCAAAATTGGATCGGAAGTCTCACGTAATATAAAAATGTAAGAAAGAACAAGAAGTCATGAACGAAACATTTTGAAAATACAACTAAGGTTTTAGAACATACAACGATATGATAAATCACCAAACTAATTGTAATATCCCAAAATCCTAATTTCCGAAATTATGGCCAAATAAGGAATTATTAGGAAAATTAATTATATAAATTTATTTATTAAAATTCATAGAGTTAATTAAGGTATATTAAGAGGAAAATAATAAAGAATTTAATTGGAAGAAAATTTGGGTTTTTCTCTAATTAGCATGAAGGTTAAGGGAATTTATCTAAAATAGTCTAAAATAAGCAAAAAGGAATTTATTTAATATTTCATAAATATTAAAATTAATAAACAACCCAAAAATACCCCAATTTACCCATAAGTTATTTTATTTAATTTTCCCATCCTATTTATTACCTATTTTCCCCTCTCTTTTTTCCCTTTTTCTCCCTCCTCTTCCTTTTTTTTCTTTCTTCTCCCCCGGCTGGGCCAGCCCACCGGCCCAAACCCCTCTCCTCTCCCCCGTCTCGCGCACGAGCCAGGCCCCTGGCCTCTCCTTCCTTCTTCCCGCCCGCGGCCCAGCGTCGCGCGACGCCAACCGTTGCGCGCCCCATACGCCGCGTTTTACCCTCATAACTGTCGAAACGCCGCGCCTCAATTAATGGCCTTATAGCCGTTGCCAAACGGGCAACGCGACGCGGCACCTTGTCCCCCATAACGTCGAAACGCCGCGTTTTACTTGCGGATTTAATCAACCACGCTGAACCGGCCGATTCCCTCCCTCTCCTTTCTTTTTCCCTGGACCGCCGGTCCACCCTGCCTGTCTTCTTCCTCCCCCGACCTGCACCGCAGCCTGCACGTCGACGCCGCAGCGCGATCCTCGCCGGTAGCCACCAGCGCCGACCGTCCTTCCCTGCCTCTCTCCCGTCGTTTTCTTCCTCTTTTCGACCCCGACCGAGTCCCTCTCTCCCCTTCCCGCGTGCCCCTCTCTCCCCTTCCCGCGTGCCCCTCTCTTTCCCTTTTCTTCTCCCCTCCCCCGACCTGGCCTGCCATGGCAGGACCTGCCGCCTGCCGGCCAGCCTGGCGCCTGCACTCCCCCTTGTCTTCTTCCCCTTGGCCTTGCCCGACCACCCTGCCTATAAATATCCCCATTGATCACCTGGATTCGGGATTTGGAACCCCGAAACCCTGGGTTTTCTCCCTCTCGCCGCCGCCCCATCAGACGCGTCGACCGCCGCCCTCCCCCAACGCCGCCGGTCGAGCGCCGCCCAGAATCCCACCTTGCACCACCCTCCATCCAACCAAGCCTTCCTCAGCCCTCGATTTACCTTGCACGAGCCACCCCAGGCCGTGCAAAATCGCCACCCCGAACATCCACTTCCAGCCCGTCGCCGCCTTGCGCCGCCTTCTGCCGCCTCCTCCGCCGCTACCAGCCACTCTTCCACCCTCCAAAATTCCCAGCAGACCTCCCTCTACCCTCCCCTGCCTTCGATTTCCCTTGCCTCCCTCTCCTCCTTCCTCCCCCATCTCCCACCTCTCTCCACCACCCTCGGCCGCCGCCGTCGCCGCCGCGCGCCGCCGCCCCTTGCCACGCCACCACCCTCATTCCACTCCCCTTCACCTGCTGATTCTTCCCCCACCTCAAACTTCCTCCCTTCTCCTCCCATCTAACCACCACCTTGATCTTTTCCCTTCTCTTCCTCCTCCACCGCTGCCGCCGTTGCCGCCACGCGCCGCCGCCGGACCACCACCGACCCTAGGTGGTTCTCCACCCATCCAAACCCTAACCCCCTTTTTATATAGCTGCTACTATTTTCTACTAATATTAATACTAATATACTTATTATTACTATTATTATTATTACTTTTATTATTATTATTACTTTTATTATTATTATTATTATTATTAGTATTATTATTATTACCATTATTATTGTCCTTATTATTATTAATGTTCTTGTTTCTTACTAATACTAACATCTCTTTTAAACCCTAAAGTATATTATACTTAACTTTGGTCTTATTTTTATAAGTATTAGTATTAACATTTTTATTATTATTATTCTATTATCCTTACTATGGTTATTATTAGTATTGCTTAGCCTTAATTGGTTGTACTATTGTGATTATTATTATTATTATTATTATTATTATTATTATTATTATTATTATTATTATTACTACTATTATTATACTTAACACATTTACCACTATTGTTAATAATAATACTACCTTGTCTTACCCATGTTACTTAACTCAACCTAGTAAATATCATTTGGTTGTTAACTAAGAAGAGTACTTGAACCTTATTACCATACCATTTAACATTAACCCTAACCCTATTACTATGACACTATTATTAGCTATTATTATTATTACTACTATCACTACCTTATTGTTGTAATCAAAAGCATTTAAACCCTTTTATTATTCAAGAATATACAACTATTGTCATTATCACCCTTAGGAATAGTTACTTGTAATATTGTGACCTTATAATAATATTATTTTGAATATGACACCATTAATAGACTTAGCCTTAAAAATGCTAGGGTTTCTCTTACTATAAATATTAGTGTCATGAGTATTAGTTTTATTATTATTATTATCATTATTTTTCTATAGTTAACATGAACATTATTATTATAAGAATAGGGCTATCGGGGCTAATAATATAAGTGTAACAATAGGTATTAAAAATAAGCATATTTTGACTACTAATATTTAGTATACTAATTCTAAGGTAAAAACCCTAATTTTTGTATAAAATCCTTTTTAGTAATAAAAACCCTAACCTCAAACTATAATGAGGGTTGATAGTAATTATAAGGGAAACTAATACTTAGCATTTTTCCTTTTTATAGGTAACCCCGACCAAAGCCCTAAGGAGTTAGAGGAGCGTGCTCCAAGCCCGGTGCCTACCTAGGTAAGGACGAAGCTAATGGCCCTGTACTATGTGTGACATGGATGTGTTGAATGTTATGTATGTCATGCTATGCCATGTATTATGTGATTGTGTATAACTTGTCTTATGTTTAGCGCAGCTTGGAGATTGAGGTATGTGTGGATGTGTTTCCTATGACGTGAGCATGATATGTATATGCATGATGTTTATGATGTACTATGCTATGGCCCGCTAGGACGTGCATGTTAGGGTAAATGGTAATATGAGTTGGGGACCATCATGGGGGTCTTGAAGTTTGTATGGTGGGATTAAGGTTTGAATGGTGGCATCAATGCTCGCATGTTGGTACTAATGATTTCATAGTGGTATTAATGGCTTATGGCGGTATTCGGGTTCGTATGGTGGTATTGTGACTTTATGGAGGTATTAATATTGGATGGGGGTATTTGTGATTTTATGGGGGTATTAATGTGGTACGATGTTATTTGTGATTTTATGGAGGTATTAATGTTGTATGATGTTAGTTGTGATTTTATGGAGGTGTTAGTGTTGTATGGTGGTATTAGGGTTTGTATGATGGTATTAATGATTGCATGGTGGCATTAATGGCCTATGGTGATATTAGGGTTCGCATGGTGGTGTTATGGGTTGTATAGTGGTGTTAATGTTATATGGTGGAATTGGGGTTTGCATGGTGGAGTTAGGGTTCTGCATGGGAGTAAATGATTGTATGAGAATTAGGGTTTGTGTGTAGGTAGGTGTTGGAGAGCCTACATGGAGTGTTTAAATTATGCATGGGAATGGATCTTACGTGAGGAAAGTTGATTGAGGAAGTGAGTAAAATAATGTCAAGGTTATGGACCCGTTGGAGGCTTGGGTGCAAATTTTTACGTGGGTCGGTGTAAGGTTGTCTAAGGGTTCCAACTAGAGTTTTGGGAGGAAATGAGCAATTTGAAGAGTACAAGGGTAAAAATGACCAAGGAGGGATGGAGTATGGGGTTGAGAGTGAGAATTCACTTATATAAAGGATGAGTATGGGTCTTCTAAAGGAGAGAGATATTTGGGGTGAAAGAAGGGAGGTTACTTGAAGAGGAAGTAAAGTGCTAGGGTTGGTGTGGCCAACTAGGGTTTGGCGGTCACATGCGGAGTTGGGGAACAAAGAGATATATTTTGGGAATTTCTTAGTGGAAACGGGATGCGAGGCAAGAAACAAAGTAAAGTCAGGATGAGTAAGAAAGAGTTGGGCCCTGTAGGCCCAAAATTTGGGTTTTCCAAGGAGGAGCCCTAGAGAGGTGAGGACCTGCGGGACCGATATTGTTGTGTTAGGATTAGCCCGTATTCTCGGGAGAGTATACCCTTACTACGCTCCCTTATGTATGAGAGTGAGAGGGGATGGATATCGGGCGTGAGGAAGGGATAACAGTCTCAAGATATGGGACGGGCCTCCTCGAGGGGAAGGAGTAGAGGGTAGTGATATGCATGTCAAGGGTGGAACCTTATTCAATAAGACATGAATAAGATATTAATTACTTAAAGAGTAAGATTGTTGAGCCGGGCCCAGACCGATCCACCGGTATAATAGTGGCCAGGTGCCGGGGTGCCCTGGAGACCGATCCACCGGCGTATAATAGTGGTTAGGTGCGTTCTGCCCTATACGTGACCGATCCACCGGCTATAATAGTGGGGGATCCCGAGCTCAACAAACCAAACAGTATGTTGTAATTAAATCACGGGAAAGATACTATATACTTACAGTGGAACACCATGAGAGTCGGGGCCAGACCGATCCACCGGCATAATAGTGGCCAGGAGCGTCGTGCCCTGGAGACCGATCCACCGGCATATAATAGTGGTTAGGTGCGTTATGCCCTATAAGTGACCGATCCACCGGCTATAATAGTGGGGTTCCCGTACTCGCATGGATTAACAAAGATTATGGTGTGAAATGACTTATAAACAAATTATGGAAAGGTACGTTATAATCACAGTGAGACACCATGAGAATCGGGGCCAGACCGATCCACCGGCATAATAGTGGCCAGGAGCGTTCTGCCCTGGAGACCGATCCACCGGCATAAAATAGTGGTTAGGTGCGTTCTGCCCTATAAGTGACCGATCCACCGGCTATAATAGTGGGGTTCCCGCATTCTCATGGGTTCATAGCGATTATGATGTGAATCGACTATAATTATTAGAGTTATGAAAAGAAGAAGATGGGATGGACCATAACCGACCTGTATCATCCATAATATTATGTTTTACTTATGTGATTGTGTTGTGTGTGTCATGTTGTATGAGAATATGCTTGGCCTTAGTGCACCTGCGCCCTTACTCAGTATTGGACCCATACTGATACTACCTTGATTAAATGGGTCCTGTGATGATCCACCAATGGTGGGGAGCAGACCTCCTATGCAGGTTTGATCGGTTACTATTTTGGGGTGGATGGCTTGACTTGAGTGAGTAGGTGATCCGGATACTAACCCTTTTTGGGAATTGTTTTGTCAGCTATATTTTGTATTACGTTTCCTGTTTTAAAGAAAAAGAAATATTATGGGGTTGTAATCCTAAATCTTAGTCAAACTTCTATTGGACTTATATCTTATTAATGATTTATGCTAAATGTCGTCTTGCGTTTTATGATACTTTGTACTTGTTGATGATCGGATTTAGCCTTAGCACTTAGTATCGGAACGGTAGGAATGAACCGGTCTGGTACTAAGTGTGGCGGTAATACCCCCAAGTTTACAGTTTTAAATTCTTTCGCTTCCGCTAAACCTTTAAGTTAAACGAAATTTTTCAGTAATAAATTTGGGGGTGTTACACTAATGAAATTTAACCTCCACTAATAAAGATCCTAAATAAATTAGGTTTTCTAAAATATCAAGGTACTACACCTACAGAGCCACAACAATATAAGGAGCTAAGAAAAGATAAAAGAAAACATAGTACAAACCATACGCGTAAAAGATAGTACATAGGTTGAAGCCTCTAGCCTATATGATGCTCCTATCTACACTTACCCACAAACCCCATACATCAATTATTATTAAGCCTTGATGTAAGTATTGTAGGAAGAAAATAAACCCAAGAGCATAACAACTACCAAGCCTTAGTACGAGGCACGTATGATGTAGCACAACAAAAACTTCTGGACTCCTGACCTATATGTTACCCTCAACTGTATTTAAGCACATTAATCAACATCTTTATCAATCCCCTGCTTAGCAAATCCATCTACAATGGAATTCATATCATGTCCTTTAGAAGTAATACACAGAGCATCCCATCTTCTTTAATAATGCCTAATAAATTTGAGGAAGAAGTTGTACTTCCATGGTCCTCTAGATTTAGAATTGCACCAATTAATCATGTTTACCGAATCTGACTAAATAACCAAAGGCGAGCACCAGACCTACTTTTTTTAACATGAAGACTTTAATGGCAAAAATTCTACCTTATTAATATCTATACTCTCACAAGGATGCTAAAACATACATCTAAAACTACCTCCCCAAGTGCTTCTATGACAAAAGAAAGGAATAATAATAGAGTTGTATTGCATATTGGCTATTATTAGTATTTTAAAACTAGAGTAGAGTATTCATTATTTATTAAATTCTCCCACAAAGTAAGCTAGCTAGGACATACGTTATGGGATCGATTTATAAATGTGTAAGAAATAAGTTGACATTGATATCACTAACCCAACAAAAATCAATTATCTTTGCATAAAAAAGTAACTGGCGTATACGAGATTCAAGAGACACAATTCAACATACAACTTAATAATTTTTAAGAATCCTGTATTTTATGTAATTAATTCTACTTAAGGACATTCACAATTAAATTTATTTTTATCCAGTATCTAAATGGTGAAAAAAATCACATTCTTATTTTAATCTAGGTATGCATTTAGGTACTCAAATTAGAATAAATTTAAACATAAAGATTTCTAATTAGAATTATGTCACAAAGTGCTCAAAAAATATTATATCAAATGTCGTTTACCTAAATGAAAATTTTCTCAATAACAATAATAATCATAAAATACCATTAGTAATAACTAATGATAATATATTATTAAACAATAATTAATAAAAGTGTAATTAATAACATTATCATTAATTAATAATTAAACCACTAACCAACAATAATTACAACTATACAAATATTATATCAATAATGATATAATAATATTATTACTATCAATAAATACTACTACTAATATTATATTATTATTATTATAAATAATAATATAGTATTATAAATAATAATACTAATAATAATAGTATACTTAGTAATATTATATTTACTTAATAATAATAATAATAATAATAATAATATATTATCAACAACAACAACTACTACTACTAATAATAAATTATTATTATCAATGACAGATAATAATATATTATTATAAATCTTAGTAATTAAATTATAATCAATAATATTTTATATACTAAATAATAAAACTATTTATAAATAATAATCTTAATAATTATTAATTTTTTATTATTATTAGAATATCATAATAATAAAATATTGATAATAATAAAATAATATTAGCAAAAGCTAATAATAAGAACAATAAAATATCATTATTAATAGCTAATAATAGTATATTATCGTAACTAGTATTACTAAAAGTATAAGTAAGAATATTATAATTCCTTATTAATCAATGATTTATCAAACATATTATTTATAATTATTGATTAATTATTATTATCATTAACACATTATCTTCATAATAATAATGTTATATTTATATATTAAGAATAAAAATATAATTATCATTAACTAATAATAGTAATAAACTATTATTAATAATAACTAATAATAATATAAAATTATTACTACTAATAATAAAATTATAATTATTTAATAATTAATAATCATGGTAAATATTATTATTATTATTTATATTTACATTCATGATTAATGGTTGAGGTTGGTAAGGTTAATTTTATAATAGTTTGTTTGGGAATGATACAAGTAACTGAATTATAATTGAGTTGTAAATAATAGAATTATAAGGATTTTGAAAAATAAAAGATAAAATAAATAACTTGAAGCCTATATTATTAAATAATGTAAAAATAATGTACGCTACCAAATGGAACATCCTCGATATTCTGCATTATTTGATAAAATAATGTAAATAAATGAAAACATCACGTGACGTGAGAAAGGCAAAGTTATATAGAAAGATACTCCAAAGTATATTCCAGTTTGGCCAGGATAAAGAAGAGGAGTCTTGCTTGGATACACCTGTAATGGATCTGGACATACTTGTCCTGAGTTGTCCATGACGCTCGTGATAAATAAATGAATCAGAGGTAGAAAGAAATCATCACAGTTCACAGCCACTGGGGGGTGGGGTGGGGGGGCGGGATAAGAAGAGAGAGAGGGGGATCGTGCAAAATTGCAAATATCCAAACCTGGGGGTCGTGGACTGTTTGGCTGGCGGCCCCAAACATGCTTGCTTGATCATAGAGCCTTATGCTGAGCGCAGGCGGTTACCATCCTTGACAAAATTAAAGTATATTTTCAGTTAATATTGTTTAATCAAGTCAAAATATCTTTTAATATTAATATAATTATATTATAATTTTATAGCTTTAGTTAGGTACAGTTAATAGCTAATACATTTTTAAAAAAAAAGAAGAATATGAAAATATAAATATAGATATAAAAATTATAACATTTAATTTCTTAACATTCACATAATTTATGATAACAAATATAATATTATAATTTCTAAATAAGAAATAAATGAATTAAAGAAATAGATGATAAAAAATATAATATTGTTGAAGCATGAATATATGTTTGGGTGAATTTTTTTTTATCCAAACAACCTTTTAGCATCAATTTTTAAATATTTATATAATTTGTTATAAATTTACTTTCCAAAAATTATAAAAAATAACTGATAATAATAATTAATAACTAATAATTACATCACCCCAAATATAAAATTAGTCACACATATATCCCCCATTATATAAAGAAGAATAAAAGTAAAAATCGGAAATTTAAAATGTTTATGGTTAGCTACTAAACCACCAACCATTATGGTCAAAACCTTTAAAAAGAACCACAACGATCTAAAACCACCATTCACCGGGTATATAACGTATTCATTAACAAATCTGCAACAATACAAATTATATATATGTATATATTGAAAATATAATAATGTTTTACAATATTTTTAACTAAATAATGATTTTTTTAGCAATTAATCAAACCAAACCAAACCAAGCCATACAATTATTATTTGGTCCGATTTGATCAATGATTTAATTATTCTAGACACCTCTTGTTATATTGGGTGCTTGAGTTAACTTTTTTTCGAACATGAAAGAGAAAGAAAAAATGGTTTTATTAAAGATAAATATTAAATTCTTTTAAATAGTATTAATGCGGAAATATATTGCAGTTACATACATTATTTGATGTTATCGTATAATACTAAATATTTCAATGTCAAGTGTTTCAACCATAGCCCATGGAGCTATCCTTTACATTTTTCTAAATAAAAAAAAAATAACTGGGCAGGTTGTTAAAAAAGTTAGAAAGAGTTTTTTTTGTTTAACTTAAATGGCCATTTGTTTTTCTATTTAATATTTGTTTTCCTAAATACATTTTCTAAAATGTATTCAGCATTTACTAAATATAGAAAGTAAATTTTATAGTTGCATTAAAATCTTATAATTATAATTATGAACATAATATTTTCTTTGCATGTATTTAATAATTTTATCTTATTATTTACTCTTGTTACTTGTTAAGAAAAATATTTGCACCAATAGTACAACTATGAAATTATTCACTATATTTTGAAGACAGTGTATGTTTAAGTATACATAAAAAAAACTTGCGTGTTACCTGAGATCGTAAACTTTAGGTGATCAATGTTTACTATTTCTAGCAGACAATAACTTTTTCACAGGTTTTTAGCATTTCACTGTCATATATTTAGATATAAGTTTTTTTAGTTTTATTAATTAACAATGCTGGGGCAAAAGAAGAATATTTAAACATTATACTTTACGAAAAAAAGATTTATGTGATTAATGAATTTATAAATGTATTATGAAAACTATAATTTAAACAGCTAAATTACAATAAAAAAATACATTATCATTTTTTTTAATTCTTTTGTTATTACATATAGTAAAGATAACTGAAAGAAAATAGAACTTACATTTTTTAGACTTTTTATATTTTCTCGCCTTTCACTATTTATTTTAACTCAATATATGAAGCCCATTGGATATATAATATGTTGTTTAATACTTTGTTTAATTCCAATATCTATTATTTATTTTGATTCATGCTTCCATATTTTGATTACCCAAAATAAAGTATAGATTAGTCGAGCATATATCTCAAAATAGTAACAAAAACAATAAATGTTTCATACTAACGAATTTGGGTCCATCAAAATCCAATAATTAGTTGACAAAATACAAGTTGCATGAACTAAATTTTAGGGGCTGGGACATAAGATTGTCTAACATATAACATTAATAGTGTATTTTATTTTATCAAAATATACATGATGTAAAGATAATTTTATTTTTAAAATATGATTTGAAGAACATATACTAGAAATACAAATCATTTTTCCCACCAATGCATACATTTTATATCACTATAGCTATATAATGATTTTTCTATATATATATATATCATATAAAAATGAGAAAATATATTAAGTTTAATAATCTACCACATTTTATGTTTTTTGTTACTAGATAATACACAATTTCAGCTTATTATTAGAGTTATGTACGTGCCAAATGACTTAATTGTTTGATGAGTATTTTACCAAATGTTTAGACTCATTGTAATTGTATTTTCTTTCCTTCTCATATTATCAAGAGAACAAATTGATACGAAAATATTAGTAGTTTTGATTTTCAAATAACTAAAATCTTAAGCCATTATCCCCAATTGAGGTTTTTTAAGAGTCCCCCCCCCCAAAGAACTTAAAACATTAATTAATACTCACTCAACTTTGATATATATGTCATTATGTATTTTAAGGACAAATTTTAACCATTAATTTTTTAATATATATTAATAAAAAATACAATAATTAATATTATGAAAGTATTTTTTTTAATACGAGTATAAGAATTGTATTTTAATGTTGTAATTTATTATACTTTAATAAAATCAATAATCAAAGTTTGTAAATGGAATATGTACTAACATATATTTTGAATAGGAGGGAGCATGACAATGTTTATTTATTTATGCAATAATGTATGCATATGATGTATCTTAATTATATTAAAAAATTACATTTTAAGTTTGTTACAAATTTATTATGTAATATATTATGCTTGGAAGAATAAATTTTATTGAAATAATGGTTGGTGGATCTATTTAAATTATTGAAAAATTAAAATTAAACCTTCAAACTTGTGATATCTTTGAAAATACTATTCTTATATGTTGTTAGCATTGAGTGTTTTTTTTTTTGTTTTGTGAACAAGAAATATGTGAAGGGTGTTATAATATCAAGATATGTGAAGGAAATTTGAATTAGAGATATTTGAGATCCAAAAGCTAGCTTTTAGCTATTACGTTGAGTCACACCGGTAGTAATTGATGTTCATTGTTTATTTATGTTGATAATGTAACCTTGTTATTACTTACTTCATATGTGAAAATAAGTCACTTTAGCTTTAAAATTTGTATTGAAGAGAAACTCACTTTTAAAAAGCTAAAGTAGAGAAATTGTATTATCCATTAAAAATAATTTTTTTACTTTTTTATATAATTTGTTTATTAGTAATAATTTTATTAATTCCAGAGGAAGAATTTAGCATTACTTATGTGATTTCCCCCACCTTCTATGAAGGGTAGAGAGATCTTATTCAATCATTTGCTAACCTCATCTTATGCCAAATGCATAGTTGCATGCTTGAAGCAACTCAAACACCTTTTTAACTAAAGTACACAAATGAACTAAACTAAAGAAAAAATAAAGCAATCCTTGACAGAGAGATGGAAATCTGGTGCTACACATATCAATCCTTAATAGTTGATTTATCTATGATTAAAATTCAGATCAAAGTAATAAACAGGTTTGCTCGCCTCAAACCTAACTTTGCTAATGCATCAGCAATGTTATTCAATTCTCAACTTCTAAAGGAGATCAAAAAGTGCTCCCACATCAATTTCATACTACTAAAAAAATAAGTGGGAAAGTTAAACACTGTGGGTAATCTTCTAGGAAATTGCACCATCCCCTTACTGTCATGGAATTAGACTCAATTATCATCTTAAAGAATCGCGTCCAGTCTATCTATAGGCTTGATGTTGATGTCATCTATCTTGCCAATACTTCAATATGGTTTACTTCCATAAGCTCAATATGAATGGAAAATAAACATTAGAAATGTCCATATCAATCTCATAGAACCTCTCTAATGGAACCTTTAGCACTTTCCTTGTACACAGAGGTTTCCATATTTCACTTTTAGTTTGCGTTTATAATTTGAGTGCATAGCATTATTGCTTCCCACTCCACCACATCCACTTCACCAATCTATATCATGTTCGTGTTTAGAATTCAAACATGTATCTTGGTGTTTGCACTACTTCATGGACAGTACAAGGAAATGCAAGGTTCCATAACTTCACCCACCACCCCATACGTAATAGTAACATGTCTTGGATGGTTGTTATATAACTGAAATTCCCTGTAAATAATCTTGAATCATGCTCCTTCCAAATCAAAAACATAATGAGAACAAAAATCCATTTTCCATATCTTTTGCTAAAACTTCTCTTTTTTGGAACTACACCACTAATCATACCAATCAATCAATGAGGTTGGTAAACAATAGACGATGCCTTAGAGTTGTAACCACTATGAATAAATCCTAGTAATTATCGGGAACCATAAAAATAGATGGTAGTAGTTGTAACACTATAAAATTTACTACATAAAAATTTACCCTGGCCAAAGTATATATATAAACTAATAGGTACTACTGCCCCATCCAACATGAAGAAAGTTATGACCCATATCTAACCCAGGTTAGATGTAAAGCAAAAATGATTCAAACTCAAGCATTAAATGTGGTTAGTATCAAATGTAGGGTAAAGACAAACCAACAAGAAACAAAATGAAAGGAAAAGAGATTAAGATTAAATATTACAAGGAAAAGGTTTACAAGACACCGATGTCACAAATTGGTAATTGCAAGGACAATAATATAATATGAATCACGAAAAAGAAATTTCATCGCTCTACCAAGTAGCTCTACACTCTAATCTAAACCAAACGTTACCACCACTAACAAAAAACAATATAAGATCCTAACTACTCATTGAACAAGTAGGTGACCATGATAAAGATAAGTCAGTACAAAACATACTGAGTAAAATAATCTTCTCTAAGTAGGCTAAGGTCTCATGAAACCCATATGAGTAAGGGCGTACACAACCATGATTGCATATCAATAATTCACATGTGCTAACCAAGGATATAAATGCATACGACCACATTAATACATAAAAATATAAAATATAGAATGTTCAGCCACATAGATTTAACAATTCAAATGCGTGTTTATCATTTACACCAAACCATTCAACCTAATGTATATTATTTAATCCAAACAATTAAAATGGATATGCATTCAATCAATTATTTCAACATGTAAGCCTAGTTAACAATGAATCATGGGTTGCTCAACCAAGGTAACCAAGAAGTCAGGATATACCAACCTTAGCCCGATTTCAATTATTAATCCTTTTATTAAGGTGATGAAATTGGTGAATTCAAATCATCCTTGAGAGCAATACAATCTCATAATATAAAGTAATGATTATCAGTGATGAATCAATAGTCACACAACTAACTTCTAAGGCAACTAGTAAAGGAAAATGCATAACATAAAACCATGTATACACAGAACCTCAACACTCAATTTCTTAAATACGCATACACTCTTTAGGGCTTAGCTTGAAGATTTAGTTCATTAAGTTAGGATTATATTTTTTTTTTGCTAGAAGGTTTAACTTGAAGATAAACCATCCTTATCTTTAATATGGTTAAGAATTTTTTTTTAACCAATTTACATACACCATGTTGCATATGTAGTATATTTTGAGTCTTTGAATTCAAGCGTGTAGAATATTTATACCTTTAGAGTTTAGGGCATGCTTTGAGTATTTTAATATCAATCACGATTTGGTGAATTTCAACATAAATTGGTGTGTATAGATTTTTCTACCATGTATCTATGTGATCTTAAGTGTGGAATGTGTCTTCTTATGTGTTTTACAACACGATAACATGATAGGATTATTTTAGAATTAATATGATATTTTTTAAGTGTAAAAATGTGTATGAGCATTGTTTCGCCCATACTAGTCAAACAGTTGGCTATACTAATCAACTAGTTTGCATGAACAATCAATCGGTTTGATGAAACTGTCGATTAGTTTTAAAAAACAATTAATTATTTTAATGAATCCATATATTGGTTATTTTGTGACCAAAATGGTAGTGGTATTGTTATAACATACATTAACTGATTTGACCAAACCCATCGATTATTTTTTTTTAATATTCGATCAGTTGGAACAACTAGATTACTATTTCTTATGAACATTGATGTGGATATTCTACTTAAAAACCCATAAACATGATCATCATAATCCACTCTCAAATATCCACTCAAAGTAATCGAATGATGATGGAATTAATGGAAAATGTGTCAAATGAAATAGAATATGTATAGTGATAAATGTTAAATTATAAATTTTAGGAACCTCACAAAGATATCCTTTACAAGGATATTCAAAGAGAACTCACATAGAAAACCCTTTGAAGAATATTGAGAGAAGAACACAAAAAAATTCTCTCAAGACCACTCTTAACTTCACAAACTAATTAAAATATTTAATTGCTCACAAAGAGAATTTACTTCTTTACTTAATATTGCAATCATACAAGTATTGAATGAATTCCATATATATAGGCATACACCTACAAAAATAACCAACCCATCAACACTAAAATAAAAGTTGGGATAGGGGGAATTCATTAAAAATAAATCTTAACTAACTAGCAAACCCTAGCTAATAATTATCAAATTCTAGTTGACTTGTCTCCACATTAACCAACTCCTTGCATGACATTTGAGGTTGTGTTTGGAACATTATCTTGTACAAACACTTAATTTATGGCTTAATCTTCAAGAAAGTGTTATAGGACTTCAAAACACCTTCTAGATTGCCAAGAACCATTCCAAACATATTTAAGAAATATGTTTAGATGCAATAACAAGGTTTCACCCACATCAACATTTAATTGGTTGGGTCGACTAGACAACTAATTTTGCTGTGTATTTATTTTTCCTCGGGTCTAGTATGTCCAAACCAATCAATTAGTCCTAAATACCAATTTCTTATTTTTGTCTGATTTGGCCATGGTTATTTATTAATTGTTGATATTTCATTAGGAATTTCATTTTGACCATTCCATTAGTTTGTGACATTAAATCATGATCATAGCAATGCTTAATTGAAATTAAGAGGAAATCCAACTCATGGATATTGTGGTATAGCTTGGATGCCTTGTTTGGTGTTACTTATAAACACCAAATTAGATATTAATGGAATGGAGTTATGATTTGTGATATCAATTAATAATTATTAATAATGGGAAATAAGATTTCACTTAAGCCTTTTTCTCCTACTCTTGAGGTTGTTGCGGGTGGGTTATCCTATGTTTTTATCTTTTTCATTCAATACCTATTCCCTTCTCTGTTAGGCTATGTTCCATAAGGGGTATGCACATGTTTATTCGGTAGGATTAATAATGTGGAAAACTCGCATGGCATCGATTTTTAGGTAGGGTGGGAGCGGTGTCCCTATACAAGCCTTATAGAATGTTGTATGTCATTCATTTAGGTAGGTGTAGTATCCCAACTTTTATGTAGCCATCATGGAAGATGCATTCAAAGTGTGGTTCATGTGGTATCCTAGCAGAAAAGTCCCCTTGATGTATTTTGACTACGTGTGGTGGGTGTGGTATTCTAACTTGTGTTATCTATCACGACAAATGAATTTAGGATGTGGTGGGTGTGGTGTCCCTTGAGAAATCTCCCTTGATGTATTTTGACCATGTGTGGTGGGTGTGGTATTCTAACTTGTGTTATCTATCACGACAAATGAATTTAGGATGTGGTGGGTGTGGTGTCCCTTGAGAAATCTCCCTTGATGTATTTTGACCATGTGTGGTCAGTGTGGTATCCCAATGTATATGTTATGCTACCATGACTTTTTTCTATGATTCATGTGTGAGTATGCTTTCTTATATGATAATCATAAGTATGCAAGTTACAGTTTAAGTATATCTTATACAATGTTATTGTGTGACATCAATGTGTATCATGAGCCCTTACCATGTTTTAAATAGTTTGATTTACTGATATTTTACCGTACTAATACTACACTTGTGTGGTAACTGTGATGATTCAAATTTTATTTCAGTCAATAGAGGATGATATGTAGGGTTATGATGCTTAGCCATAGCTTTAAAAATTGGATAGGATCGACTAGTTTGACTAGTAGAATGGCAAATAGGTCAGATTTTATGTACCAGTTCTTGGGATCTTGGAAGTAGTAAAAATTGATCAGAACAATAAATATTGGTGACTTAGTCGAAAAATCAGTTGGGATATAATCAAATTTATATTTAGTTTAATTATATATATATATATATATATATATATTATTTTTTACTTAATATATACCATTAGTCCGACTAGTCTAAACCATTGGTTTGACCAATAAACTAGTAAATTAGTTATAGTACCAGTTCAATGACCGGTTCAATTTTTAACTCTATGATCGTTGGTCGGATATGTGAAGGACGATGATGTGGGTCAATAGTTGTCCATTGCTTGGGGATCAAGAGTTATGCTATACTTTTTTTTTAGAGAGAGGGATGTCTGTGGATTGAATATATGGTGTTTTAGGTATTTGATAATTAGATATCGGGTAAAAAAAATTGAATATTTGAAATATTGAATATATATCCTAAAGAAAGCATCAAATATTTAAAATTTTAAATTAGATAACAAATAATATGTCAAATATTTAAAATTTTAGAACAAATCACAAATAAGGAATATTGGATTAAAAATTATTCGATCAAAAAATAATAAATTAATCAAATTAGAACTGATATGATCTAATCATTTGATTTAAGTCTTAAATTATATTATGTTTAATTAATAATTTTAAAGTTTGGATAATATTTAAATATTTAATTAAAATAATCATTACACAAGTATAAAATTTACTTACAACAAACACTCTCATTTTAAGTTACACACACACATGCTTATATAAAATACAATTTTACGAGAAATAAATAACTTTTATAATATATTTATATATAATTTATTAGTTCAAGTATTATTTATATGGATCAAATATTGGATTTATTTGACATTTTATTGGTCGAATCAATTATTTGATTTGAAAATAATAATAATATTAGATCATTTATTTAATTTTTTGGATATGATTGATTCATATATTTCTTCTGATCATCAGATATCGAATAAAATGAACAATTCTAGTTAAAAGTTAGTCTAACTAGCTTAGATTAGTTTGCCATCCGTTCTAGGGTATTTTTACCTCTTTTTCATTATTTAAACTGTTTATTTTTTTATTTATATATTTGGATTTTGTAAATCTCTCTCCCCTTTCTATATCACTCTCATCAATGTTATTATTACTATTATATTGTTAGTGCATACATCTTTTGTTCATTGTTTAGTTTTATCTTATATCAAGTATGTGTCAGGTGATGATCACACCTCTCTCATGATTAATTTAGCGGTAACATTCATTGGTTTTATTTTATTATGCTTCTACATTATCTTCAAAATAATTTTTTTTTGTTTAAAATTTGTGGATATTACAAGTCATTTCGGCATAGGAAATATGACAAATAAAAAAGAATAAATAGCTGATAAACTCACTTGGAAATGATGGTTGATGCCTTTCTAAGTCTCTGCCAGTCAATCAAAACAATGACAAACAATCGAAAGTGCATTGTCTTAAAAATGGAGGGAATCCAAAATGAAAATGTTTGGAAATAAACATGTCCCGCCAAAACAATTACACTCATCTCAATGTACAAGTTTGTCTATCACCTAACCTAAAAGGGTCTTTTCAAGTCCACTGTCATCTTGCTTGTTGGGATTGACACTGTGCCATCTACTCCCCAAGCTAATCTTTTAATTTAGGGAGTTAGGGGCTAATTGTATGGGTAAAATACGGTTCTTTTACTTAGCCAAGAACACCGAAGCTCAGAGACTTCATACATCTTAGATAATTCCTTAGAACGTTGGAGTGTCTTTAGGCTAACACCAATTTGGTGTTTCTTTAATGTTCAAAATGTTCTTTCTTGTCTTTTTTATAGGTAAATCGGTAGTATCCCATTCGTATTAGATCCATGACTTCTATTGTAGATGTCGAGTATCTAGAATAATCCAAATTTATTTTGCAACTGTGCTTAAGAGCTAAGATGACTTGGTGCCATAAAAATAACAAGAAAAGCGACTTAGGACCGCCACACCTTTTTGCTCCAACTAATATTTGCATTAGAGGCATGTGTATGTTTGTTATATCATTTGAAACCTAATATGACATAAATTGATAATATATTTGAAATAATAATAATATTTGATAGACATATCTCATTTATGTATAAAGTAACAATAGTGTTTAATAGCACATTTGATTTAAAATGAATTAATCTATATTAATAATTTTAAATATTTTTATTTTAATAAAAATATAATTGGACAATATTTTTTTATTTGTTTAAAGATTTAATTTTATTTGATACATCAATAAATGGTAATTAAATAATAATGATAATTAATATTTATGTTATTATTAATGAATAATATTAATATTATTAAAAGTGATACATAAATAATTTACAATTAATATTAATTAATATTAATACTGGATGATTAATAACACTAAATAATAATGACAATGATAACAATGGCTACTGAGTATAAGGATAATAGTGTATAATAGTTTAAATGTTTAATAAAATTTAGTGATATTTACTACTGAGAAACTGATATAAAACTAATGTATAAAATAAATATGTTAAAATTTATCTAAAATAATAATATAGATAATAAGATAGGCATCACGGGATTCCGATCCTTTCCCTGCTGCCTTTTCCATGTAAAAACGAGCGACTTGAGGCTAGATGATGAGACTGCCTCCGTGTGAGCACGTTTGATTCACAAGCGAAGGAGAGTGGAATTGACTGAGTGATCAGTATTAAAATTAAAAAGGCTGGCTAATAAAAGACGAGAGAAAAAGGAAAAATGAGAAAGAAAGAGAACGTTTCGTAGTTGTCAAATAAGATTCCAATTTTTTCTAAAGTTAAAAAGCCATCTCCTCCTCACTGTCTTCCGCTACTATTCTCTCTCTCTCTCTCTCTCTCTCTCTCTCTCTTATCGTCTTCTTCCCCTTCCTACCCCCAGGCCCCATTTCCCCTCCTCTCGGTCTCAGACCTAAATGGAGACATTAGCTATATTCTGTACAGCAGGTCTGCTGTTGGGCGGCCTATACTGGTTCGTCTGCATCCTTGGCTCAGCCGAACAGAAAGGCAAGCGCGCCGTCGATCTGTCGGGCGGTTCGATCTCCGGCGAAAAGGTACAGGACAAGTACAAACAATACTGGTCCTTCTTCCGCCGTCCCAAGGAAATCGAGAAGTCGGAGAACGTTCCGGCCTTCGTGGACACATTCTATAACCTAGTAACGGACATCTACGAATGGGGTTGGGGTCAATCCTTCCACTTCTCCCCATCCATTCCAGGAAAATCCCACAAAGACGCCACCCGCATCCACGAAGAGATGGCGGTGGATCTAATCTCCGTGAAACCAGGGCAGAAGATCCTCGACGTGGGATGCGGGGTCGGCGGGCCAATGCGGGCGATTGCAGCACACTCACGTGCTAAAGTCGTGGGCATAACGATCAACGAGTATCAAGTGACTCGAGCGAGGCTACACAACAAGAAAGCCGGATTGGACTCCCTGTGTGAAGTGGTCTGCGGCAACTTCCTGGAGATGCCGTTCGCGGACAACAGCTTCGACGGGGCGTATTCAATCGAGGCAACGTGCCACGCGCCGAAGCTGGAGGAGGTATACGGCGAGGTTTACCGTGTTCTAAAGCCGGGATCTATGTTCGTATCGTACGAATGGGTGACGACCGATAAGTTCAACGCGGGGGATGCGGAGCAGCAGGAGGTAATCGAAGGGATCGAGAGAGGGGACGCGCTGCCGGGGTTGAGGAGCTACGCGGATATAGCGAAGACGGCTAAGAAGGTAGGGTTTGAGGTTGTGAAGGAGAAGGATTTGGCGTTGCCGCCCGCGAAGCCGTGGTGGACGAGGCTGAAGATGGGGAGGATAGCTTACTGGAGGAACCATGTCGTGGTGACCGTGTTGGCGGCGATAGGGATTGCGCCGAAAGGAACGGTGGATGTCCACGAGATGCTGTTTAAGACGGCGGATTTTCTGGCTCGTGGTGGTGAGTCTGGGATCTTTTCTCCTATGCACATGATTTTGTGTAGAAAACCGGTTTCTCCTGCTGAGGAGTCTTGAGATCGATCTGGGGCCGTCGGTAGAGGAATTGGAGGTGAGGTGATGGATGAAGAAGTTGATGGTCAAATTGAGGTAAACGGGAACGTAAAGGGAAGAAGATGAACCAGAAAAATACATGTGTTTTTGTGTTGTTAATTATTTCTACGTCGTGCGTGTACTCTCTCTTCGCGAAGCTAATTTTACTATTTTTAGTGATGAATTATCTTTTTTTTTTTTTTTTTTGCCCTTAACTTACGGTTTGTTAATTGTAATTCTAGTCGATATTGTTACGGCTTTTATTTATTCGTTATTATTTTGGTTTGATTTTACAGCGGTGGTGGGGCTGGGATGACAGGCAGGGGATCCGTTGAGTGGTGGTGGTGGTGGTCTGGTCAGTAGTTGTTAGTTGTTAGTACTCGACGGTAGTGGACTGGGGGTGGTGGACCTGGTGGTGTTGTCAGTAGTTGTTGGTAGTTAGCACTCGGTAGTGTGCTGTGGTTTTTGTGCTTGCTTGTGACCGTGTCGGAGATATATATGCATACGATACATATAAATAATACATATAATCGTAATAAATAAACGCAAGAGCAGCAGTAGTATACGTTGGCCGAGCTCTCGGATTGCTCTACTACTAAATGATCCTCCTCGATCTGGTTGAGGGCCTCCCTCCCTCCCTCCTCCGCCCTCCCGTCCTGCGCGAGATCTGTAATTTGCAGCTGTGGCCCTTGTGGGTTGTCTGCATAATATTTTGTCGCTGTTCGACGCCTACTGTTGTCTGTATGTTGCGAAGCTGAAATGGAGAAACATCAGTCCCCGTTTAACAGGGACCACCTTTTGTCCTTTTCTGCCGCGAAGCTCCCTCCCTTGGATCTTACAGCTTCATTTGTCCTTCCCTCCTTTTTCGAAGATATTTTTCATTTCATTTTAGTTGATCTATTCTAATCCAACGTGTGAAAATTTTTCACAGCCCACCTTTTGATCTTACAGCTTCGTTCGTCCTTCCTTCCTTCCCTCTGTTTTCTGAGATATTTTTCATTACATTTTAGTTGATTTGACGCGTGAAATTTTTCACAATCCCATCTTTTACATTTTTGTCAATGAATTAGATATCATATTTTTGGACCCTGTGGGCTCAACGGGTTGACTAAATACCTGGGCCTCTGTTCGTTTTTAAAATAGCCGACTGAGAAAAATCGGTTCGGATTGATTGGTCCGACTGAACTAGTTTAATATATTAAGGTATCTTTTTATTCGGAAAAATAAAATTTAGTCTGTCAAAAATAATTGTCAGATTTGTTCAATTAAACAACGGTAACTTTTGCTGCGGCCATCCTCCGCAACCTGCAAAAAATACCAAGCCTCTTCCGCCAACAGCAAAATGTGCCGAAGCCTTCCCACCATTCCTACAATTATTAACCAGAACGTGTTTTCTGCCACCGATACTAACTATAAAAATTTATCTTTAACTATGTAGTTTTACAATTTATAGAGAGTAGTTGCGTGCTTTATAAGGAAGGAAAAATAAAATTTGTCAGGCCAATAGATATAATAACGTCATATAAGTATTGATTCTTTTTTTAAAAAAAATAGTCGAATACAAATGTATTGTTTCTGCTCAGTTTGTATATTCTGACTGCACATATATAAGGAAAAAACTTTAACATTTATATTCTTTGTCATAGAGAAATGAAGTATATGTTTCAATTTAAAATTTTCATTGGAGGAAGTTTAAGTTAAATCTTCCAATAAAATTATACATTTTTTTAAACACTCACAATAAATAATAAATTTAAAAGTTCTTCAAACTACGATGAATCTAAAACTCTGACAAGCTACAACAAGTTTGGAATTCCTAAGAACTACAAAGATGATATCATAATTTCAGCGTACTACGATGATGGATTTAGAATACTGACACGCTATGGATACATAAGATAAATACAAATAAATTCTCTGAATATTAATTACAATTTAGACGAAGATGTAAAATTTATTTTTTTAGTGTTGTAAATTGTGTCGACGAATTAACCATAATGAAATTAATACTTCTTTTTATTATATTATTATTATAAACTCTCTTTTTTTAGGATATGGATAATGCATGTTTTACAACCCAAAATTATCATAAATTTCGTATAATATAGCAAATATTTTTAGATCATGAGGAACTTATAACATGAGTTCAACAAATGGGTACAACTCATAAGATGATTTTAATTATCAAATGTTCTAGAAAAAGAAATAGTGTAGGGGTAGGTAGAATCTCGATAAGATGTGAAAAAAAGTAAAACGTACATCCGTAATAGACCTACAAATACCGAAGATACATGTAAGAAGTTCTAAACATAATAATTGTCTTTTTATTATTATTATTATTATTGGTGTTGAAAATAATAATGGTGGATGATAAGTGGTATTTAGGAACATGACACAAAATCACGAACTGGTAAATTATGAACAAAGGCATGCTATTTTAGGTAAATTGACTGAAAATGAAGTTTAATTTGTTAATGAACTTATTACAACTAGTGTAAAGCCACAAAAAATTATACCGCTTCTTCAAAAATAATTTGAAGGAAATGTAAGTATGAGAAGTCATATTTATAATACTCGAAAAAAACTTAGGTCCGAAGAAATGGACGGTCAAATAATGTTACAACATGTTATGAGTATGTTGGTTGAGAATCATTATTTTCAGTGACATCCAAGTGAGTCAGAATCAAATGTAACAAGCGAACATTTGTTTACACATCCAATATTTGTTAATATTTTATGTGTATTTTCTTTTGTTTTAAAAATAGATTGCACGTGTAAGACTAATAGATATGGAATGCCTTTACTTGAAATTGTTGGACTAACACCAACACAATTGAATTTTGACGTTGCATGTGCATACATGCCATTTGAAAATAAGAAAAATTATTTGTGGATACTTGAGAAGTTGAAAACCTTAATGAATCCATTCCGACCACCATTGTTACTGACTGGGAACTGGCTCTAATTTCAGCTGTGGAACATATTTTTTCCACTTCAAAACATTTATTATGTAGGTTTTATGTAAATAAAAATGTGGAGGAAAGGTGTAAGAAAGTTTCTAACTGTTCATCATTCACACGTGCTTTTATGTCACAATGAAAAAATATGATAGATGTCACAGATGAACAAACATATGAGGAACGACTCTTATCATTGGAGGAATATTACAAAAACATACCTAGCCTAATTTCGTATTTAAAGACGAATTGACTACAACCATATAAACAAAAAATTGTTTATGCTTTCTTCAGTGATGTATTTCATATCCATCGAATTACAACAAATAGATATGAATGTTATTTTAACTCCTACTATAGTTGCTTTTAATTATTTATGGTGATAAAGTAATATACTGATTTTTTTTAACAACAGGTGTAATCCCCCGAAAATTTTAAAAGCCTATAATTTAATAAATTACTTTTATTAGGGATAATTTAACTCTTAAACTTATTTAATTTAATTACGTTGAGGATTTTGCCTTTTAAATTTATTTAACTTAATTATTTTGTGGGTTTTAAGTATACCAAATTAGATGTGAGTGTTTAATAAATTAAAATAAATAAATTACTATTTTATCATACTCATTTTATTTAAATAAGGTTTAAACCAATATTTTTTCTAAAAGCTACCTTTTTAAACTAATATAATTAGATATATTTAGATAAATTACTAAAATTTTAACTATCTACCAAAAATACTATAACTCACCCCATAAGTCATATTAATTATTTTCTTCCTTAATTATTTTCCTTAATCCCTTTTTCTCCCTTATTTTCCTTTTCTCTTTTCTCTTCCCCCCTCTCCTTCCTCCCTTCTCTCCCCCATTTCCCCGACTGGGCCAGCCCACCGGCCCAGGTCGGTTCTCTCCCCTTTCCCCCCGTCTCGCACGCAGGCCTGGACTGCTTCTCCTTCGCCGAACCGCCCGGCCGGTTCTGTTTCTTTTCTCCCCTGGACCGATCGGTCCAGCCCCTTTCCCTTTTCTTCTTCCTCCCGCGCCAGCCCTGCAACACGCCGCCTGCGCCGACCGCTTGTCTGCGCCGCCTGCGTCGCCGCCTTCCCCTTTTCTGCCCTGCCAGCCACCCTTCCTCGACCAGTCGACACCCCCCATCACTCTTAGGTCGCCCCGCACCTTTTCTCTTCTTTTCCCGACCAGCCCATAGGTTTGCCATGGCAGACCTGCGTCGGCTCGGCCGGCGTGCCCCAAACCGCCGCCTGACCTGTCCTCCCTTGTCCCCTCTCTCGATTTTCCCCATTTCGAGCCTATAAATAACCCTCAAGGACCCAGCTTCGGGGGTTTTCGAATCAAAAACCCAGAAGTCACCCCTTGCGCCGCCCCCTCTTCAAATCGCCACCCCGTCGCCGCCGCTCGATCCACCCCCGAAACCCTTCCTTGCATCACCCTCCACCTACCCAAGCCTCCCTCACCCCTCGGTTTGCTCTGCACGCGCCGCCCCAAGCGTGCAAAGCACCCTTCCCGACCAAGCTAACCCCCAAACCCCACCACCCTTCGCACCGCCGCCCACCGCCGTGCCGCCACTCCCAGCACTCCCTCTACCTCCTAAAACCACCAAGGGAGCTTCCCCAACCTCCCTAGACCTTCTGTTTCCCCTACCAAACCCTCCTTTCCCTTCCTTTTCCCTTCCTTTTCCCTCCACCACTTCTCCACCTTCCTCCTCCCCCCAACGCCGCTGCCGCCGCCGCCGTGCGCCGTGCACCGCCACCTGTGCCACCAGCACCCCTAGGTGGTCCTCTAAACTCCCCAACCTCTGATCCCCTGTTGTACAAATATTAATTATTTTAGAAGTATTATTAGTATTATTATTAATGTTATTATTATTATTATTATCCTCATCCTTATTATTATTATTATTATTATTATTATTCAACCTAACCTTGAGTTATTTATAATTGCTAGGACTAATATTATGAGTGACCTATGACTTTAGTATTATTAATTTTAACATCCTTATTGTTATTCTTAATAATGTTACTATTACCATTATTATCATGGTTAATGTTATTATTACCATCTTGGTTCCTTATCACTACTAGTAATATATTATATAGCACTAACCATACTATCACTACTACTATCACCATTATTAGTAACATTGAACTACTACCGTTAATAATAAATATTATTAAAATTACTTTAAATTATTGTAGCTATTAATACCTACTCTTATTAGTAGTAGCATGATTAGCTACCTTAAGAATAATGACCATACTTTTACTTATAAAAGTAATATTATTATTTTTAGCCCTAATGGTAAGTTAAAGATAAGGGTAAGGTAGAAAGAATAGTGTTTTGGTTGGAGGAAAAGTAACCTCTAGTTTTCCTTTTTATAGGCGAGTCAAGTCGACATCCGGATGAGGCGTAGGAGCGTGCTCCAAGACCGGTGTCATATTAGGTAAGGACGAAGCTATGGCCTTGTGCTATGTGTGATGTAATGTGTTGATGAATGATGAGCATGCCATGTTGATGTGTATTATGCATGTGTTATGAATAACCTGCTTTGTGTAGCGCAGCGTGGATCATGAGGTATGATGTGTGTGCCTTATGTTATACATGTATGCCATGTTCCATGTTTAATGTTGATATTGATGATGTGACTTGTTATGGCCCTCTAGGACATGCATGCTAGGGTTTTGGGTAGCATGAAATGATAATAAAGGAACAACGGGGAAGTGGACGTTTGGGAAGTTGCATGGGGGAACTAGATCTTGCATGGGCGTGATCCCTACGTGGGAAAAGTTGATTTGGGTTGTAAGTAAGAGTTTTGGAGATTCTTAGAGTGATTGGAGACTTGGTGTGAAAAATAGTACGTGAGTTGGTGCATAAGAGACCTGATTAGGGTTTGGTGAGTAAATGGGTGTTGGGGAGTTTGCATAGAGTATTTGAATTCTGCATGGGGAGGAATCTTACGTGAGGAAATTGATTTAGGAAGTAAATAAGATAATGTCAAAGTTATGGGTCCATTGGAAACTTGGGTGCAAAATATTACGTAGGTCAATGTAAGGGTGTCTAAGGGGATTCAATTAGGGTTTTGGGAGACAATGAGGAATTGGAAGGGTACAAGAGGAGAAATGATCAAGGATGGAGTATGGGGTTGAGAGTGAGAATTCACCTATACAAAGGATGAGTATGGGCTTCTAAATGAGAGAAGAGATTTTGGGATGGAAGAGGAAGATTACTTGTCGAGAAAGTAAAGTACTAGGGTTTTGGCGCAGCCAACTAGGGTTGGCGTGGTCAACTAGGGTTTTGGGTGGCCAACTAGGATTTCGTCGGTCATGCATGAACTTGGGAGATAAAGTAATACATTTGGGAAAATTCCTAATAAAAATGAGGTGCGAGATAGAGAACAAAGTAACGGGTGGGTAAGTGAGAAAGAGTTAGGCCACATAGGTCCGATTAGGGTCTCCGAGGAGGAACCCTAGAGGGATGAGGACATGCGGATTCTATATCATATGTGTTGGGATGGCCTATATCCTTGGAGTTTGTGTCTTACTATATGCTACTTTACCTAAGTCCTACGGGGGATGGATGTCGGGTGTGAGAAGAGGTATGAGTCTCAAAATATGGGGCGGTCCCTCTGGAGGGGAAGAAGTAGAGTATCAAACGCATGCATGTCAAGGGTGTGATGTGATTCAATAAGACACGGATAAGACATTAATTACGTAAAGCGAAAGATGTTGAGCCGAGCCCGTGATCCGGTCCACCGGCTATAATAGTGGATCAGAGGCGTTCTGCCCTATGCGTTTATTTTCCGGTCCACCGGCTATAATAGTGGATCAGAGGCGTTCTGCCCTGTGCATATATCTTCCGATCCACCGGCTATAATAGAGGATTAGAGGCGTTCTGCCCTGTGTGTTAATTTTCCGGTCCGCCGGCTATAATAGTGGATCAGAGGCGTTCTGCCCTGTGCGTTATCTTCCGGTCCACCGGCTATAATAGTGGGGGATCTCGTGCTCAACAAACCAAACGAATAAGTTAATCCATGGGAAAGATACTAAGTACTTAAAGCGAAACACCATGTGAGTCGGGGCCATGATCCGGTCCACCGGCTATAATAGTGGATCAGAGGCGTTTTGCCCTGTGCGTTTATTTTCCGGTCCACCGGCTATAATAGTGGATTAGAGGCGTTATGCCCTGTGCGTATATCTTCCGATCCACCGGCTATAATAGTGGGGCTCCCGCACTCACATGAGTTATTAAAGAGTATGTGTGAAATGGACATATTATTAACGAGGATAAATAATAAGTCACCAGAAAGTACTCAGGCCTTATCTCGTGTGTTATCGCATGTTACTTATATGATTGTGCTATGTGGGCTATGGGGTATGATTGTATGCTCGGCCTTAGCGCACCTGCGCCCTTACTCAGTATTGGACCCGTACTGATACTACCTTGATTGAATGAGTCCTGTGATGATCCACCGATGGTGGGGAGCAGACCTCTTATGCAGGTTTGATCGGTTACTAATTTGGGGTGGAAGGCTTGGCTTGAGTGAGTAGGAGATCCGGATATTGGTCCCTTGGGATCTGTTTTATTTAGCTATATTTTGTACTATGCTTCTTGTTTTGAAACCGTACTCTTAAGTTGTAATCTTAACGATATTTTAACTATTGTTGACTCGTGGTTTTCGTGAATGGTCTATGTTAACTATGGACCTAAGTTTTGATGACTCTTACGTAACGATTTTTTAGTTTAGCCTTAGCACTTAGTATCGGAACGGTAGGAGTGAACCGGTCTGGTACTAAGTGTGGCGGTAATACCCCCAAGTTTACGGTTTTAATTCTTTCGCTTCCGCTAAACCTTTTGATTTAAACAAAATTTTTCAGTAGTAAATTTGGGGGTGT
The DNA here is from genome assembly GCA_039764185.1 of Tamarix austromongolica. Lineage (NCBI taxonomy): Eukaryota > Viridiplantae > Streptophyta > Magnoliopsida > Caryophyllales > Tamaricaceae > Tamarix > Tamarix austromongolica. The sequence continues at coordinate 114,455,363 of CM077818.1, forward strand.
TACAACAGGGTTGAAGGTGCTCACAGATCTTTGAAAATATTTCTAGAGACATTATGAAGTAGCTTCAACATAGTGTTTAAACAAATGCACATGTTCCTTGAATTGCAACATGATGAGATAAAAACATTGCTAGAGAGGTATCGGTTTAATACTCATCATTTTGCTACAAGTGTCTTTTATTCCAATTTGGGAGGTCATGTTATCTTATACGTAATGGAGTTGGTCAAAAGAGAGGGTAAATGGAGTAATTATATACGTTTCGATGATGATTTATGCGAGTATTATATGTGGCATACAAACGAGATACCATGTACCCATGCGATTGATATATACATTCATAATTACATGTCAATCCCCCTCACGGCCATTCATCTATTCTAGAATAAAATTGACATAGATGGGTCAATTAATCCCCCGATACCACAAGAACCAATAAACGTTGCAATGGATTACCATCAACTTGTAGCTCTAACATGCGATGTACGTCTAAAAAGGTGATTGCCACCTCACCTATGGCATATGAAAGCTATTGGTGCCTGGTTACAATCTCTCAATAAATCCTAATATAAGTGGCACATCGGCATGCTCAAATATGTAAGATGGAAGGTGTGACAATGCTATTTGGCATATCAGAGCGAACATCATTTTATTGATGCTTTCAAGAAATTTTTTAGAACCTCTTGTCTAGTGGGGATCCTAGGACAACCATGATCTTGAAAAATAAAATCAACATATGAAATGAATATATATGATTGGTTATAAATAAAATAAGAAATATATAACAATACATATGATAAGCATACTTTTCATAATCATAAACCTAAAGTCACGTGACTGTCAAAGCTTGGGATCAAATTAGGGATGATTGGACCTCCGGGACATAGCCCAAGCAATTACCATTCATTCTTTAACTATATACCACATTCATCTTCACTAGCATCACCAACATCCCTATCATCATCATCACCATCACCATCATCATCTCTATTATCGGTGTCATCCTCCTCCTCATCATCATGACGTACAACATCATTATGACAATGGTTGATCAGTAATATGGGGTAATGATGACGATGGTTGATCAATAATATGGGGTAATGATGTTGGCAAATTCAATGATGATCTAGAACTACCAACAGTAGGTGGGTGAACTGAGGATGATGGTACTCCCATCCATACCCCGAACCTTTGTACCCTAAAACTCCAAACACCGAATGCCCTATGTTGAACCTCTGTACCCTGAAATGCCAGCATCAACCATAAATGATGGACGAAATGCATCCTCAGTGAATTTTTGAATGGTAGGAGCTTCATGACTAGACCTTGGTTATTCAGGAGCTTTTATATATTATTATTTTTCTAACGCTTCTTTTTGTTCTTGTTGGCTATTTTTTTTACCTCGCCGTAATTATCTGGTAAGACTTTTTTCCAAACTTTGTAGACAAAACATTGGAGCAGGTTGTGTCATACCCATTATATTACGTTGTGAAGATGTAGTTACAGGATAACCTTCCGTTTTATTTACTACTTTGTCTGGTCTGTTACTCATTTGAATTTTAATAACAAAATTAATCTATTATCCAATCAATATAATTAAAAACACTCACCAATAGCCCCCACCACATAATAATATTTAACATATTTAATGAAACTATAAAAAAATCTAATAAATATCAAACTATATATAAATTATACAAAAATGCAATTAATAGAGTATAGTTGATCTAAAAATACGATCAACAAATTTAACCGAATTAACCATAATTAAAAAATATAATTGAAAAACATAGTCAACAAACCATAATTTTGGAAAAAAAATTAATTTACTCCTTTGAATGACAATTGGAAACCCTACAATACCGATAATTTTAGTCAAACCCATATTTAATTAAAATAACAAAGCATAATTAACAGAGTATAAGGCTCTATTTGGTTCTAAAAAAGCTTAAATAAAAAAATTAAAATCAAAATAAATTCTTTTAAACTTTCCTCAAAGAAAATTAAATAGCTACTCTAAAGTAGTTATTTTCTATTTCACTATCTTATATCAACCAAACACAAAATAATATTTTTCTCTTTATTTTCTTTCTTTTCTTTAAAACTGTTCATGAACCAAATGGAGCATAAGAGATCTAAAAATATAAATAACATATTTAACCAAATTAACCATAATTAAAAACCACAATTAATAAACCATAATTAATAAATTTAATTACCCCTCTATATGACAACCGAAAACCCTAGAATACATATAGGTTTTGCCAAATTCATATTTAATTAAAATAACATAACATAATTCATAGAATATAATAGATCTAAGAACATAATGAAAAAATTTAACCAAATTTTCCATACTTAATACAAAAATAATTAACAGATAATAATTATACTACCTAATTAATACAAACATAATTAACAAACTCATCTACCCAACTGAAACCATCACTCACATCACAAACTATAATTATTAATTAACAAACCATAAATAATACAAATATAATAATAATAATTAATAATTAATATTAATTAATACAAACATAATTAATTTACACATATTTAACAAAACATAATAATAAATTTCCTACCGATCTCCCAGGACAACCCTTTGGTTTATGAGGCAAAATTATGTTTTATTACAAACGACATTAATTTTGCACAAATTAATATAGAAACCCTTATAAACCATAATTATTACAAATATAATAATAATTATTCATAATTAATAATAATTCATACGAACAAATCATCGACAAAATTATCCTGTTCGTCCCCCATTGGCCATTAGCATATATTGTCGTTGAACCTCCACTCCTATTTGCAAAATGTGCCATTGAACCCCCCCCTCCACAGGCAAAATTTGTTGTTGAACCTCTTCCCATTAGCAAAATTGGCCGATCTTGCCCCCCTTGGCAATTCTTGTCGTTTATTTATCCAGGTGATCAGCAAATTTTACCGTTCTCATCCCATCCTACTCAGCACCTTTTGCTAATACCCTCCTAAGAAAATTACACATCATTTCTTTTGAAAAAATAAATAAATTTGTATGCATGTAGCTCAGTTAAATCTACCATTCTCTTAGCTGAAAAAAATACTTACCTTGGTGTGATGTGAGAGCTGAAAGTTCAGATTTGAGACAAAAAAGAGAGTTTAGTGAGAGAGTCAAACACAGATAAAGAGAGTTAGAGAGTGAGAGAAAAAGAGAGTCAGAGAGTGAGAGAAAAAAAGGGAAAGTATGATATAGAAGAGAAATAGAATTGTAAAAAATAAAAAAATTATTTTATATAGTAAAAAGATGTTTTCTATATAACGACTATATATATTAAACTAGATCGTTTCAGTTATAGAAAAAAAAAATTATTAGATGAATAACCCGATTGGTTTGGGATTTATTGGAATTGCTTTGAATATTTTTTTATATAATAAAATTAGCTTTTAATCAAACTAATATTGGATCGGTTGGTCTATATACCTACATAATCCTAATAGACTAGTTTTCTCAATGATGCGTTACTGGTCTTTGGTAACAAATTTCATATGTTTATTACTAGTGTACTTAACTAATGTTCGACCATGGAATTAATCAATAACTTGGGTCACCCTCTAATTATGAGGGAAACAAGAAAGAAGAAAGGCTAACATCTTCAAACCGGTTAAAGAGAATACCAAATGACGTACAACCTATTTAAAATTATTTATTTATAAGAAGGTTAGTTATTTTAGATAATTATTTTTAATAAATAATTTCAAATATACCGATAATATTTCAATGAGGACATTTTGTAATGTACTTAGAAATTAGGTTTAACGGCTAGATTAACGTATCTTTTGATAATATGAATGCTAAGAGGGTCGAAACAAACTTCAGTCCCGTACATTGGGTCAAATGTCAATGTTGATTTTCTACGTCAAAAACTCTTCTTTTATATCATCATTAGTGATACGTACACCACTTCATCGGAACGACGTCGCTTCGGTTTATTAATATTTATGGCTTTCATCTATGATATTACATGACATCTACGAGTCCAATCACTCGAGTTCTGATTAGTACGGCCTTATCAAGAAGTAGCGGCGATTCTCCAGGATCTTATCAAATATTATATAATCTTCATTATATATATAATGTCCACTAAATAATTGTGAAAGCGACGTAGATATTGGGACATTAGGACTTCTAAGTTCTAAGCTAAGGTGGACCATTACATATAGTGCTCACATTTTTGTGGTATATTTCATGCTAAGGCCCTCATGAGATTTCTGTCTTTAAGACGGACCGCATCCGCCGAGAGGAGTGAGGTGCGGACACCTCTGTTTACCACTTTTACAGAGAGGAATGGATATGTTTGTAGGAGCATTCATTCATATTTAGGATATATTTTTTTTTCTTTTCTTTCTTTTTTTAATAAAAAAAAGATTCATATTGCATACTAGAACATCTTTTTCATTGTTTGTTTTTATCTCTTCGAATCTTTCTTACTTCTATCTAACAATAACCTTTTCATTTATAGTGACAATTTTAAATCGGTGAACTACTAGTACTAATAGATAAAAGTTGGAAAAAGAAGAGATCAATAGTCATCTTATACCTTTTTTTTACTCCTACCGCCTGATACACTAACACTTATAGATAATAAATCAGGAATCTTAAAGCCAAAACACATTGTATAAGCAAAAATATACACAAAATAAGGATATCAAACCTTGAATTTTATTACGATCATCGAAAGTAATAAAAATTCAATAACACTCAACTTGTGTTTTTTATTTCTCAAGAAAAATCTAAGAACCTCGTTCTTAATCTCCTACTTGAATAAAAGCTCTCCTCCTTCACTAAAGATTTCCTACATTTAACCCTAGATCTAAGCCATAAGAGATTCCCACAAGAGTTTTTCTCCTAAAAGACTTCCTTAATTAAATCATTGATCTAGAACTTCACCCATCTCATTGATGTGATTTCATCACAAACTCCAAGGAGTCCCCAATTGAAACCCCATCTCTTCCTCGTGCTCTCTCTTATGTCCTCATGTCCCACATGATTGCTGCTCAGCTTCTTTATAATAAAATTCATTTATATAGGCTTAGAAAATATCTACAAGATATAAGACCAATCTAATAAGAAGATACACAAAAGATAAAAAAAACTTACCATCAGAAATAATTCATATAGGTGCGTCCGTGACATGACTGTATTATCTTTTGTTTTGCTCTTTTTAGCTATGTCTTCTCCTCTTTCTAACCCCTTACTCATCTCCAATACATCGGTTAGTATTCATTTGAATCCTAACATAGCCAATGTTATAGTTATAACACCATATAATATTTGTCAAAATACTGTCTCCTATCTACTATGCTACATACTCCAATTGGATTTTAATTGGAAGATTTTAGATGAAATAATTTCTGATTTTCCCCCACTGCCGCTCCTACTATTATCATTATTATTTATCCTTTGTGTGAAACTACTCACAAAAATTAAATTATCTTAGATATTTATTTGTTATAAGTAATTTAAACAAGCTATTATTCTCTTCACCTCACTCTAGGCCACACATTACAACCGGTCTTTCTAATATTTGCTTGTTTACATTATTATGTTCCAACAACAAAAAGAAGCAGCAGCAAGTAATAGTCGATTAAGATCAATAACTAGCATGTTTTACTCTATATTTTAGAAAATGAATTATGCTTCTTAAAAAATATCCCTGGAAGGTGTAATATTATACTTGCAAATAAATTATTCATTCAATTTATTAAACCAACTGTCCGTAAAAGTTAGCAGAACTACATGGTAAAATGCACACTTTTTTTGGGTTAATTATGGGTCGGAAAAATACTGTACTTATATCATCCGGCATCTTTGGCCGTAAAACGTGATATATAAATTGCTGTTAATACATTACTTATTATATAACAAGACTATTTACGGATCGAATATTCTATATTATTTTTAAATATATGAAATTTTGGATAAGATAATAAATAATTCGTCGATTATCCAAAACTTTTAAGTATCATTAATAATAAATTGATAAAAAATTATTAATAACAAATAAAAAATATCTGATAAAAAATTATTCGTTGAAAAATAATAAATTGATCCATTTTAAACCGATATAATTTAATAATTTATTTTGAATCTTAAGTTACATCATATTTAATTATTAATTTTAAATTTTGTATAGTATTGAAATATTTAATCAAAATAATAACTAAAAAGGATAAAATTTACTTATAATAAATAGTGTCAATTTAAATTATAAAGACACATGTACATGATTATATATAATAAAATATTATAAAAAATTAAACAGTGTTTAGAGTGTGTGTTTATATATATGGGATAGTATATTATTTATATTTATTAAATTGTATATCTAGATTATTTAAGATTTTATTAATTGGATTGATTATTTAATTTTAAAAAATATCAGACCAACTATTTAATATTTTAAATTAGATATATTGGATAACATAAATAATTCTATTACTTAATTATCTTATTTATATTCTGTCTCTTTTTTAATCGTTAAGTTATTTAATTTAGTCCCAGCATATTCGGTCATCAATGAATACACGATGAAAGGCAAAGCAGCCCCCCAAAAAAAGTGATGGCCTAACGTCCTAAATTTCTAATCGTCAACCGAGTCTTAACAACAAACCTCCCTAGCTAATAGCTATAGCCATCTTCCCGTCAAACCTCGCGTGTGATTTTTAATTTAATCTACATCACCAGCGTTCAACTACTACATCATCCATCATTAAAATATCTTTCTTTGGAGGCATGGTTGTCTTGTCCCCTTAACAGCACTGTACGGGGTGGATGCGCCGTAGCCCGTAGCCAGCGTACACATGGGGCAGAAAAAGGCAGGGACGCCTAATCTGTGACCTGGGTTAAATAAATAAAACTCTCGTCTGGGCTTTACTTAAGGCTAACAACATATGTTGGATAATCTATATTAATCATAGTGCAGATCCACAATGACGTTTTTAATCTTAGCTAGCTGCATGCCTGATGCAGCATTGCAAACGAAGAATATATGACATCAGGTATTCACCGAGAATTTTTTTTTTTTAAAGATGAAGAAATTCAGGGACGAGAAGAATCAAATCATACGCAATGGAAATACGACCCCACTAATTTCGAACCCGATAATTAAGTGTTTGTTTGGAGTTACTTATTAAAAATATTAATATAAGATAATCATTTATTTAAAAAAAATTAACTTAAATTTTTTTAAAATAAATAATTATCTTAAATAACTATTTTTAATAAATAACTCCATACAAATAATAAGATTACTATCACAAATCACCATGATTGTGCGTGTTTACGAAACATAAGTTGGATTATGAGCTAACTAGCTTTTACTTTACGTACTTGATCAATAAGCTAGTTTCAAAATGTAGATTTATAGTTATCGGCCATTAGATTGGATATCTAAAGGCCGTGATTTTGATAAAAAGAAAAGACATTTCTAAAATTAATAAAACAATAGTATGAGGATCAATATTTTTCCTTATGTTCCTCCCTCCTTCCTCTCATTGTCCTGCACCTATTTTCTCTTTGTCGCCGGATAAAAGTTCGGTTCGGCTGATTTAAATTTTCATCAACCCTTAACAGTTTGTACCATATACCATATAATTCTTGTATCAGGTAATTTCTTAAAATAGATTATAGTTATAGTTAGTATAAGTTACTAAAAAATTGATTTGGATGGAAAATTTTAATTACTAGAAGTTACTAATTAGATAGTTTGCATTAAAAAAATTATTTATTGTTGGTTACTAATTAATTAGTTTTCCATTTAATAATTTAATTAATATTATTTATTAATTACATTGAACCGATGCAGCGCATAGGAAAAGGGAGGCAAATGCACATAAAAAAGGCCGCAAACTATTTAAATATTGCTTGTACGAGTAAAGAAAAGAATGTATGAAAGAAAAAAAAAAAAATTAAAACATTACAGGCCGCAACGGGCAACTCAAAGCGTACAAACATTAAATGATACTTACGGGTTGGAAGGACGAGATTCTTCATTGACTACAAGTGTGTTCGAAAAGTCTCACCGACATCAGCCTATACATATCCAAGTTCAAAACAGAAAAAAAAATCTTTAAAATTAATATCTCTCTCCATCCTTGTATTTCTATACATATAGTTGACGAGTGGTATAACATTAAATCAGCCGGAATTCTATGTTATTGAAATGTTATTTTTAATATGAACAAAAAATTGTTATATCATGGAAGATAATTATTTACAATTTTTGACACCAAATAAGGAAGTAAATTTATTTTAAAGAAACATCGTGAACACGGCGAGTTCGGATATCGATTTAGTTTCCTATTTCCATCTTTTGTTATTATTTTGGTTAATTAAGTATGTCTATATTATTATTATTATTTAATAATATTTTATTTGTTTATTAGTTTAAATACCATAAAATTCTATACTACATTTATAATATATAACCAACAATCTTAATATATATATATATATATATATATATATATAATTATTTTCAGTTATTTGTTATAGTATAAAATATTGACATTTATTTGATAAATAGTTATACCTTGTTTTCTTCTACTCCTTTCTTTTATTTATCGGATTTCTATTTTTGTAACAAAAACGACATCATTTGCAAACTTAGCGAAACACTACAAAAATTTAATGGGTCAGATTTCAAGTATTGGCAATATAAATTACTTTTCTATTTAACTACATTAAATTTGGCTAGGTATCTCAATGAGAGCCCTCCTAAACTTGGTAAACGGGACGCCGATATGGCTAACGTGGCTGAAGTGGATGCGTGGAATCATTCTAATTTCCTATGAAGGAATTACATCTTGAAATGATTGGATGACACATTATGTAACGTGTACTTATGTGCCAAGAGAACAAAGAGATTTTGGGATTCATTGGATACCAGGTATAAGATGTGTGACGTCAAGATAAAAAAATTTATTGTCAGTCATTTTCTGGATTACAAGATGGTAGATAACAAGTTGGTTATATCGCAAGTAGAGGATATTCAAGTTATTCTTTATAATATTCATGATGAGAGTATGTCTATTAGTGAATCATTTAAAGTGGTTATAGTAATTGAAAAATTACCACTACTTTGGAAAGATTTTAATAATTATCTCAAGCACAAGCATAAGAAGATGAAACTTGAAGACTTTATTGTCCATTTGAGAATTGAGGATGATAACCGTAAGTTTGGAGGCTTAAATCTAATGATATCTACAACCAAAGTGGTGGAAAATGGGTTAAAGAAAGTGCCATGGAGATGGTTATAGTGTAGGATCTAATGTATCCAAGAAACTCGAGGGAAAGTGCTATCAATGTGGCAAATAAGGACATTGTGAAAAGGATTGTTGTAATCCAAAGAAGTCTAAAAAGAGCAACGATCAAGCGAATGTCACGGAGATAGATAAATTGTCTAAAGATCTTCATATTATCAATCTCTTAGAAGTGGTGTCATAGTGCAACTTCGTTGGCAATACTAAGGAATAGTGGGTAGACACCGGAGTCACTTGCTATATGTGTGGTCACTAGTGGATATGTATTCTCACTTGGAAGTGGTGTAATATCCTGGAAATCATCAAAACAGACATGTGCTATGAGGTTGATGACGAAGTCTAAATTTATTGCTTTAGATAAAATTAGGGAAGAAGTGGAAAGGCTCGAAGATTTCCTAAAAGATATCCTATGTTGGAAAAAACTTGTGCCGACTATACGTATCTATTGTGATAACTAATCTGCAATTGGTAAGGCACGGAGTAAGATATAAAATGGTAAGTCTAGACATATTTGTCATAGACATAATATCATTAGGAAGTTACTTTCTAGTGGAATTATCTCAATTGACTATGTGAAGTCAAAGGATAATATTACGTATCTGCTTACAAAGCCATTAACTAGAGAACAAGTGAAAAGATCATCAATGGGAGTGCGTTTAAAACCTAAGGATATATAGATTTGTCATTGTGGCAACCCAACCTAGCAGAATGGAGATCCCAAGATCTAGGTTCAATGGGACAATCGACCTATGGAAGACTCACCATTACACTTTTTATCTATTCATTCCTATAATGAAATATTGCAAATAAGATAATAATGTTAAGTTAAGCTTTTAATGATCCCTATAACTTGATATGTTTAAGTGGAGTATATAAGGATATAATAATTATGAGACCGCCTATGTGAGTGAGAAATGACTGCTTCTGTGAGAATTTTGTAAGGCTGAATTCTTTAAATAACTCATGGAACTAGGAGGTATTCATGGACAAAACAAACACAAAGATGATGATCAAATATGCTCAAAGAAAGTAGTGTGATTTCTATTGTCTTGGTTTACAATAGATGACTAACTGTTCAAGGTAGACTTGCCTACTGATTTCTTGTGAATCCAATAGAAACTTACTATGGAAAGTTCAAAGTCTCAATCTACTTATCTAAATACAATTATCTTCACTTGTACTTAATTAGGTTGGAACAAAAACTAATTCTATATTTCATAAGGGGAATGGACACATTCTAAGAAAGATATCATTACCTTGTGATGGGAGATATCATTTTTACGCATGATTTTGTTCATTTTTAACAGGTTGATGGTATATTACAATCTAGCAAGGGATTGTTAAAATAGATAGTAATTATAGCTAGTATTAGTTACTAATAAATTGATTTAAATGGGAAATTTGAAAATTTTAATTCAAAGGTTTACCTTAAGAAATTTTAATAGGTTTGTCATTTAAGAATTTGGTTAATATTAGTTATTAATTAAATAAGTTTGTCACTACATACTTTATTTGGTATTAGTCACTAGTTAGAGTGATTGCCTTTAATTAGCATTAAGTGTTACTAACTTAGATTATTTTTGGATGCTGGTGCATGCATGTGAAATATCTATCTATCTATCTATCTATCTATCTATCTATCTATCTATAATTGAACTAATGCAACCCAGAAGAAAAGTGAGGCAAACACACAACAAAAACCGGGGCAAACCATTCAAATAACGCTTGTATGTGTAAAGAAAAGAAAATATAAAAGAAAAAAGAATTGAAACATTGACTTATTTTTAAGAGACGTGCCTATTAACAATTCTTCATTAAATACAAGTCTGGTAGAAAAGTCTTAAATTAATCTATAAACATTCCTACGGTTCTGAAAAGAAAGAAAAAAATCTATAAAATTAATCTATCTCTCTCCACCCTTATGTTTCAATATATTTAGTTGAGTACTGATATAATATTGAATGTGGTGGAATTTTATTAGATTGAAGTAATATTTTTAATAGGAACTAAAATTTATTCTATCATAGAAGACAATTATTTACAACATTTGATATTATAGGAGGAATTACATTTATGTTAAGAACACACCGTGAATATGTTGGATTTTGGTATCAATTTAGTTTTCTGTTATTATCTTCTATTATTATTTTGGTTAATTAGATATTTCTATATTATTATTATTATTATTTGTTAATAATATTTTATCTCTTTATTTATATAAATACTATCAAATTTTATGCTATATATATATATATATATTATATATATTATACATCCAACATGATCTTCATAAGCAGAGCCTGTTTAGCCATGTCCGTGCATTTGATCCATACGCCACCTTTATTTTTGTTCCTGCACACCCATTGCCAGCTAACAAGATTTATTTTTCTTAGCCTCGTCGAGGATAAAAAGGCCCAGACTAAAGTTCAGTTCATTCGATTTAAATTTTCACTGACCCCTTGCGGTAGCTTGGCAATTTGCATGGTATAAACGGGAACTGATAGATTAATATATAATCTATATATATATGACAGGATCGAATGCTAATCTATCAAGATTAATATATATAATATATCGCGGAAGCGTACCTGAATCCATAATAATAAAAGATTTGTCGAGTACCGTCGAATCTGATAACAAACCCTAACGGTCGGTTTTGTAGTCTTCTAGATCACGCACGTACTCGCTGATTGCTAATGACTGATGGGAACCAATGGGGCGAAGTACGTCTGACCTAGGGACCATAACCACGTATATATAGATAACAAGCCTGTCATCTATCGGACCATCCTAGTTCGGTCCATCAACGATCTAGGACTCCCACAGTCTCTACACATATCGGTCCACATTCAATCAGATACATTAGGCCCAACTTAATTAAACCTAACTCGATCACGTTTATTCGGGCCTAACCGTTACGACAACGTCCAATTCGTATCGTTCACATGCAAGCCCAACGTTGGATAATAATCCAACAATCTCCTACTTGGGCTATATGTGCAACGTTAATAATTGTGACATAACCGAATGAGCTCAAATTTGTTGTCGTTATAAAATGTATCTTTAACCAATCCGGTCCATCAATCACATAAACATAGGATCAAAGCGGCTTTCGTCACATAACTACGTAACTAAACCCTCAATGGTCACATATGTTGACATGACAGAATGACATGGATCAAGATGTGGATGTGTAGCATGGAAATATCATGCAATGTGATCCTAACATGCATATTTCCAACTGGTCCACCTTAAAACTTTAGTGAGATCAAACCATACCAAAAGATAGAAAGGAAATAAAATGAAACTTTATTTCTGCAGAAAACCTATGGTCAAAATATCCATAAGTCAAACCAAAGAGAGTCTATACATAAAGCAACTGAGATTACAAACTCCCACTGAAACTAAAGATCATTAACTGATATAACACCCATACGAGCTACATGCTCGAGAAATTGCTTGGGTGGTAACGCTTTAGTAAATGGATCCGCAATCATAGAGTTTGTACTGATATGCTCTATAGACAATTCTCCTTTCTGAACTTTTTCTTTAACAACTAAGAACTTGATATCGATACTCTTCGATTTCGTAGAACTTAGATTGTTGTTGGAATACTGAACTGCAGCCTTATTGTCACATAACAATTTGAGTGGTTTTTCAATACCATCAACTATACGCAGCCTCGTGACAAAATTTCGCAGCCATATACCATAATTAGAAGCCTCATAGCATGCCACAAATTCTGCTGCCATGGTGGAAGAGGCAACAACTGTCTGTTTGGAACTCTTCCAAGACACAGCTCCTCCAGCCATCAGAAAAACAAAACCTGATGTGGACTTCATACTATCTTGGCATCCAGCAAAGTCGGAGTCAGTGTATCCTACGATCTCAAGCTTGCCTGACATCCGATATGTGAGCATGTAATCTTTCGTTTTCTGTAAGTACCGCATGACTCGTTTGGCAGCTGTCCAATGGTCAAGTCCTGGATTGCTCATATATCTGCCCAACATCCCAGTAATGTACGCAATATCCGGACGCGTACATACCTGAGCGTGCATAAGACTTCCCACAGCTGAAGCATAGGGAATATTCTGCATTTCCCTTCTTTCATAGTCATTTTTAGGGCACTGACTGAGACTAAACTTGTCTCCCTTAGCGACAGGGGTATTTCCCGGTTTGCAGTTATGCATTCCATATCGTTTGAGAACCCTTTCAACATAGGCCTTTTGTGACAACCCTAGGATACCTCGAGAGCGATCCTGGTATATCTCTATGCCCAATACAAAAGATGCATCACCAAGATCTTTCATTTCAAAATTCTTAGCTAGAAATCTCTTGGTTTCATGCAACAAACCTATGTCATTACTTGCTAGCAATATGTCATCAACATATAAAACCAGAAATATGCTCTTACTCCCACAGAACTTATGGTATACACATTCATCAACCAAATTCATCTCAAAGCCAAAAGAGGTGATTACTTGATGAAATTTAAAATACCATTGTCGAGACGCTTGTTTGAGCCCATAGATAGATTTCTTAAGTTTACAAGCCATATTCTTTGGGTCTCCGGACACAAAGTTTTCTGGCTGTACCATATAGATCGTCTCCTCAATGTCACCATTGAGAAATGCGGTCTTTACGTCCATCTGATGTAACTCAAGATTAAAATGTGCCACTAATGCCATAATTACCCTCAAGGAGTCCTTAGAAGAGACCGGAGAGAATGTCTCTTTAAAATCTTCTCCTTCCTTTTGTGTAAAGCCCTTAGCGACTAGACGCGCCTTATATCTTTCCACATTGCCTTTTGAATCCCTCTTAGTCTTAAATATCCATTTGCAACCAATGGGCTTCTTTCCTTCAGGTAATGGGACAAGATCCCATACGTCATTGTCCATCATGGACTTTATTTCCTCATTCATGGCATTAATCCATTTTTGAGAATTCGAACTCTCCATGGCTTGACGGAAGTTGATTGGATCATCTTCCATCATGCCAATGCCAACCTCATGTTCTAGGAGAAATACAATATAATCATCCGGAATAGCACTTCTCCTTTCTCTAGTGGATCTCCTTAGCTCTTGAGGTTGTTGAGCTTGTCCTTCTGGAACAATCACTTCATTTTGAATGGGTGGTTGTTCTGCATTGTCTTGTTGAGGTTCTTGATTTGCCTCCTGATCGACGACAGGTGTTGAGACTTGCACATCGTCAGAGACAATAGTAGGAATAGTGACTAATTCCTCCTCAAAGACAATGTTTCTAACCTCATTTCTCCCACCAAGCTCAACATCCTCAAAAAATGTGGCAGTTCCCGTCTCAAAAATCGACTTAAGTGTGGGATTATAAAACTTATAGCCCCTAGATCGCTCCGCATAACCAATAAAGTAACTACTAACTGTTTTGGAGTCCAATGACTTTTCATGTGGTCTATAAGGCCTTGCCTCAGCTGGACATCCCCAAATATGGAAGTGCTTTAAACTAGGCCTTTTGCCTGTCCAAAGCTCATAAGGTGTTTTAGTAGTTGCTTTAGTTGGTACTCTATTTAGAATGTAAGCTGCTGTTTTTAGTGCTTCTCCCCAGAGTGATTCTGGCAAGGTAGAATGACTAATCATACTCCTCACCATGTCCTTAAGAGTTCTGTTTCGTCTTTCAGCTACACCATTCATGTTAGGAGATCCCGGCATGGTGTACTGTGGGACGATACCGCACTCCTCTAGGAATTTAGCAAATGGTCCTGGACATTGTTCACCTGAACCGTCATATCTGCCATAGTACTCACCACCACGGTCAGATCTAACGCACTTAATTCGTTTGTTGAGTTGATTCTCAACCTCAAGCTTAAATGATTTGAACACGTCCAGCGACTGTGATTTCTCGTGAATGAGATACAGGTACCCATAACGTGAGTAGTCGTCTATGAATGATATGAAATACTGTTGACCATTCCAAGAAGCCGTAGGGAACGGTCCACAGATATCTGTGTGAATCAATTCTAAGACATCCGAAGATCTATTTGCACCTGTTCTCTTAGTTTTGGTCTGTTTCCCCTTGGCACAATTGACACAATTGTTTAAGTCCGCAAAGTCAAGGGAATTAAGTA
Organism: Tamarix austromongolica; assembly: GCA_039764185.1. NCBI lineage: Eukaryota > Viridiplantae > Streptophyta > Magnoliopsida > Caryophyllales > Tamaricaceae > Tamarix > Tamarix austromongolica. The sequence continues at coordinate 114,470,772 of CM077818.1, forward strand.
TACCATCAGACACAAGCCTCTCAATTCTAGCTTTTGAGATATGACCTAAGCGCTTATGCCATAATGATGCTGAATTTTCCTTATTTAATTTGCGTTTGGTACCACGTGATTCCACGTGCAGGATTTCATGATATGAAGCGATGATGTCAAGCATGTATAGGTTATCGTAAGCGCACAATGAACCGGTGCCAATCGTATTTGAATTTAATGAAAGACTAAATTTATTATTTCCAAATGAACAAAAATAACCAGACTTGTCCAATAAGGAAATGGAAACCAAATTCCGTCTAAAAGACGGTACAACGAAAGTGTCTTTCAAATCCAAATAGAAACCAGTTTCTAATAATAACCTAAAGGTGCCAATCGCTTCAACTGGTGCTGCCTTGCCATCTCCCACATAGATGTATCTTTCACCATCACTAGGCTTTCGGCAGTTCAGGCAACCCTGCATAGAAACACTTATGTGAGTAGTAGCTCCAGAATCTAACCACCAAGTGTTTCTAGGTACTGAGGCTAAATTAATCTCAGAACAGACCAAAGTAAGGATTATACCTTTCTTTGCACGCCAAGCGTGGTATTTAGGACAATCCTTCTTTACATGTCCAGTTTTGTTACAAAAGAAGCAGCTATCATTTTCCTTCTGCTGTTTCTTTTGAACCGGACCCTTAGGAGCAGCTTCATCCTTTCTTTTCTTGCCCTTACCCTTAAAGGTACTAGCTAAGTGAGCACTTTCAGTCCTATCATGCTTCAATCTTTCCTCTTCTTGCACACAATAAGAAATGAGCTCATTGAGAGTCCATTTCTCCTTTTGGCAGTTATAACTGACCTTAAACTGACTGAATTGTGCAGGAAGTGAAAGTAATACCAAGTGCACGAGTAAATCATCTGATAACTCAAGCTTTAGCACTTTTAGTTTCGAAGCAATGTTGGACATTTCCATTATGTACTCCCTTATATTTCCTTTGCCTTTGTACTTCATTGAAATCAAGCGCTGCAAGAGAGTGCTTGTTTCTGCCTTATCGTTTTTTGCAAAACGTTTCTCAATTTCAGCAAGGAAATCCTTAGCATTGGTGATGTCCTCAGACACCCCACCTCTAAAGGCTTCCGGAATGCTGCGCTTAATGATCATTAGACTCATGCGATTCGACCGATCCCACTTCTCAAAGTTCCTCTTATCATCAGAGGTACTTTCAGCCGTCAGATCAGCGGATTTCGAAAGCCTGAGTGCATGATCCAGATCCATGCAGCCAAGGACAATGATAACATTGTCCTTCCATTCCTTAAAGTTATTCCCGTTCAGCATGGGAATAGAGCTTAAGTTAGCAGATATAGTAGTAGCAGACATGGCTGTACAGAAAACATAAACATAAATAAATATTCAGGCTCACAAAAATAATTCACATAATAAAAGAATCAATGAATTTAAATATTGGTGATCCCATCACAAGAAACCGGCGCAACATTAATATCAAGTCTTTGGACAATAATATTAACTGCAAGTGGTGTTCCTGTTGCAATAATCAAATACTGACAATAAGGCCTGTCAGATAATAAGCCCATCTTTGGATTGACTTATTATCCACATGGCAACCAAACAATCGTCACATATTTATTATCGCACGTGCATATGAAAATCTGCCAGATATTTGTCTTCCTTTGGGCCGACTGAATAACCGCACGAATAGATATATGCACAAACATCTAATATGTTCGATAAACCAATTTCCATAAAAGAGGTCACTTTGGCGACATATTATTTTAACCAGCTTATCTATTAATATTAGACAACCAATCATTTAAATAAATTGATCCCTTAATTTTATTTCATAAATTTGGACCAATAATATTTGGACCAACCTTATTTAGATTTAATATATATACAACAATATCAAATCTAACTTTATTTGCATAAGTTTCAAGTAATGCACATAAATAGGCCCATATGAAATTTTAATTGGAATAAAAAAAAATGATGAACTTGATATCCAATTAAAAAAATAAGTCAATTATGTATTATTATTATTTTAATATAGAAATAATAATACACAACGGATATAAGGCCCAAACTATAAGTCCAAATAGTATAAAAGGAAAACTAGACCACAAAAAAAAAATAACCATAGGTCCAAAGTTAGATCGACCCAACTTAAAAAATTTATCAGCCCAAAAAAAATATATGTATGTGTGTGAGCCAAACTCGTCATATATATACTTGAGCTACAAGCCGAGGCTAACGTGCCGAGGCACGTACAAACCCTAACAGGTGCGGCTGTGCGAGGCAGCACACCTGCCGCAGCCCTCCTTTAACCCTCCTTTTTTTTTTTTTTTTGATGCTGAAAAGCTGGGCCATCCGTATCACATAAAAGAAGAAAAGAAAGATTGGAGGCGGGGCAGCCACCTGCCGCAGCCCTCCATCTTCTCTTTTTTTTTTTTTTTTTAATCTGAATCAAACACGCAACGAATGAACAGTAATCGCGTGAACAGTATCTATCGATGAACAGTACCGATGGACAAACTCTCGACGCATGAACAGTACCGACAAAAAAAGAATGCATGTTCCCGGATGAACAGTACCGAGTGAACAGTACCGATAGCATGAACACAATTTTTTTTTAATTAATCTGGATAAATTTAGCAACGGCTCTGATACCAATTGATAGATTAATATATAATCTATATATATATGACAGGATCGAATGCTAATCTATCAAGATTAATATATATAATATATCGCGGAAGCGTACCTGAATCCATAATAATAAAAGATTTGTCGAGTACCGTCGAATCTGATAACAAACCCTAACGGTCGGTTTTGTAGTCTTCTAGATCACGCACGTACTCGCTGATTGCCAATGACTGATGGGAACCAATGGGGCGAAGTACGTCTGACCTAGGGACCATAACCACGTATATATAGATAACAAGCCTGTCATCTATCGGGCCATCCTAGTTCGGTCCATCAACGATCTAGGACTCCCACAGTCTCTACACATATCGGTCCACATTCAATCAGATACATTAGGCCCAACTTAATTAAACCTAACTCGATCACGTTTATTCGGGCCTAACCGTTACGACAACGTCCAATTCGTATCGTTCACATGCAAGCCCAACGTTGGATAATAATCCAACAGGAACCGCTAAAGAGACTGTCTGACTTTCATCAAAGTCACGCGACCGAAAATGGAAAAGGAAGAAGGCTGCCATGGAAAAAACAATCTTTCTACGTCCCTTCTCAATGACACTGGAATAAAAGCCTCTGCCTTTCTACCTTCGCTCATCCCTAAATATCTATTGATAGAGGTAACTAGCAGAAAGCTCGAGAAATCTCAGTCCTCTCATGCCTGGAACATTTGGAGATAATCCACTACCTACCATAGTACATCATATTGTAGTCTTGCAGATATCGACCGCATCTCTTTCATATTCAAATTTTCGAATATTCTCATATAAGGATTAGAGATATCTGATATTTATGCCAAAGAATTATTTTATCAGTTTAATAACATTTACATGAAGATTTTTGTTTTTTTAAATAGAGACTATTTGTCACGCCACAAACACAGAAATGCTTTATTTTATCTAAAATGAATTTTAAACTATTATTATTATAAAAGTTTTTGAATCAAAAAGATAAATAAATTTCAAAAATCTATCTCTAACTAAAGCTATGTATAAGGATACATTATTGAAATGATAATAATAAATATTTGATATTTTTGCTGGATTGGATAATCTTATAAAAAATTAAACCAGTTGTCTCATTTGGACCACTTTGACAAGAAAACTATATCTAATACATTTTCATATACAGATTGTTTGGATGGAACCCTCATTTTTATAAGTAAAAACTAACTACATTTTATTATTAAGACGTGTTATTGTAATTTATGTACTACTTTTTTTGTGGTGCAATAGTAAATCAAACATAAAATAGCATTACTTTCAAGAAAGTATATATATATAACAAGTATAAAATTTTATTGATTCCGAAAAGACATTTCCCACCAAATTACTTCTATAACAATACAACTTATTGAGAAAATTTATTCCTTTGTACTAAATTACCCCCAAAGAGACTTTTTGGATGTTGTTTTAACAACCCTACCGAGGGCTCTTATGTTGTGAATGGTAGTGTAATTTGTAATTGAAGCGTCAAATAGCTTATGCAAATCATATAATGTACCATGTGGAATTTAAACTAGAAGAAGATTAAGGTGCCATGTAGACATTCTACTGAACGACTTTTCATGCACGGACTCTTATGCAGTGTTTGGATTGGGGTGAATGGAGGTTAATGGAGGTTAATGGAGGTGAATCAATTGATTCACCCTGTTTGGGTATCTGGTTAATAATTTTACCTAAGTGAATCGAGGTTAAAGTTTTACCTCCATTCACCTCGATTAACCTCATTTTTATTAACCTCCGATTTCGGGGGTAACCGAGGTGAAGGTGAAAGAATAAGTAAATTTTTGACTTAATAGGACCAAAATATCCCACAATAGGACTTATTTGTTTAATACAAGGATATAAATGTCATTTATTTTATTTTTTAATCTTTATTTACCTTAATTTAAATGAAAATTTTAAAACATTCACCCAAGTTAGGTTAATATTATCCAAATAGCATTTTAAAATATTCATTCCGATTCACCTCCGTTCCCTTCACCTAGGTTAATTTTTAGTGTTTACCCTCACCTCGATTCACCTTAATCCAAACGGAGCCTTAGGTGTGTTCATTGTTTCCATCTTCCAGATATTTTCCAAATTTCTTATTCTCCATTCCAGTAAGTGGATCTTCTATTGCGCTTCGAGTATCCTCAAGTTTGGTTAATCACACGCCGAAGGAAAGTATGGTTATCTTATGTCAGCTTTATATTTTTTATTCTCATTGCAATAAAGCATCTCAGGTTCTTAAATTGCTTCCATGACCATTGGTGTAATACCCCACTTTTTGCATACGTAATTCCTATAAAATATCAATTTTGATTTGCATAATTAAAATATAATTTTACTATGATTAATCTATTTTATTAAAATTGCAATTATGAAAAATATTTAATCAAGTGTTCCAATTATTTGGATTTCTAATTTCTATAGTGATTATTTTTTTAAGCTTTAAAATAAATTAAATAGTATGTTGATTTTAAAGTACAAATTAGATAATGTTTAGCTAATTTTACAAGTAAAATGATACTTTTTTTGTAAAATTATTAATTTTTTCAAACAACGCTCATGAATTATATATTTACTTCATCTCTATTTTATAATGATTATGCACTAAATATTTTATCTACGATTACTTTTCTATTTTATAAGTTTATTGACGATTTCGATATCCATCAAGATTATATTTCCACAAACGGTTATGCGCCTATTTTAAAATTATAATTTTTAATTTCCTTTTCGAAATAAAATTTGACTATGCTAGATTTATTTTAAAGAAGAAACCCCAATATTTTACATAGATTTAACCATGGGGGATTTCAAAGTATTCTATTTAAAATATATTATATTTAAATGTGCAAAATGTTGGTTTAATATTGAAAGAAAAATATTTTTTTATAAAAGTCTTCACCAAGGTTTTATAAAACCTTATATGAGATTTTAGTTGCATAAGGGTATTTAAGTCCTTTCAACTAATGGAACATTTTGATAAAATTTCTATAATAACTATATTTCACCTTTAAACATCTTTTTATGTTATGTTATGATAGGGTGTGGATTGTAAGGTAATATAAAATGTTTTTAATAGTAATTTTTTCGTTTTGCACTTAGAAGTACAATTTTCTCTTATACCTATTGTTGTTATTTTGTGAGCCGAAGGATTCTTAAGGAATTTGTATGAGATGTTGAACTATTATGTAATCCTGAGAGGAAATTTTATATGAGCAAGGAAAGAGCAAAAGTAAAAAAATTGCATTAATGATTACTGATCCCCCAAAATGAGTATTGGACCCCTTATATAGAGAGGTAAGACCAAGGATGAGGGGAAGGGATAAAATACTATGCAGTCAGACACAGCCGACCATCTTTGGACTGCAAGTCGAGCCAGCCTCTATCGGACCATAAAGGCATCTTGAAGGATGGAAATGTCAAGAAATCATTGGGTTGTCCTTCTCTAATTGGGTTATCGCCACTTGGGCCTAAGATTATTAACTTGAAAAATACTCATATCATCACTCCCTTCAAAATTACACTTGTCAAGTCAATCATTCTCCTACTTAGGTGATCTAAACTGCAATGGTTTTTTGTCAGCTAATGCATGAGCCAAATAGTTGTTCCGTTGAAGTAGATAGCTTAATCTTAGTAATTTGCTCGGAGCCTATGTTATAAATTTACAAAAAATGATATATTCATCGATCATTTACATATACAATAGCATAAGGTTAGCAATGACTTACAAGTAAAAAGATTAACTCATAGCTCAAAATTATAAAGTAATCTTCTGTCGATTATAAAAGAAAAGACTGTCAACCGCTTATAAATGGACTTACACAATAATACCTCTATCCACTTAAAGGTACAAAAATAAAAACAACCATCAGGTAAATAAAAATAATAAGACTGAAAGTATAATAATAAAAATGATAATTAGAAAATGTTTATAAGTAACTTGAAAATACAACAGTGAAAAAGACTATTAAATATTACTCGTATGCATCAATAGATATCGAAGAATTAAATCACATCAACAGTATCTATCAGTAAGTCATCAATAAGTCCAGTGGAGAGAAAAAAAAACTACATCAATTTCATCGGTAAATGTAAAATTCAAAATTTAAATATTGGTAAAATCTAAAATGGCACCCAAAATGAAACTTGTCGAATAATCTTCATTTTCCTCCCCCACCAACATGTCTAAAGCATTGAAAAGCTCTATGGATGAGGCCCACATGATATCCTTGATAGTTTTTATAAAAGGTACCAACTTCCTAGGTTATTGTAAACTGACACGTTCCTACCAGCAAGCGCATAGGGTTGGAGTAGTTGTTAAGGTCGATCCCATAAGGATTAGTGAATGGCCACTAAAACAGTGATGGAACTTAGCTATGCCTAGACTACAAAATGATAAGAAATGGAAAATTGTAAGCTAAAATAACTAACTAAGCTAAAAAGAAAGGAAAATAGCACTCAAGTGACTCAATTATATAGAAAAGTTAAGGTTCCGATTCATTGCCCCCGATCCTCCATGTAATTGAACACCACATCACAAAATGATTCAACAATCATAATCAATCATGCCAACAAGGATATAAAGTGTTGTGCTTTCTCAAGCCAAAAACACCCTATTACATCTCTATGGCCCTAACTATCTCTAGCTTAGGGTCTAATAGAGTATAATGCCTTAAAGTCCACAAATTTCCTCTTTTATTGTTGTAGAGGTCAAATCAATCGTCTTTCAACCTAAAATTTAATCTCTAGTTGTACTATTGGATCTAATACGGGATTATCTCCCATTCGACCGGTATTTTCCACACCGAAAATTGAAACCTAGTCAGAGTTTGTCATTCCGTCAATCAATTAACGACACAATGCAAGGATCATGAATTGAATAAAAAAGAATGCAAATATTCAACACTTTTGGATTGGGAGAAACTCCCCTTCACCTTAGCACAAAAATCTAGCGAATTAAACTCATAGTAAGAACATTAAAAATAACAAGAGATTCCATAGATAGATAAGAGAGAAAAGAAAATACCCTTAAAATTTAATGATTCTTACAATTATTTAACTTTTTGCACCTAGATCTCTAGTTTACACGAGAATTCTTGAGGAATTGGGGAGGAGGATGGAGGAGACAGAAGAGAGAGGGAGTGGAGGCTACTTAGATAAAAAAAAATTAGAATGAGAATTTAAATACTACGGCCTCTCAAATCCCTAAGGTATTGATAAACACGGGCTATTAAAAAGATCTACAACTTTGACGTTGAAACATTCTCCAAATTCAGATTTTATCATATTCAAAATTCCACCTCTTTCATTCCCATATACTTTGAATATGCATTTTTTTCTTTCATTTTATTCCAGAAGTTGCATTTTAGCTTTAAATCTCTTTCCACTTTAACTTTTGCTCCTCTTTGCTCCTTTTTTCTACTTTGGTTATTCTTTCTTCCATCCTTCATACTTGCTTGTTCCTTGAGATCCTTTCATAACACAAAGGTAGTAATAAGAACAAAAAAGGATAATTTCAACTGAAATTTGAGTTAAAAACTCTTATAAACCTTAGGAATAAGATGCAAAAGTCACACTTATCGCAAACCATTCATTACATCGTTATTTCACGTAAGAAAAGGAGATCAAGTGAGAATTGAGGCTTTATTGAATGTTTTGGCTTCTCCTAAGTGAGATTACCGAGGGAGATTATGTTAGTGATGAGTGAAGATTCTTCATCTTCCCAATCAACAATGAGGTAAATTCATGTGGCCTGTATTGCTACACACACACACACACACACACACACACACACACACATTCCCTTTTACATTTATTCTCTTCTTCTTCACTCTTTGTGATTAATGTTCCCTAATTTCCCCTTTTTTATTGCTTTAAATCTTCAAACCTTCATCCCTTTCATTTTCGTTTCCATCATATGTTAGGATATTGTCCACACCAATATCATATTTTTCCATAGTTACCATCACAACTCCTCCTATAGTTGCTACTAGTGGAGGTGTGCAACATTACGATTTATCGAATGGGAATCACACTTGTGGATTTTGCATTGTTGCCGCTCCAACTGCCAATCTTAGTGACCATCCTAATAAGTCCCCTTATCTATTAAGAGATATTTTCTAGAAACATCTTACTAATTCTAAATCTCCTTATATTTCTGAATCTTCACCTACATCTACAACATCATCCACTTCTCTTATACCTTCTTCATCTTCAACAAGCCCTTTGGCCATGAACTCCTCGACCCTTTCGCCCCTTTTTTGTTCTTCCTTACCCATCATTATGACTTGGCTCTATTGCTTGACTCAAACATTGTCCTTCCCAGCAATATTATTGATGCTCAACTCAAGCATTTTTATAGAAAATACTTCATTCCCTCTTCTCTTACCCTACTCGCACTGACTCTGTTAGACAAGGTTCATAGTCCACCAGACAAGTGTATATCCCTTTTATGTAGAGTCTCCTTATGTCAAAATTTATTTTCCTTTACATTATTTCGTGGGGGAATTCCTCCAAGAATGTCAGCTTAGCTCAGCACAATTTGTTTCTAATGTTTGGGGGATGATAATAAGATTTTTATATGGGTGCCATTTTGTTCGAGGTTGTGCCCACAATGGACCTCTTCAGGTAATATTTTAAATTATTGCTTCACCCCTTGATTTTGGGAATTTATTCCATTCAAACAAGAGGGGGAAAATTCATTACGAAGTCTCAATCCTCCGTGAAGAAGTAGAAGTTACATTACTTCTTTATTTTGGGCGACTCTGAATGGAACTTACCAAAGTGGGGTCATCTTAACCCTAAGGTCTAGGAGTGTTCGCCCTTCACTCTGGAGTTGTAAGCCTCCATGGATAAATTCAAAAAAATTGTACAAGAAAGGCACATCGTTAATAATAATGAAGTCTCCAACGATCTTATCATCTTGAAGAAGATAGGTTTAATCTTTAGGTTTGTATTTTCTTCTCGTCAGTTTAAATTCTTTGATGTTCTACCCTATTCATTGTCTCACAAGGTCATGTCCTTAAAAGTTTTTTGTAGAGTGAAATGTTTGGAAAGCTCAACAATAGGCTGTCACTCCTAGCTTAGTGAAGGGTGTAAAGAAGCCCATTTCACGTCCTACTACTTGATCAATTCTTATTGAGGGATCCAAATGAAAAATAAGAACATATGTGGTGTTCCATCTCTTAACAAAGAGACAATTATGTTTGATGAGGAAATCAATGACGAAGAGTGAGTAGAAAGATGGGATGAGGTTCTTGTGGGAGATAACACTATACCCTCCCATAAAGCAGAGGCGAGTGGGACTACCAAGTCATCAGATGATAGTTGCCCTACCCTTATTGTTGATATATTGAAAGGTCTTGACAACAAGGCTCCTAGATTAGATACTTTTCCTCTAAGGAAAGATGTCTTCAAAAGGGGACTAAGGTCTTACTAGAGGATGGTGGATCTTCCTTATCCATACCTAAAGACTACTCATTCTTCAACTATCATCTAGATGATGTTGCAGGTCTCAAGTTAACTAAGGCCAAACTAAGACATGTTAGTGAAGTTATAGACAAATAAATGACAAGCGAAGATTTGCCCATTATGAGAAGCAGCTTCAATCTCGATGGTATGAGTATGGTGTCTCTACTACGTATGCCTAGTTTAAAGTCTTAGTCAAGTGCATTCAATTACGAAAGCTCGGCGAGACTTTTTTTATAACAACAAATATTTGGAAAGCATTGTTGTTCTTGAAGGTTTCAAGAAGGTTGAGGGTAATAGTGAAGATGAAGATGATTATTAGAAATCCTCCCTCCTTCCTTCATCTATTTTCTTATTATCACAATCTATACTAGGGGTGTTCACATATCAGATATCCAGTGTTTTGGATATCCGATAAAAAAATTTAGATATTTGAAATATTGGATATACGAAAAAAAAAACTTCAGATATTCGATGCTTAAAATATCCAAATTTTTATATCGGATAATAAATAATCCATCAGATATCCAAAACTTTTAAGTGGGTCATAATTGAGAAATATTGGGTAAAAAATCATTTGATCAAAAAATAAAAAATCATCCAATTTGAACGAATATGATATAATGATTTGATTTGAGTAATAAAGTACATTATATTCAATTATTAATTCCAAATTGTAGATAATAATTAAATATTTAATCAAAATAATAATTAAAAAGTATAAAATTTACTTATAATAAATACTCATTTCAAATTATACACACATGCACACATATACATGATTATATAAAATGAAATTTTATGAAAAATAAATAGTGTTTAGAGTGTATATGTATGTAATTTATCGGATAAAATATTATTTGTATTTGATGGATTGGATATCTGATTTATTTGATATTTCATTTATCATATCGAATATTTGATTTGAAAAAAATTATCTATTTGGTTATTTATTTTTTAGATCGAATCAGATCATCAGATATCGAATAACTTGAACAACCCTAATCTGTACATATCTTGCTCATATATAAAATTATATTTTCCCTTTCTTTGCACATATTCCTTCCCATATGTTTCTATACTGATGTTGAATAGAATATGAGAATATAAAATACTCTTAAGATAGGAAAGTTGGCTTGTCGAAATATTTGTGATAAGAAAAATGAAGATCCATATGACACACTTCAAATCTTTATTATAATTTGGTGATGGTGAACCAAAGTAGGGTCTCATCCAATCGTCATTGGTTGATTAGACTAAATGGACCAATCGGACCCCTCAACAAAGGCTTAGTGGACTCAACACCTTGATTGAGGAACACACCATAGGAGCCTTAGCATAGCTAAGTTGAAAAGTCGTTAAGTGTGCCTAATGACTTAGTGGCCTCGGTACCTTGATTAAGGACTTAACTTAAGAACTTGGGCTTAGCAAGTGAAAGAGAAATTTGCTCTTTCCTCTTCACTAGGTATGTCCCTCGGGCTTAGTGACTGAAAGCAAGTATATATGGAAACTCACTAGTCACTAGTTGTTCCCATATTCAATTCTAGTCTCTTTGAGGGCTCATGCATTGAGCCTTGGGCTAGTCTAATTCACCATGTGTGTCTACCTTTAATGCTCGATGGCCTCTAGGAGGGATTATGTGCTAAGCCTCAGGATTACTAAGTGAAAACGATTTTGGAGTATTTTCATCTCATTAAGTATGTCCATATTCAATATTCAACGACCTCGGTGAGGGGATTACAAATAATGATTTGTCAATGGCATCATTGTAAGAGGGCTCATAACTTTAACAATTGCTTCTTTATGAGATATATTTCATCCTCTATACGGCCAATGACTTTCTTTTAGAAAGCTTACTTATTTAAAATGTATGTACACGTCATTTAGCAATTTTATTCACTGTAGAAGACATTACTCTTACCAAAGAAGTAAGAGACGAAAAAATTGTTCCTTTATTAACAGATTTAAAAGAAAAGAAAATTAACAAAGTACATAGATGCAGATGTAATAATTTTGTCATCTAGATAAATTCTGAGCAGTTTTAAAACTAATATTTTCTCAAGAGTCTTACATTCTAAGCGTTGGCTAAATATCTTCCATCCTTATTAGCTAGTATAAAGGTCACTGGCCCAAGTTGCTCCATAAATTGATATGGACCTTCCTAATTAGCTAAAAGTTTATCCCTACGGTCATTGCCTTGGAATTTAGCCTTCCTCAACACCCAATCTCCTACTCTCATATGTGTGGGCTTAACTATCTTATTATAGTATTTACCTACTTGTTATCGGTAATTTGCGAGACGTATTTAAACTATATCCCTTCATTCTTCAAGCAATTCCTTCTTTATTTTCAAGGCTTCTTCATTTTCTTTAGGATTATACTAACTATTCATATATGATTTGGTATCTCTCTCCATCGGAACAAGTGTCTCAGCTCCAAATACTAAGTTGAAAAGAGTTCCGCCAGTTGGGTTATTTACTATTATCCTAATGGCCTATAATATTACTATAAGCTCATCCACTCATCCTCACTCAACTTCATTTATCCAGTATCTCAATGCTCTAAATATTTCTCTATTTTCACACTCAACCTAACAATTACACTAGATTGATTCCAATGAGGAGCCCACTCTATTGGACCAAGTATTCTTGAAAATATAGATATTAAATGAAAATTTACCTATAGATGAGCTATCGAAGTAAATCTACAGTCAATGCCCTAGTTTTCACAAAACTGTCTATATTTATGGTTGTCAAATTGTCATCCATTGTTCGTAATAATTGACTATGGTACTCTGAACCTACAAAAATTTCTTAGTTCTCTTCATATAATATTTTTTTAAAGTATGTTTTTCTTCTCTTGCCAGCATATAATATGTTTCTAGAAAAACTTTGTCGCTTTCTTTTTAATGATTTCAGTCAGGGACTTTATGTAGCACTCTCAAATTTACTAACTGAAATTTTCATTTTGCGAAAGCGTTAATTATGAAATAATAGGTGTCGCTGCCATACTTAGCATAAGTCTAGTTCCCTCACCTTTTCTTATGCCAAGTACTAAGGCTTCAAAATAAGTTAGATCCAAAACAAAGAGTGGAAATAAGAGACTATATATAGATAAAAGTTACGAAAAAATATCCTCTATATAATAATAATAATTAAAATACAAAATGAGACATAAGAGTCCAAAGGAAAAATAACTACAATAAAAACTAGTCACTCGTATGAGAATGAAACCTCTTCCTAAGGGCCCAACTTATCCTTGTCACTCGTATACGATTTGTGACACTCTATGACCTTTACATATTCATCTATAAATTTAGTATCAATACAAATTCCTTATACTAAGTAAATCACAATACCTCATAAGGGGTAGCATGCTCACATTGTATATAATCACACAACAATCTAAAAACATGCTCAAAGCACAAAACACATGTCGTAATGTAATAATCATAGGAGAATACATACAACATCAAAGTCTCATGTTCAACAGCTAATCATACTTAACCAATTTTCATCATCTCAAAGTACGCAATAGCCATACCCAAATCCATAACCAAAACTGACTAATCAAATCAATTCCAAACACCAAGGTAGGATATTGAGGCAAATACCGAACCAACAATCCAAATCAATCCCAAGATATCAAACAAATACTTCCTTATTATTTATCTTACTTGATGGGAGACAATAAACTTGGGGACACTAAGGTACACCCGGTTATACTAGTGTACGAAGGAAACGCAATACCTTTACCCTAGAACCCAAGGAAGCTGACGTACACCTAGTCGTACTAGCTAAACAAGGCAACACAATACCCATAGTCCTCTTAGGTCACTAAATCCTTAAATATCGATGCCCAATACAAAGTTTGAAGAACTAATTAGAGTAGGTATAAGGCCTTGATAGGGCACAACAATAAACCAACAAAACTCAAACCTAGGGCTACACCTAATCCTTATGGTAGCTACCCTTAAGGAACTACCAATCCCAAACTTAAGGTCTTCCACTTTAAGTATCAATGTGTTATGAGGTGATCACGAATATCACATACTACACAAAAACTCTCAGTTATGTACTTAACCAATTTTCCTTGATTTCCAATTGTTAAAGTAAATCCTAAGGTCATCAGTCTATATCAAAACCAAAGTTAAAACTGAGGTCAACCAATCAAAATTATAATGGCATCCTATGTCCAATTGTTCACATTAGGTGCATTATTTTAAAAATAGCCAAAATTCCCTCAAAACCCTAATTATATCATTATTACCCAATTTCATACCAAACATAATTATTATGAGAATTCACAAAAAGTCTAAAAGATAATAATTTACAATATTTTATCACATAAGTAAATTTTAAGTCTTAGCAATTAACTATATTTTCCATTATGCATGCATTTAGCAACTTACGTGTATAAACCCTAATCATGCATTTCTAGTGTGTCATATATTCCATGCAACACGTACATACATATTTATATCATGATGCAACATTTTAGATGACAATTATCATCATGGTGCACGTGAGGAAGCATTTCTAATCCTAGAGTATGAGAAAAGTAATTATTGTATTTTAACACTAATCATGCGTGCATATTTTCATGCTATTTATATTAACCCTGCCTACACATGTGTTGATAATCATGGAATGTTTAACATATCACATGCATCACAAATTGACAAAGTATAAAACCTTAACAAAACAATAAGCATACACACATTAACCGCTTAACATATTACACTTGCATATAGATCATAATTAATGGTAAGCTGAATGTAAGTATTAACTATATAAGAACATGATATCTTCTTATCATGAATTTTATAAAAAATTCATAATATAAAACCCTAGCATGATTCTAGATCTAAACAACCTATCACATGTGTACACAAACTCTACTATCTTGTGAGTGATTGGATTTACCTAATCTAATCAACACAAAGGCAAAAAAATTGTCTTCTCCATGATACCTCAAGGATTACCTAAGCAATCAGCACCCATCAACATATATATTAATATCTAATAAAACACAACAATAACTAGAATTAACTACAACCAACTCAAGAAAAGGGTTAGAAAATAATTAGGGCAAAGGAAGACTATGCAAGGCACAATGCAACAAGAGTGCAATAACAAGAGAAACTCACGCTGCAAGGGCTTAGTAGTGTGAGTTTATCACACTACAAGAGTAGAGAGACATGAGAAGGTCATGAAGGAAAGAAGGGGGAGAACATACACTAGTCACAAGTTCAAGGGGACTTGATGGGCAAGGCTCATGTTGGCAAGGTTTGGCTATGTTAATATGCCATGCAGAAAGGGCTTGGTTGTGTCACACACTCACGTAGAGGGGGTAGAACATCCAAGATTTAAGCAAAAAGGAGGGGTGGAGTGGTGGAGCTTGACACAAAAAATGGAGGAGCAATGCTGGTGGTTTATGTAGCAATGTAAAAGTGCAACAAGTGGGTATTTTGTGTGTGGTTTGGATGCGGCACAAGGGAAAGCAATGTGAGTTGCTCTGAAGACAAGGGAAAAGGAGCATGAGGTTGCAACACTTGACACAAAATGTTTCAAAAATAATGGTGAAACAAAAAAGTAGAAGGATGGGGATTTATTGCGAATGGAGAAGGTAAGGGAGAAGGAACATACCAAAGGCTTATCTTTTGGTTGGATCAAAACACAACAAATATAGAAGATAGAGGATTTATATGGGTGAGAAGTGTGGGAACGAATGAGTTGACAAAGATGAGGAGAACATGGGAGGCAGAGTAGACATGAAGGAGTGGAATAACATAAGGATAAGGGGTAACAAAAGACAAAATCTCCATAGGATAGGAGTGCTATTTAGAATAGCTAAACTAGGAAAAAAAATTCGGTTAGCAGAATTAGGGTTCCTCAGTAAAATAGATACAAGTTAGAGTATAAAATAGGGTTAAATCTAAGAACCTAAATTCTATCAAATTTTAACCTAATTAAATTTATATCTAATTTGCCATAATAATAACATATTTAATATAAAACATCCTACAATAATTATTATAATTAATTATGTATAATTTCTAAATTTATAATTAGGGTTTCTACAAATGAGATATTACACTCTACCTCTACTCACTTTTTCAGATATTCAATAGCAACAATAACGAATCTTTTTTTATTACTAATACCTACATTCAATATGCTAATTTAGGAAATATTAAATAAGTATGTTGGCATAGTTGATTTCATTATTTTTGAGTATCAAGATTATCGAGACTAAATGGTCCAAACATATCAGTACTCCAAATGAAAAATGGCCATGGACTTACAATAGGTTGGAGCTTTGAAGTAGGAATATTTTGTGCAGGGGTAAATTTTTGACATGCTTGGCATCACCATACAATTACCTTAGCATCTTGATATGCAATCTTCCAGTAATATCCCTGGCATAAAGCTTTAATCAAGAGGGACCTAGTAGATTGGTGCAAGCCACATATAATGGCATGAACTTACTCTAATATCCTCTATCCTATTGCTTAGGCTAAGCATGCAAGCACTTGTAATCTGGCATGGTTTACGATCATCTACATAGCTCTTTATTGGTGATAAAATATTCCATATCTCTTTTTCTTACCTCAAAGACTTTGTTTATGTCTGCTAGCATAATTCTCTCTTCCAAGTAATCTATTCATTATTTTATTCATTCATCCAATGCCGTTATTTCTGCAATCTCATAT
The DNA here is from genome assembly GCA_039764185.1 of Tamarix austromongolica. NCBI lineage: Eukaryota > Viridiplantae > Streptophyta > Magnoliopsida > Caryophyllales > Tamaricaceae > Tamarix > Tamarix austromongolica. The sequence continues at coordinate 114,487,630 of CM077818.1, forward strand.
TATTCTTCTTGGCCTCTATTTATATCCATCAACCTTAATATCATGTACTCTATTTTAATTGTCTCGGCCGATGAAGAAGTACTGGTTGGGGCTAGTTTGGCTACTGCACCAACCATTAGATTAGTCGCCCGTGGTATTTGAGCAATTTCAACAGACAATCACCTTCCCCAAGTACTTTTGCTCTCTAAACTCATATTGTTCATTGTATTGTCCGACAACTAATGCTGAGTCACTATATAGCTTAACCTTTTCTACCCTTAGGCTATGTGTTATTCTGAGTCCAACTAAGGTTGTTTCATATTCGAATTCATTATTAGTGGTATCAAAACCAAATCTCAGTGTGCATTCGACATTTATACCATTTAGATTCATCAAAACTATGCCAGCTCTAGAGCCTAGATTGTTGTATGACATATATCCTTCATTCCCCTACTCCCTCAACATCAATGAAGAGTGGGGCTTGGTCTTAAACAAACATTCAACAATAAAATCATCTAAATCATACCCTTTAATTATAGATCTAGGTTTATACCAAATATCATATCTTCTCAACTCAGCGACCCATAACATCATTCTTCCTAAGTTCTCTAGTTTATGTGTAATGGTCATGAGAGTAATTTTAGTCAAAAATATAAAAGGATGAGTATCAAAATAAGATTTCAACTTCGTGGAGGTGATTGGTAGGGAATATGCCATTTACTCCCAGTTACAATATCGTCCTTCAGCATTAGTGAGCACCTTACTAGTGTAATAGATTGGTCTATGTTTTCCAGTCTTAGGATCCTCCCTAATGAGAATAGAAGAGATTGCCAACAACAATGTTGAGAGGTATAAGAACAATTCTTCCCCTTCCGTCATAATGGTTAGGGTTAGAAATTTAGATAAGTGGGCCTTAAGATCATCAAACCTTCTGACAATCTTCTGTCCATTGAAAACTATCATTTACTCGTAAAAGCTTAAAAAAAAGGAAAACTCTTATCGGCTCCTTTAGAAAAGAACATATGCAATACAACAAGTTTTCCTACTCTTATTCCCATTGAAGGTTGCATATTCAAAATGGCAGCGACATTTTTAAGATTTACATAATTGCCCCTCTACAACACCATGAACCCTAGGAACTTTTTAGCACCAACTCCAAACACACACTTAGTGGGATTTAGTTTCATTTGGTATCTCCTCAGGGTTTCAAAAACATAATGGAGCTCTCTAATGTGGGTGTCATTTTTCTTTCTTTTCATAATCATGTAGTCCACATAATCCTCTATTCGTTTTCCAATTTACCCTTAAAAAATTACGTTTACTAGCCTAAAAAAATTTACCTTTTCATTCTTCACCCTAAATGGCATCATCTCATAACAATAAAGGTCATTTTATGTTATAAAAGTGGTTTTATCTTGATTTACATCGACAAGTTTAATTTCATAATAACTAGAGAAAACATCCATAAAACTTAACCTTTCCTGCCTCACCGTCATGTCAATCAACTGGTCAATTCGAGGGAGTGGGTAACCATCCTTTGAACATGCTCTTTTCAATTTAGTAAATTAAACACACAATTTCCATTTCACATTAGATTTCTTCACCATGAATAGGTTGGCTATCAACTTGGCATATTTCACCTCCTAATTAAAACCTGAAGAAAATAACTTTTCCACTTCCTCTCTGATGCTTTGTATTTTTCTAATTCGACTGTCCTCTTCTTCTGCTTCATTAACTTAAATCCTCTTTTATGTCTAGATGATTCTTAACAACTTTAGAGGGGATTTTCTCCAAGTCTAACTCTTTCCAAGCAAAGGCATCATTGTTATTTGTGAGGAAAATTTGTAACCCCTCCTTGTCAACTTCACCAATGCCTTGCTTATCATCATTGCCTATCATAACTTTATGATCAACATCTCTTAATTGTATTTCTTTGACCTTTGTATCAATTTGTATGCCTTCCCTAGAGCCATTTATTCCTTCTAATACCAAGCTTTCTCATAGTTTCTTAGTGTCTGACCTCTCAGGGATACCTTTTACTTCTATAGCATATCACTTTCTTACCATCATCTAATCTGAACCACCCCATCCTCCACTTACTGGGAATCTCATTAACAATCCAGCTATAAAAATGCTAGCATGGATTCTTTTTGAGGTTTGGTCATCCTAGTATCATATTATAGGTCAACAGACAATCAACTACCACAAAATTTGCTTGTCTACTTTTCACCCCTCTCGATTGGCCAATTACCATGGTGAGATCTACCACTCCCTTGGATTTTATGATGTTGCTTGTGAATCCCAATAGGGGTTTGGTTTTGTTTAACAAGCAATTCTTTGAAAACTCCATTTTCTTATAAGCTTCTTCTAATATGACATCCACTGAAATGCCTGTTTCCATAAGAACCCTTTTCATTACACAATTGGCAACTTGCACTTTAATGACTAAGGGATCATCATGATTTCCACATGTGTTTGACCACTCATCCTTTTCCATGAAACTAACTTCCCAATTATTTAATTTTGGTCTTTTGTTTCTTTTATGAAAGTCAACCTCTCTGAATTATGCTTTCAAGGTTGTATTATTTGCCCCAACTATAGAATCTCGTCTCATTATAATATTTATGATTTTTTATGGCCCTTAACTTGAGACAACTAAAGTAACTAATGTGTCATCCTCATATTTTGTCTTTCGGTAAGCGTCTACACATAGTGTTTCAAATGACCTTTGCAAACTAATTACTCAACTACGACTTTTAAAGTTTTACAGTCCTCAGTGTTATGCCATACTCTGCGTGATATGCACACCATTTGTTAAGGTTTTTATGCTTCATGTTAGTTCATATGAGTGATGGCCTTGGAAATATTTGTTGACCATTTTCAACATTGTATATGTGCTCTAGATTGGCCACCAAGGGTGTGCATTTTTCAAATATTTATATTGGAGGCCATCATGTAATTGTCTGCACCATCGGCCTTAAAGTTGCATGGCTTTCTTCTTGCTTATATAACTCCTTCTTCGACCTATGTCTTGGCATAAATGAAATATCCACTTTTCTAGCTGTCGAACACACAACCTTGGTTATTTCCTTGGAATTTATCCTCTCTTGCACGTCCTTTCTCAATAAGGTGTATGATTTGTGCTTGGCCAAGTATAAATTCTCAACCAAATTTTTGTCTACCAAGCCTTTGAGTAAAGAAGATATGGCTATGTTTGTAATACTACAAAATTTACTATTTATTTTTTTAGTGAAAATGTAATAACAATATAGATGGGTATTTCCATTGTACTAGACATAAGTGTGGCTTACCATACCATCTTAACATCAAATACAAGGCAAAATAGTTAGAAACTTAAAATATGGTAAAACAAAGAATGAGACAAATTTCATAAATTTAAATAAGCGTTTTGAGGTTAACTCTGAGTGCAATATTAAAATACATAAAAGTGATACATTGAAAATTAAGAGTCCCAAAAAGTATCCAGGCCACAAGTAATAACCGGATAACATGACTCTATACCCAACCCCGACATCCACAAGTAAATCATCATAAGTGGCAATGTCATCCAATAGATCCTCATCGATCTACACAAAAACATCTGGGTTTTATACTCATGGGAATGAGCAACACCCATATTAATGATGATTAGTATGCTATGTACTGAGTAAGATGACCATACAGGTGTAGCAAGGTTACATAGAATACTTAAGATCATACATAAGAATGAGCAATTATAATGAGTAAACATGGTATGATGGAACAGAAGAAGTGCATTAGCATCCCATCAATAAATATTTTGACAACACATTTTTTTATTTACATTGAGCTTAGGACCCCATTATTTTTAATTTGGTAGAACATATTAGAACGCCTCTCAGGGCAAAATGTGCCTAACCACTGTTATTAAGTCGATGGAATAGACTCAACACCCCAATCATAGCTTTCGTAATCTTCTACTTAAGTGATTAATATCTTATTCCCTATCATCCATCTCAATATCACATTTGTTACATTGAGTTCAGAACTACACTATTCTTAATTCGGTGGAACGGGCTGAAGCACCTCCTAGGAAAAAAATGCACCTGACCACTATTATTATAACACTCCAAAATTTAATACTTAAAAATTTTCATTTTGCAAGAGGGATAATTACAAAATAATGGATGATATCGCTACACTTAACATAAGTCTGGTTTTTCCACCTTCCTTATGCCAAGTGCTAAGGTTCAAAATACACCAGATCAAAACAAATAGCCAAAAGAAAAGATAATAAATAAATAATGGTTTACGAATAATACATTTTCCATGCAATAGTGATGTCCAAAATACATCAGGGATATAATAGTCCAAAGAAAATCGATCATAAATGAACACACAAATATGTGATGCCATTTTTCCCTTACAATCATCCATTCCAAAAAAATATTACAAATGAGGGTTATACGAGCAAGGACCTTCACTCTCTTAGTCAACCTAAACGTTTAGATGACACTCCTCAAAATCCTTCAAACATTGCATGCAACACACATAACCCTCTAAAAAATGATAGTGTCAGTACGATGTTGTCTTACTAAGTAAATCACAACCCCTTTGAAAAAGTAGCATGCTCACATTGCACATAATAATAACTAACTAAAAAACCCATGATTAAAACACAAAGACACATGTGATAATAAGATACAAATAACATGCTATAACATACGTGACAATAAAGTCTCATGCTCAACACCAAAATATTTGACCATTTCACATCCATCTCAAAACATGAAATATCCCTACCATAACCCATATCCAATATTGCAATGCACAATAACTCTACCGACCAACCAACCAAGTGAAATTTAAAACCAACAGCAGGGTATAGAGGCAACTACTTAACCAATAATCCAAAGCATACCATGGTCATCAAATAAAATTACTTCTTGATTATTTAATTTAATTGAGGGGAGATAATATCATCCTAGGGACACTGATGTATACTCAGTCGTATTATTTCACTCGATCATACCGGCACAACAAGACAACACAATACTCGTGTTCCTCCTAATTCATCTAATCCTTAAGTATCGATATCCTCTAAAAAGTTCAAATAACTATTTAGAGTAGATATAGGGCCTTGTTGGGGCACCGAGACACACCAACAAAAACAAATCAATTGAGTGCTAAAATCATCCTCAAGGAGCCACCCCTAAGGAGCCATCAATCCCAAACTCAAGATCTTCCACTTTGAATATAAATATTTTATGAGGTCTTCACAAATTTCATATAGTGCACACAATTTCCATTTCCATACTTGACCATTTTTTCCCCTTTTATAGCTAATTATTTAAGTCAACCTTGAGGTTGACAGATCAATCCAAGCCGAAGTCAATACTAAAGTCAAACCTAAAAATCTACCAAGGCAAACCTAATCCAATTATTCAACTTGCGACATATTTTTTTATAATTACCAAAATGCCCTCCAAATTTTTATTACCACATTTTTATCCATTTTATTAACATATTTATTTTATAGGATATTTTTCATGAGAAGGCTAAAATATAATAATTAAAATGATTTATCATATAATGAAATTCTACATTATGACAAAAGATAATATTACCCCTAAGCATAGACATAACATAAAACACATATAGAACCGTATCATGCAATTCTAGCATATCATAATATTCACACTAGTTCTATGTAAAATTTTTAGATACGAACCATGGTGCATAAAAAATTTCATTTCCACCCCTAAAATAAGGGATATAAAATCATCAAAATTTAATCGTATTTATGCTCTAAAACCAACATGCTATAAGTCTAAATCCATCTAAAATGCACAAGGAATATATTTAACTCATTATTAGGCCCACCATAAGTCACAATAAAATTTTGATTAAACCCTAAACCTAGATATGCATATTATTTCTAGCCATAATTTCTATATTGAAACAAGCATATATCCTTATTTTTAAAATATTACCAAGGCATACGTGAATTATTAATTTCTAACATGACGGCATATATCATTTTATACATTACAAAATTTTACATAGAAATATAATATTTCATGCTTTCATTTTTTGGCAAAAATGCAAACTTTCCGATAACATCAACCCAGCATGATTTTTATTTTAGAAAATTAATATATCATATTTACACCCAAATTTTCTACCATCTATGGAGTAGTTGGAATTACCTCCAACCCACATAAATTGTACCCAAAAAAATCACTCTTCCAAGGCTACCTTAAGAAGGATTGGGATTACTTAATACCAACAACACAACCCACACAAAATATACGTATTAGTATAAAATAATTAGATAAAAATTTATGGGAACTAAGGATTACAAATCAAGGAATTTAAAGCTAAGGGTCGTGGGTGCATTGCACAACCATGCACCACACATTTAGGGAGAATAAAGAGAAAGACCATGTCTCATGTTGATACCAACTTAGGATGGCTGCTGGAACATGGACACGGGAGGAGGGCTAGTTGGGGTGGAAATATAGGTACAACAGGTGGAGGATGGTGGTGGTTTAATAGAGATGATGGATGCCACAATTTGATCTCATGTAAAGTGGCTCAAGTGTGGCAGTGTTGCTTGATTACATAGGAACGAAGTTAGAATGGCAATGGTGGTGATGGTGGTTCGAACACTGACTCACTAAGATGATGGTGAGATAAAATAGGGTGACAGTGGATGGCGTTTGTTACTCAATGGAGGGGTCAGTTGGCTGGGCAGTTGCATGTGATGGTCCTCGACATAAGGAAAGGAAAAGAACCAAGGATTTGGGCACAATGGTGGACAAAATGGAGTAAAGTAATGGGCTAGGCTATGAGAGGGGTGAGGTGCACAAGAAAAATAAAGGGAGGAGAAGTTGGCCATATGGTTGAGGATTGCTAGAGAAGTAGGGGAAGGAAAACAGATAAAAGGTTGGGATTGAGAAGAAGAGAAACAAAATGGGGAAATACAGAGAGATGGTGGTTGTGGTGGCGCGAATGGAGAAAGGGGTTGCAATAGTTGTAATACCCCGTTCTTAGAAACGTTAATTATAAATTAATAATTTTATAATTAGTTATAATTATTATTTTATGAGGTTAAATATTTAAAGTGCTATTATTATTCATATTATTATGACGGTTTAGATATAAAAATAATCAGGTTAAAAAGTTGATAGAAATCGACTATTTATTTTAATCTTAGTTTTTATCCGTAAATTTTATCCTAAATATTTTATTAATAACTGTGACTCGTAACTCGAAATAAATTCCTAAAATTTATTCCTGATTATTTTTTATCTTTTTCGTTTTATTTAAATCTATCTTAGATTGAATTATTTTTCTTAGAATTATTTTTCTATCCGATATCTTAATTTACCTTAATTGAATTTAAAATGTATTTATAAATTATTTTTTCTTCTTTCTCTCTCTGCCATTTGCTATCCCATCCCCGTAGATATGACATCCCTGTAAATACTCTCCCTGTTTCCGTCACTTCCCTTACTTTCTTACTTTACTTCACCTCCTACATTTATACACACATACACTCGCTACTCTCCCGCACACTCCACTCCAAACATTCTCCAACCCACTATTCATCCCAGCGACCCTGCTACTTTCGACGCCCTTCCCCGAACCCCAACCAAACAAAGCCCTATGCTATATACATGCGCACACTCACACGCTCCAAACAAGCCCCCCACCCATCATAATATACATATACACGCATGCAGCCTTCCACCCCAAGCAACCCCTTCTATTTCTTTTAGCTCTCCCACACCATACCACTAGTACTCCCCTCCCTACCCCATTTGTTTCTAGCGCACCACTCCAGCCACCAAACCCAGGAGCCCCTGACCTCCCTTGCGAAACTGTCATCCAGCTCCCCGACCACCCTAGCAGCATCACACACCACCACCACCACAGCCTCTACACCACCACTCCCAGACTAGCCCCTATGTAGCCATCCTCAGTGCACAACCACAAATCCCTGCCCTTCCTGTCCATTGAGCACCCTCTCCTGCAGCTCCCATTCTCCAGCCCCTACACCCTTCCCCCATCGTAGAACCCAGCCCAGCCACTCCTCCACTACTTCGCAGCCGCTAACCACACCGCCACTGCGACCCTAGCATCCACTGTCCACTACCAGTCCCACATCACCACCACCACAGTCAACCAGCAGCACCCAGCCCAACCATCATCACCAGCCTTGAATCCTCTTCCCCCCATCGCAGCCCTACTTTCCCACAGCTAACCAGCCGCCCAGTAGCCTCCACCACCACCGGCTAGCCACCGATCTCCACCCCATCAGCTGCCACCCTGCCCTACCTTGCCCGACCAACCGTCGCCCAGCCAGTAGCCATGCCCCCTTCCTTTCATGTGTGACTCACGCTGCATGCAGCGTGAGTTGGGTGGCATTTTAAGAAAACTTGGTACCCATATTAAATTTAAGGATATTTTGGTAGTTTTAGAAAATAAATATTTTTATGCTATAATTATTATTTTATCTAATAGATATTAATTTGGTATTTGTGGTATTATTTTTAGGTACGAAAGTTTAATTAGCAGGACTTAATAGTTTTTAGCGGATACCTCTAATTTTATATTTTTGTTGGAATTCAGGTAACCGTTATACTCTACTAAAATGATAAATATTGCGTGATAGCACATCAGGTTTTTTAGTGTATGGAATATGTTAAGCATGATTTATTTCGATATAATTATGCGTTAATTATTATTATTATGAAAATGGATAAAACGAGCAAGTTATCTGATATAAAATATTGCAGGTATGAAAGTATGATTTAAAAATAATTCTAATGATGGGAAAATATTTTATATGATAATTATGTGTAAAATAATAGGTTGAGTATACTTAGATATAATTATGGAATAATTATTATGGATATGTGCTCTAGGGGCAATTTAGTCATTTTTATGCATTATGATATCTATCCTGAACATTATGTTTAATATGTTTTATCTATTATGGATTATATGATCATGTGTTTTGTACGTTTTAAAAGTGTTTGATAGGGTTTGTATGCAAAAATCTATGTAAGGGCAAAATGGTCTTTTGACATAGTTAATAGTTTAAATTTCATAATAAATAATTACATTATTTTGTTTTAGTCTTTTCACGATAGATTAATAAACAAAATGGATTTAGTATTTAAATGGTTGATAATATGATAATTATTAGCCCAGGGGCATTTTTGTCATTTTCAGCCTAGTGCGCCCAAGTATGAATAATTAGACATAGGATGGCCTTAGACTTTTGGTAGGTTGACCTTAGTATTGACTTTAACCTTGTGTTAAATTTTTTACCTTAGGGTTAACTTGGATAAATGGAAATAAAGGAAAAATGAATAAGTATGGAAATGAGAATAAATACGTAATGCGTGTTATCTGTGATCACTTTATAAAAATAATAATACGTAAAGTGGAAGATCTCAAGTATGGGAATTGTTTCTATCTAGGGGTAGCTAACCTAGAGACGAGGTAGGATTCCTCGATTTGTTTGGTTTTCTGGTGTGCCGATTGTGCCCTAGTAAGGCCCTAGTCTACTCTATAGGTGACCTACGGGCCCTATAGGGGGTATCTATACTTAAGGATTAGGTGTCCGAGGTAAGGAGGGTACTGTGTGCCTTATGCATTAGTATGATTAGAGTGTTGTTATGCCTCTGGGTTGGATGGTTGGAGGGTATCATGTTGCCTTATGTGCCGGTATGACCGATGTACTGTTATGTCGTCAGGTTATTATTATATCCCTCTCATGTAAATAAAAATAGAAATGGTATGATTGGAACAATTATTATTGGATATTGGATTGGTTTGGTAGTAGCCATTCTGCCTACCTGTTGTTTTGGGTAGTAGCCGTTGTGCCTACTTGTGGTTTCTGTAGCAGCCGTTGTACCTACCTATGGTTTTGGGTAGTAGCCGTTGTGCCTACCTATGGTTTCGGTAGCAGCTGTTGTGCCTACCTGTGGTTTTGGGGTATCAGCCTTTGTGCCTATCTGTATTGGTATTATGTCTATGAACATACATGTGATGTGATAGATTTCATTATACCGCACCTGTAAGTAAGCCTGTGAGGTTATGGATGTTATTATACTATATTTGTAAGTATACCTATGAATTATACTGTACTTGGAAGTATACCTGTGACGTTATATATATTGTTATTCTGTATCTGTAAGTATATCTGTGAGGTTATGGATGTTATTATACTTTATATGTAAGTATACCTGTGATGTTATGTATTTGGTTATTATACTGTATCTATAAGTATACCTATGATGTTATGTATATTGTTATCCTATATCTGTAAGTATACCTGTGAGGTTATGGGTGTTATTATAATATACATGTAAGTATATCTGTGATTTTATGTATTTGGTTATGATGTTGTACCTGTAAGTATACCTGTGATGTATGAATTTTATTATACTGTACCTGTAAGTATAGCTGTGACGTTCTGTAATTGGTTGGGGTTAATGCTGAGACATGAATTATGTCGTAAATGTTATAATTGTGGTGTATAATGGGTTTTGATTATTGTTTTAGAAAGCATCTTAGGATGCTTAGTTGATTAGTGCTATTATATTCTAAATAGGCACGCATGAATAGTAGGTAGTTTAGTGACTATTACTTATCTATTATGGTTATTATGTTGGATCATCTCATGTATATCTTAATGTTTATACCATGTATTGTTATGATGCCTTATGGCTATTATATTAGGGTTTTCTTCTAATCATACTTCAGATAGTATCTCTGGGTTGTCCATTTGGTAAGTTTAGCTATTTTAGAAGAGTGAATATGAGTAGTCTGTGATCAAGATGGAGTTTGATTATCTGAAGAACTACTGTATCTCAATCCTCGTATGTGTATGTATATGTCTTATACAATGTTAATGGTATGCCTTGCAAGTGTTCCATGTTGTTTATCATATTAGTTTGATATAAAGGGTTACTTAGTAACGTAGTACTGAAGGGTTCATTTTTGTGGGCCCCTGCCAATTCAATGGGTAACGGACTTTGCAGGTCAGTTTCCGAGTCTAGTTGAAAGTTGTTAGTCGGTTATGAGAGAATAGGAATATCATGTGTCCCTTCTGTTATCTGGTCTCTAATTATTTTGGACTTTTATGTACTCCTATAATTTCTCTCTTAAGTTTTGGTAGACTGCTGATGTTGCTTTTAACTAGTATCATACTAATCTATTACTCTCTGTAGCTTGACTTTTGTCATCATGTTATTTGATTAAAGAAATGTTTTAGCCTTAACACTTAGTATAAGAATGGTAGTGGATGCCAGAACACACCAATTGATTTTGTATTTAACGCTTCTGCAAAATTTTTAGCAATAAAAATGGGAGTGTTACAATAAGGAAGAAGAGAAATTAAAGAAAAGAGAAGCTAACTAGGTATAGAGCAGGAAGGAGAAGAAGGAAAAGAAAGGAAGACAAGGTGGTTCGATAGTATAGAAGGGAAGGGGCAGGCTGTGTGAGGAGAAGGAGTAGAAAGAAAACAAATAAGGAAAATAAAGAAGCTGGTTGGGTAAATGGGACAAGATAGGATGGTAGGGGGTTTGATGGGTGAGTTAGGCCACAGGGGTAGAGAAAATAGGCAGGTAGGGGCTAATAGGTTAAGTCATGTTTGGTAGGGGTTGCAAGGTCAGCGCATTGTGGGATCTTTGGTTAGGGATAGGGAATTAATTAAGTTTGGGTTGGGTTTGGGATAAAATAATGGTAAAAAGATTTAGGTTAAAATTAATTAAATAATAAGTAAGTGAATAATATCAATTAATTTTAAGAGATTATTGAATACTACTACTACCACCACCACTACCACCACCAACACTATTATTAATATTATTACAATTATTTTTGCCATTATCATCATCATCATCATCATCATCATCATCTCTCCTCTAAATATTAATCTACCAGTCCATATTATTAACACAAATTTAATAAATATAGCAATACACACACTAACGCGACATCCAACCCTAAATTAATTCTATAATTAATTATTATTATTAATAATAAAATTTTAAATTTGGGTATCTATATTAATATGTATATAAATGGGGTATTACAATTATTATTCAGATGGAATGAATAACACATCGTCCTTGAATCACATAATCTTCAAATTTAAGTGATTAATTTCATATCCATAGTTATTTATTTCAATATGATCATGTAGACACCCATGTATAGAAATGGCAACGGGGCGGGTTGGGGATGGAGATCCCATCCCCCTCCCTGAACCCGATAAGAAAAAAATCCCCGAACCTGACCCGATCCCCAATTTTTTTTATCAGGGATTCCCCAACCTAATCCCCGCGGAGATCAAATCCCTATACCCGACCTGGTCCCCGAAACCTGACTTTATATCCGATCCTCGATCTCCAATCCTCAAGTCTTTTTATATTATATTTTTAATTTATATTCTATAAAAAAATTATATATATTATATATATATAATTATATAAAAAATATTAAAAAATATATATTAAAATATTTGGGGCAAGTTCGGGGATGGGGACCCCAAACTCGTCACCGCCCCATCCCCGAAAAAATCCCCAAACTCGAACCTGAACCCGATCCCCAAATTTTCTCCACGAACCCGAACCCGTACCCAAATGAGGAATCCTCGATAGGACCTCGAACCACGGGAAAAATTTCCATCCCTACATATGTAGTTATGAAAGGCATATAATACAACTTAACATAATTATTCAAAACATTTAAAACACAACCATATAATTATTGAGACATTCTTCCAAGAAAAGGTCCGTATTTCCTTTTAAAAAAATCCCTAATTTCTCAAGATAGGCATATATTCTTTTGCAATAGACATTTTACCACCAAATTTAGTACACATTCCTAAAATATTAAATTTGAGAACATTCCCAAAAATTAAGATTTAACTCCAACATATTACACATGCAATCACAACCTAACTCTAGAGTTACTATTCATAAATTATATGAAACACTAATTTCACAATTTAGACATGCCTTATCCCATAAGACTTATATTATCACCAAATTAAATGCATATTCCTAAATACCAATATGGATAACATATATAAAAATCAAAGTCTAACTTTAATGTGTTACCCATGTAATAATGACCTTCCTATAGGGTTATTATTTCTAATTTAAGCCATTTTCTCATTTTATTGGACTTGGGCCATTCATAATTATTCCAAACACTCCACATGATATACTAAGCATATTTTATACCACTTAACACATTAAAATACGAAATATTCCATATTTAACCCATATGGACCAAAATACCCATAAGGATGCCGAAACATCCATCTTTTCATAAAAACCCTAAAAGTCCCAACATGATTGGTTTCCAAAATCCAACACATAAGAACCTAATGAAGATATATATCCACAAATATATATAAATAATCCATCATATAAAAGTTTAGATATTGGTCCAAGCCAACTTAACTTACATAACAAGCTTAGCTAGTCGATATACATATTCACATGCTTGCACATATTACTCTCTTTTCCATCATGCCACACAACTTATCATATAACAATAATTAACACCATGAAATTATAAACATAATCTTAAAAACATGATAATATACACAAGTTACACATGACATTCAAAAATCCTTAACGACGACATGTATCCTTATGAAAAGACATCAGTCTCTAATCATGTATAAGCTTAATCCACCTTCTCTTAGATCTTTAAAAAATCAATTAAGACACAAGAATAATACACAATTAAAACTTAAGAATAAAACTAATGAAAGACTAACGTAAAGAAGGGTGAAAATGGAGCAAAACCGAACCAGACTAAGTCACACAAGGATCGAACTAGCTGCGATATAACTTGGTGCAACAATGGGGGAGAAACATGAGGGACTCACGCAGCTAGGGGTGAAGAGGTAGTGATTTTGGGCTAGGTGGAGTGGTATATGTTGGTGATATTAGTGGTGGTAGCTTGGCATAAGGTGGTGGCACTTCTTAGGGTGGTGCAATGTCAAAGTATGATGTTGGTAGCCTGGTAGGGTGATGATGGCATGGGGATGTAGCATATCTAGGAGGGTGGTGGCATTAAGGGTTGACGTAAATATGCTAAGGTGGTTGAGAGATGTGTTTTTATGAGGTTGTGACTGATGAGGGGTTTACATGAGATTTTGACATTGTTAAGGGCGAGTTGCGTGAGATGCTAACACTACCGAGGGTGGAGTTGTAAGGGGTTGTATATGTTATACAAAGCTCCATGGGATAAAAATGGCAGATGAAGGTCGAACGAGGCATGGAGATGAAAAGTAAATAGAGGGGGATGTAGGGAAGAAGTTAAAAGAAGCAATAAATGAGGTACATAGAGAAATTAGAGGGTGTATATAGATGTGGTTGTGCAAATGGAGGGAACAACAGAAGTGAGGTAGAGGCAAGGGTTGAGGAACCATCAAGGAGATTTTTGGGAACAATTCCAAGGAACATATCCTATGAGTTGAGGGAGTTGATGGTGGTGATGATGAATGTAGGATAGGTAGGTTTAGATTGTAAGCTTGGTAGAAGGAACTTGGTTGGGAGGAGAGGGAATCAGGTAGAAAGGGAAGAAGAAGAAAAAGAAGGCCTGGATGGAGAGGGAGAAAAAGGAGAGAAAAAAAAGGGAAAAGAAAATAGAAAAGGAAAAGAAAATAAGTTCAGAGTTAAGTTTATAATTATGATAAAATTTAGATTAGGGAATTAGAGTTAAATTAAGTTATCAACCATCCAAGGTTAGGTTTAGGTTAAAATATAAATGATGGGGAATAAATATTAGGATTAGGATTAGGTTTAGATAAGGATTAAGGAATTAATATAAGGTAAAAATATTAATTTTCTTATATTAGTATTAGATTAAGATATTAATTACCCATGATTAGGGTTAGCTAAATTTTGGGATATTATAATGTCATTGTCCAACTTGTCTATATGTCAAAATTCTTTATCGAACCTATTTGGAAAAGATTGAATAGATTCTGTGGCCTAGGGGAGATTCCCATCAAGGAGGATGAGTCTTTCTTGGGTCGTCGACACACATCAAATTTTCCACGAAACTCATTGCAAGTTGAAAAAATGGGATTATAAAATCACCTTTGAGTGTACCAAACCATATAAAGGTTGATCCCTTCAACGTACCCAACAATTCCTTACACAAATTATCCTCTTGTGCTCTAGAAAACAACATAGTATATATAAAAACATTCAAATAGTCTTCATGATTTGTAAAGCCATCAAATGATTTGAAATTTTAAATTATTATTCTATGATTTAGCGCTTTAGATATACTCCTAGTGTAGGGTTTTTACCAATTGTAACCATCCACGCTATTTTTCTTCTTATATGTAGCCTTTAAAGCTTCTTATACCTTTTGGTTTATTGGTCTGCAGATAGAATCATCGTTGCCTCTAGCATTTCTTTGGTTATCATGCATATGGTATTCTTCATTATCTCTACTAATCCAATGACCATCATGCCTGTGGTATTCCTCATTATTTATGTTATGCCGACGGCCATCATGATTCCCTCTCAAACTTTAATACCTTCCTCTCCTATCTTGCCTAGGAGGGCTTAAAGACAGTCTTTTTCTATCACTTCTATTTCTCTTTGTCCATACATATTCCATTGAGGCAACTTCCTCATCTTTGATGATGGAACTACGTATCCTGGTCCTTTAATCTTGTTCTCAAACATTTAATGCCTACACTAGAGTCCCTTGTTGGGTGGGTTGTTGGGGGTGTTTCAAGGCTATGTGTATGGTGTTGGTCTAAAACTTATTAAAGGTATATGTTAGTGGAGCTAGCATGTCCAATACTACTTTTTGAATGCATACTCGAAGTTCAGTGTTTATAGCTTAAAGCTGAGAAGAAGTTATTATATTTTTCTTTCTAGAGAGGTCACTAGTACTAGGATGAGAAGGTTGGATAAGAGACAATTTTTTATTCACTCCCCATAGACGATGCTTGTTGTTGATGTTAATTTGTGAACCAAATGGTTCTTAAGGAATTTAAGTGAGATGTCGAACAATTAAGTAACGTTGAGGGGAAATCTTAGTTGAGGGAGGAGAGATCAAAAGTAAGAAATTGTATTAAAAATTATGGATCCCCCATAATGAGTATTAGATTCCCTATATATGGAGGTAAGATCAGGGAGGAAAGAAAAGGGATAAAATAGTATGTGGTCAGAAACAACCAACCATCTCCGGACAACAAGTTGAGCCAACCTATATCAAATTGTGAGGGCATCCTAAAGGACATGTCTATCTAGACATCTTTGGATTTTCCTTCTTCTATTGGACTACATTTTCATAAAATCAACAACATATACCCATAAATCTATATTTCTTCAAAACACATAAATCGTATGGAAAAAGTCATCAAAATACTATCATTACCATATAATTATGATAATAATTAGGTTTTACAACCTACACTACCTCACATGCTCATTTATTCCACATTTTAAAAGGCAAGAGTGACCTACTTGTAAGCTTAGCAAGAGCACACCAAATGGAAAAACCTTAGCTAGAAAATGTCAGCTCTCAAACACCTTAAAGAGAGACTAAAACTAAAAAAAAAATCTTAAAACCACACAAATCAAAATAATATAAATTTGAGGAAATAAAATTAGAAAATATCACCTCTAATAAGACTTTAAGAAAAATAACTTGAAATATCAACCTTTTTCCAAATCTAACCCTCTCTTGCTTAAGCATAAAATGAGAAGGAGTTAGAGGAAGGAATAGAGGAGGTGAAATGACACAGAAATGAAGACAAGAATGGAAGAAGAGTGAAAGAACAAGTATAGGAGAATAAGGTATCTTAGTTGCTGAAAAAATGAAAGAGAAAGAGGGTTAGGATTATTTATACACAAAGGATTGGTTAGGAAATGAAGGATAGATTTGCAATAGATTGAAAACATAATTTTCCCGCTCAAAATCAGACCACATAGGGAAAATTTATCAAGAGAACATCTAACTTTCTTCTCAAGGCTCAAATAGTGTATGCTAGAAAATGCGGGTCAACATTTTCATAAATAGGTCGAACACAAGAAATGGAAATGTAGGATCAAAATAGGAAAAATCCCCAAGGCGTCAAGTGAATATCTAAGAATGAATCGTCTGTCCAAAGCTACACAAAAGAGATAGGAGGAAGAAGATAAGGGGATGAGGTCATCCTCTCCCTTTTCTGCCAATTCAGATCTTCAAATCTGGTCGAGGTAAGGATAAAGCTAGGATAAATGAGCGAAAGGGTCAAATATTTCTCAGAACAAATCGGAGTTGGATTATTAAAGTTTCAAATCATTAGAAGAATTTTTATAGAAAAATTAGGCTCTAAAATCACAAAGCTCGACAAACTAGTCAATCAATTTGGTCAATTAGTCGATTGGTTCTATTGAACCAAAACCCTCACTGAAGATAATTGATTGGCTCATAAAACCATTCAAATAGTATACCAAAAAAACTTGTTTCTTATCAAATTTTCTAAAATTTTCCTATTCCTTTACAAATCAAGTCCAAAATATATTTCTAAATCTAGATCAAACATCATCCAAACTTTATTAAACAAAAAAAATGACACTTTATAAATATCAAATTTATGAGGTATTACATTTAAACATCGCCTTCGATGATAGGATGATATTCTATCATTCCATCTTCTTTATTTTTCATGTTCCCATTAATAGACAAAGACAAACAAAGAAGTATCTTCCTCTACATAGTGCAAGTTGCTTATTGGTGCGACCATAGCCGGCACGCAATTTAAATCCTCTTGTTGTCAATTGTAGCACTGGTAAATAAGGGTATCGTTCTAGGCCGGGGATTGAGAGGGCTCACCTCTAATTAACTAGTTTAAACTAAAACTAAAAATAAAAATCCTAAATAACACAAAATAAATAAATAAGAAAAAAATACTAATGGGGGTTTATCAAAATAAAAATAATAAGATAATAAAAGGAATAAATAATAAAAATAATGGGAAACTCGCAGATAGGAGAAATATGTTAGGGAAATAAAAATCCACCACTAGATTAGATCGAGATATAATATTTATTTCTAAGTCATCTTTTAATCGTGAGAAAGAGATCGACCAAGTTGCACACCAAAAGCAGGTCTATACACCTTATATTACTTCCCTTAATTAAATTAATACGACAAAGCGCCAATATTAACCCTATTAAATACTAGCAGTATAGCAGCAACAAGCGGCTCCTATATTTAACTAGATTTAATGCATTAAGTTTAAGTGGAAGGCTGTCAATCTAAGTACCCAAACTAGTACAAAAAGCATGTCTAGCTGTATTTCCTTTTCTTGACCCACACGTATCGAAACGTTTTACCACTTCGGTTAGAATCACAAAACGATTAGGTGAATTGTTATCTAACCTAGCTGCAATTTATACATATAAATTCTAGTATATTTAGATGGCCACCTAGCAGGCAATTAATCCTACATACTGTCACTTATGAGGAACCAGAACAAGGCATGCACCAAATAAACTATACTGGACAGAATTATACATATAAACGATAGCAATTAATATAGAGTCAAGAAACAATCTCACGAAACAAAGAAAATAAAATTATAATTCAAATCATAATCTAGGGTTTCAAATTATTCCCTAACAATAAATAATCAGCCACTCATAAGTAAAGAATTAATTACACAGAAATATATATCTAAAATATAAATTAAAAATAAGAGAAAGAAATAACCGGAATTAATTTTGGATAAAAGTTCAAGAATTTATTCAGATAAAAATTAATTTTATCTGAAATAAACTCTACCGGGTATTAAATTCTTCCTCTAATTTTTCTTCCTTGTTTGCCTTTATTTCCGTGCAAATTCTTTTTCTTTTTTTCTTTTCCTTCACTGGCGGCTGACTGCTGCTGCGTCGCTCCTCGGTTCCCGTGCGGCGCTCCTCTTCCGTGCGTCGTCCTGCACTGATGGCTGACGTTCTCTCTGCCGAGCCTGTGAAGGGGCTCTCTTCCTTTTGCTTTGGCCTGCGGTCGCCCACCCGCCTGGCTTGCGGGCCTACCGCCTCCGAAGCTTTTCTTCCTCCCGAGCCTATAAAGGCTCTCGTCCGCACGCCTCCGTTCCCTCCTTCTTTTCTCCTTCGACCTGCCGCCTCTTTTTATAATTTTCTGTGCCTTCCTTTCCACGTCAGCCCTGCTGACTCTTCTTCCGTCGTTCAGCTCCGTTTGGTTTGCTTTTTGCGGGCCTTTGGGCCTTCGGCCTTTGGCCGTTGGTCCAAAGGTCCAATTCTTATTTTTTTTTCTTTTTTTTTCTTTTATTTAAAAACAATATCTGCAAAATAAAATTGAATAAATATTAATAAATAATATTATACTCTAAATTTACTTAATATATATCATTTTAGCTCAAATAATAAAATTTATGCAATTTTTACCACTTAAGCATAAAACTATAATTATTCCCCTATATTAGCTAAATAAACTACCAAAAACTAAGATTATAAGGGTATAAAATGTGTCAAAATATGAACTCATCACTTATTGATATCAATTTTAATAATTTTACAATTCTATTGGCAATCCCCTAAATTAAATTAAGATTTTATTAGATTATGCTTAGGAGCATGATAAGTGTGAAAGGAAGACACTAATAAATTTATTATTTACTAAAAGAACATATAATAAGAAATTTTACTTCACGAAAACTCATATTGACTATGTCGACACCAACTTGACTATTAAGGTGCTCTCACAAATAGGGGAAAATGGTTAATCATGATCCAAAAAAATTCGATATCCCATCCTCACTATACCTAGGTGCAAGGATAAGTCAAAAAAAATGAAAAGCTTGTAGTTAGCAATTTAAGCTCTCTCAAACATCTTCTCCAATGGCTACATGATTCACCTAGGGGGCAGTCAGGCAGCGATGCCACTTCTCAATGTGTCAAGTATTTATTTTACTAGAAAAGTATGATAATGGATGCTAGGTAATATGCTCAGAGTTGTAGTGTTTGTCAAACTTACAAGTGTGAAACCTCAAACTAACCAAGAGTCTTGCAACACTCACCTATACAAGTGAAAGTATGGTCATTTTTCTCTATGGATTTCGTTGAGGGATTCCCACCTTCCTTTAGCAAGGACATCATTTTTTAGTTGTTGATAGATTGAGCAAATACGCTCTTTTTTTAGCCCTTAAACCCCCTATACCACACTTATATATAACTCAAGTGTATCTCAACCAAGTCTTTAAACTCCACTTACTCGCATTTTCTATAATTTTTGACAAGGATCATGTATTCCTCAATGAGGTGTGGAATCATCTTTTCAAGTCACAAGGTGTTGAATGTAACATTCCCATTGTTATAACTTTATTTTTTTATTGATTAAAGTTTTATTATCAAAAGAACATTATGTACAAAATTAGGTCCATATGATAACAAAAATCTCAAAAGAACAAAATTAGGTAAGAAAGTCTGGAACAATGACTCTATAAAATAAAAGCCATAAAAGTGTCAAAATCATGCATAAAAGTATGAGTTCATGCATAAAAGACATACATTTGCATGATAATATCAAATCATGCATATTTAAGGACAAGGCATTCTATAACACATACTACCATCAACCATCTCAAATAACCATTTATCAACCAACTAATAGGCCACGTAATAAGAGTACACACATAAATAATTACCAACATATCATAACAAGAGTAGTACATAGCAATAACTATTATCGTCTTATAATAATGTTAGGTCACTATAGTAACTACCAACATCTTATAATAAGGCTAATGCACAATTGTAACTACCAACCCAACATAACAACCAATATCAAACCTTAATCTAATTATTAAGCCATATTTAGGTGATCAAATCTAAACCATTTCATTTAACTTTGAAAGGGATGACAATCTCAACCTTTGAAACCACTAAGGTACATAAACCAAAAGCAACTCCTTTACTTCCAAGATAACTAGTCAAGGAAGCACATAAATTTTCATCGTAATCACAATACCTAAGGTTCAAATTCTTAAGTATGTGTACCCCATAGGTTTGTAATTTAACCTATGAAGTATAACTAAGTCCTTCAACCCAAAGATCTTTTGCACCTAGGGCCTAGCTCGAGGCACGGGATTCTTACCTAACTCAAATCATCTTTAACTTTAAATAATTAGTATATTAATTCAACTAAGGATCCCAAGATGAAAGCACCATCTAAATTAAGGCACCAAGATTTTAACCATTAGGTTCACAACCAATAAATAACCATGAAATGCTAAGGTTAGGCAATAAGTCAAAGCCTCACAACACATAACCTATCCATTTTCAATTTAGTCATTTAATTTCAATTATTCAAAATTTAACTCAAAGTTAAATACCAATAATGTGGTTAGTGGTTAAACCTAAATTCAAATACAAGTTAACTAACGTTAATCTATTGTTATTTTTTCAACACCTAGACATAATTATCCATATTATGACCAAAATGCACTTAAATGCACTTTAAGTTTATTTAACACATAAAATTCTATCTATGCATCTCTAGCATACCATATTTCACATTCTCATCATGCATGACATACTATGATACATACATGATATACATGTTGAAAAATGACAGATTTGTCCTAAAATCCTAAAAACACACTTTTGACTATAATTTTTAACATATCGCGAATCAACTCATGCCACGTTAAGCACATATCATTTGAGAATGATGAAAATCATAGAACCCTATCATTTTAGGGGAAAATATAGCTTAGGAGTGAAAAGACCAAGTTTCCTTTAAACATGCTAAAAATATAAATTTAGCTAAACATAATCTATACATGCCAAAATTCTAACATATAATATATGAAATTCCACCTAAAAATACCAATGGACATCATGGTATACTTAAAATTATCAAAATCTATCCATAACACAAAAAGAGTTGTTTGACCAGGCCACCACTTAAGGCTTCCAAGCCTTATTTTCCAACCACTTAATAGTTAACACCATATTTGCACAAATCTCATGGACTATGATAGTGCGTCTTATCTCATTGTTTTTGTATTTTAAGAACATGCTTGTCATCTACAACGTCATATTGCATGCTTAAACTCATATTTTCATGCAAATAACATAAAACATGATAAATAGAACATTAAATATATTGAAATTTTAAGATGTGTAATATAACATACATATTCTACCAGCTAAAGAGTAGGTTAGATTTATATACAACCAGTATTACAACAAAGAAAATTAAACTTTACTCTCAAAGATATATTGAATTTTCTTCAAATATAACACTAAAACATATCAAAAACCTTCTTAGTTTCCAACAAAAATCAAAGAAACAACATCTAAAACAAAATGAAGAGAATTAAAACTTAAACTCCAAGATATGGAAGATAAAAAAAATTCATGAAATCCTTGAAATAATAGGGAAAGAAACCTCACTCAAATGAGGACTTAACTAGTTTATGTTTAAGGAAGCATAAAAGAGTTAAATCTAATATTTTGGAATATTTTTGAGCAATGACAATGCAGACTAAGGCGATGGTACATCATAAACATGGAAGAAAGAAGAATGTGAGGAGAGCTTGACTAGGTGAGGGAAAGAGAAGGAGATAAGAGAAATATTCCCAAATGAAGTACTTGTGATGACAATTTTCTATGATGTTTTTGCTTAAAGATAAAGATGAATGAGGGAATGGAAATTTCATGACAATGGAGGGGGAAGGAAGGAAAAAACATGCAACCAAAATGAGGAGGAGGAGAAAAAAGAAGAAAGAGATGAGGATAAGTATAAATTGTTAATTAAATGTATTCATTACATAATATTATTAAGGAAGAAGAATCTAAAATCATATAATACAAGGGAAAAGGAGGGGGTGAACCTCTACTAGGCTAAAAAGAATGGCCATGGTTGGTTCTTATCACCACTTGATGGCTTTGATTGAATATCAAGAAGTTTGGATAAGATTTAAGTAAAGAAAGGTAAGGTTTGTTAATAGTAATGCCAAAAACGGCAAATTAAATTTGAAAATAAAAATTAATAATCAATTTTTAACTCAAGAACATCAAAATATAAAGCCCCTGAAGTTCTATAAATTTTAGATAGTGGAAATAACTAATTTAGGCTTAAAATGTGAATAAGCATTGATTATAATATAAATAGTTTTTTTTTGGTTAAAATATTCATTTAGCATTTCAAAAATGATCAAGATACTCGGGAAAAGAAAACCAATGATATCAATATCAAAATTTTAAAGTGATCTAGATGAGGACTAAGAGCCAAAATTTGATCAAAACATCTCACAGAAATGAAATCATGAGGGAGGAAAATAATTTTTGAATGTAACATTTAAAAAATATTATAGGGGGTTTAAACCCTTTTTTTTAAATGTAGTAAAGCATCCAAATAATATAAACTTTGTACCCATAAAGTATGGATTCTGAGTAAATCATGTTGCTGAATAAATCTAATTTTAGTCTAATAAGACTAAATTTGAACAAATATTGAAACTAACAAAACAATTTGGATCGATCAAGAAATCAATCCACAAAGAAAAATAGGGGAAAATTAGATATCTTTATTCATGCAATTTTTGTAATTATAAGACGATTTAATAAATCACTCAAAAAGATTACACAATTATTAATTCTCTTAATTAAAGAGAACAATAAAGGAGAAGAAGACTGTACTTTTGAATTATCAGATATGGTTTTATCAGAAATTTTTTATATTAGATAAGTGGATGAACTAAAAATCTCATCTCATTGAGTTCATTGGATTATAATGGGTATTGGTGTGTGATTGAGAATGGTACCTTGAGAGTTACAAAAGGGCTTTTATGGCGATGAAGGGGAAACAAGTTGAAACACTATATGAGTTGGTTGTTTCCACAATTGTGGTTACGACTATTGTGATATTGGCAAGTTTTATAAACTTGGATGTACTAAACTTTAGCACATGATATTGGGGTACATGAGTATCAAGGAACTGACGGAGTTCTCTAAGAGGAGGATATTGGATGGACAGAGTATGGGTACTTTGAAATTTTGTGAGCACTATATGTTTTGCAAGTAAAGCGAGTTAGCTCTTTGACAACTAAGCATAATAGTAGGTTCGTAGTAATTACTCACATTTATTAATTAATTCTCTAGAAAGGTATAGGTGTATTTCTTAAAATATATGAATGATATATTTATAATTTTCAAATGCTAGAAAACCTTGCTAGAGAAACAGGTTGGGAAGAAAGTTAAGCGTCTTCGGATAGATAATGGATTTAAGTTTGTTTAGTAGAGTTTTATTGAATTTTGTTAGGGCCATGAGATAATGAGACACTGCACTTTTGTTGGAAAACCATAGTAGAATGGGGTTGCTGAGCAGATGAATAAGACCCTATTAGAGAAGACATGTTGCATGTTATAATAGGTTAGGCTAGGCAAAGGGCTTTGGGATAAGGCGGTTCGCATGGTAACATACCTTGTGAACTGATCACCTAGCTAATCCACTAAGTTGAAGACACTTGAGGATTTGTTGTAACACCCCAAAATTTACTAGTAAAAAAATTTATTTTTAGTGGAAGTATAATACCAAAATAGTTGGGTGTTATTGTAAAATTGATATAATTATGGCTTACCATACCATCCTTACGTCAAT
Source organism: Tamarix austromongolica (assembly GCA_039764185.1). Classification (NCBI taxonomy): domain Eukaryota; kingdom Viridiplantae; phylum Streptophyta; class Magnoliopsida; order Caryophyllales; family Tamaricaceae; genus Tamarix; species Tamarix austromongolica. The sequence continues at coordinate 114,512,272 of CM077818.1, forward strand.
CACAAAGAAAAATGATTAGAATGTAAAACATGATAATATAAAATGAGAGAAAATGCGAGTTGGAGATGAAATCCGAGTACAATATCCAAAGATGAAAAAAGGGATATCATGGAACTAAGAGTCCAAAAAAGTATCTAGATAAAACTAACAGCCAAATAACATGACTCTACACCAAAACTCTAATACATAATATCACTCCTCCACACATAGAGCATCTTAAGCAACAAAACCATCGATTGGGCCCTCATTGACCTGCACAAAGATATCTGGATCATCTTCTCATGGGAATGAGCATCACCCATGAAAAGGATAATCAGTATGTTACGTACTGAGTAAGGCAACAATACAGTTGAGAAAGAATACTATGTATTACATAAGCTCACATCAAAGAATACATGTTGTTTGACATAGAACGGTGTAAGGTAAATACTAATTCCATATCCCTTTATTATATATAACATATCCCATTATTTTATTTATGTTGAGTTCAGGGACCCCCACTATTCTTAATCTAGTGGAATGGGTTGAAACACTTATTAGGGCAAAGCGCTCCTGACCACCATTATTAAGTTGATGGAATGTAATCTAAACCTCCTAAAAAAACATGCTCCTAAACATTATTCTTAAATTAGTGGAACACTCTAAGCAACTCCTAGGACAGAATGCTCCTGGCCACTATTATCGTCCAGTTGAACGGACTCCTACACCTCGGTCATAACTCACGTAACTGTTCACTTTAAGTGATTAATATCTTAATCATTTGTTACCTATCTTATAATCATATTATCATTCACATTGAGATTAGGGCCCTAATATTCCTAATTTGGTGGAATAGATTGATGCACCTCTCAAGACAAAATACACCTGACTACTATTATTGTATGGTGGAATGGACACATAAAATGCCTCAGCTCAACTCATATGATCTTTCACTTTAAATGATTAATATCTTATTCATATTTAGTTATAAGCTCATGAGGGTTTCACATAGGTATGAAAAAATAATAATTAAAATATGTAAAGTACAACCACATAGTTATCAAGGCTATTCTCAAGGAAAAGGGTCATAATCTCTCTAAGTAACCCTAATTTTACATCATAGGCATAACTTATTCCATATTGATCATTTATACACAAAATTTAGTGTCTCTTCCTTAAATATTATTATTATAAAAATATCCAAAAATCAAGGTATAAATCCAACATCTTATGCATGCAATAAACAACCTTATCTCAAGAGTTACTATTCGCGATGCTTAAAAACCCTAATTTCACAATTCATAACTTTCCCCAAAAGTTTAATATAATAACCAAATTCATTATTAATTCATAAAATTATAATATTAACGACATATCTGAAAATAGTGGTCTAACTCCAACATTTTACATATGTGGTAATAACCTCATTCTAAGGGTTATTATTCCCAGAGTAAGTCATTTTATCATTTTATTTTAACTTAGGTCTTTCATTAATACCCTAAAAATTCCATGTGATATTATTAGAATATTTTAACCCATTAAACACATTAAAAAAGAAAAATTTTATAGTAACACATATTGACCAAAATATTCTGAATAATAATCAAACACCCTTATTTTACATAAGCATTACATGTATTGTGTCCTTACTTCCAAATCCTTAATTTATTAGATCACCATATATATTAAATATACTTATTTACCACTTACCATACTTTTTCATATTCACATTACAATAAGATATATCATGATCATTACTTAGAACTTACAACATAAGAATTATCGCAATGATATCATATAAGCGCATATTTTTCAACTTACTCACTTTTCACCATATAATATCACATTAACAAATCATAATGTTAAATTAATGAAATTAAAAACATAATCATAAAAATATAATAATCCACATAATCATACATAACATTTAACACATAAACCCTAACTATGACTTATATCATTATTAAAAAGGACACTGGTCTCTAAGCACGTATATCTTATCGTACCTCCTCCAAAACCTTCATAAAATCACCTAGAAGACAATGATAAAATATAATTATATCTTAGGTATATAAATAAGGAAATGATATGATAGAAAATAGTGAAGGAATGGAGAAAAACCAAATCGCAAAGGCTCAAAGTGTCTAGGTGAAACTTTGCCCTACAAAGGGATGGGGAACGCCAACAAGTGCCAAAGCCAATGGGGTGTTGTTTCTAGGAGACGTGCAATGGAAAGGAAGGAATAAGGGATGGAGGTTGTAATGGAGGTTTTGGCCATAGGGGAAAGGGGGACTTTGCCGGTTTTGACTGAAGGGAAGAAGGAAGGCTTCAGTGGTTTTAGCTAAAGTTAGGGGGCGTGTTTTTGTGGCTTTGGGTGATGGTTGGGGCATGGAAATATAGTAACCATTGGTGCACAAGGGGGAAGAATGGAAGGAAAGGTTAAAGGTGGTGTGTGGTGAAGAAAATGAGGAGGCTTTAGTTGTTCTAGTTGGTGTTGGTGGGGGTGGCTTTAGCGGTTTTGTCTGAAGATAGGGGTAGGGGTACAATGGAGATGGATGGTGCAAGGGAGGAAGGAGCAGTGGAGGGTTGTGTCACTTGTTTTTTGTCGTATTTTTGGTGATGGAGAGAAGGAGGAAGAGAGGGAAATAAGTTCTTTAGTTTGCTTCCATTCTTTAATAAAGTAATGGATGGAGGAAAAAAGTGGTTTAGGGCATTAAAAGTGATACACACACACACACACACACACACACTCTCTCTCTCTCTCTCTCTCTCTCTCATGCATAGAGGGAGAGGGGAAGTATAACATGCAATATTTTCAACCAAACCCATAAATATAGGACATAGGTGATGATGAAAATAAGGTATAGGTTAAGGAAGTATGGTAGAGGGCATGGAAGAGGGGATATTGTCAGGGGGAAAGTGGTTCAAGCAAGCCAAAAGAGAATAAGGGAAAAAGAAGTTAGGCAAGAGGAAGGAAAAAGGAAAAGAAAATGGGAAGGAGAAAAAGGAGAAAGAAGGAAGAATTTAAGTTTGGATTTAGAATTAATATTAGGTTAAAATGATTTAGGTTAGGTTATTTAGGACAAATTAATTATCGATCATCCGAGTTAGGTTTAGTTAAAAATATTAATAGCCTGGAAGAAAGATTAAGATTAGATTAATATTTAGGATTAGGGAATTAGGGTAAGCTAAACATATTAATTTTTTGAGATTAGAATTATGTATTACTTGGGATTAGGATTAGTTAAAATTTGGGGTATTATAGTTGTAGTCTGGTAAGTTAGCTAATTACTCTAAGTTGTGTGATTTTGGTTTCCCTACCTATGTTTATGTGAATGATGAAAATTTTGAGCCAAGTGTTAAGAAGTATATATTTATTGGTTTTATATCCTAAGTGAAGGGGTACATGTTATAGTACCAGTTGCATCCAAGTTCTTAACAAACAAGAATGTTACCTTCAATTAGTCTGTGTTCTTCTAGAAGACCAAGTCTAGTGATGGTGTGTCTAAGGAGGTGGAGCAAGAAAGTATTTTGGGCTAGGTGAAGGTTGATATTAACTTGGATCATAGAGACCCTTCTAATAAATCCATTACTCCTAAAGTGGGTGGATCCAAGCAATAGGTAGAAAAAATGGGCATTTCTCTATGAAGAACACAAATGATTGTAAAGCCTCCGATCAATTATGGTTTTGAGGAGTTGGCTAACTATTCCTTATCTAGTGTAGAGATAGTAGTTGATGTGTATGAGTCAACTTCATTCTCAAAGGTTGTTGTGAGTTCTAACTTTGCTGAGTGGCGTGCTGCTATGGAGGAGGAGATGCAATCTTTATTAAAAATCAGACATGAAAACTTATGAAGGTGAAATACCCAAAAATCCTAATTTTGAGAATAATGGCAAATTAAGGATTTATAAGGAAAATTAAGTAAATAAACTATTTTATTAAAATATCAAGGAGTAATTAAGGAAAAAATAAGAGAAAATTAACAAATAATTTAATTAGAAAAGAATTAGGGTGTTTTGCTAATTAAAATGGAATTTAGGAAAAATCTTTCAAAAATCATAAATTAACCTAAAAAGGAATTTTAATTATTATTTTATTAAAATATTATTATTTTTCAATATCCTAAAATACAAAAATATTTTAAATACCCAACCCACCTATTTTTTTCCCTTTTTCCCTTTTTCTTTTGTTCCCTCTCTTTTCTTTTCTTTTCTTTCCTTCCTCTCCTTTTCCTTTTTCTTTCCTCCCTTTTCTTTCCTCGATCTGAGCCAGCCCACCCGCGGCCCAAATTTACCCTCTCCTCTCGGGCAGCCTAGGCTCACCGCTCCCCTCTTCTCTCCCTCGCCAGCCGATCGGATCGGTCTAGTTCCTTTCTTCTTTTTTTCTTTTCTCCCTAAACCAATCGACTGCCTCATTCTTCTTCATTTCCCTTTCTCCCCTGACCCCCTCTCTCCCCGGTACCTAACCCCTCCACTTCTCGGCATAGACACGTGGCCTCTACAATGTCGCACGTAAGCCTGCCACCCCTATCCTCTTCCCTATCACTCCCTCTCTCTCCTCCACCCAATTATAACCTCTCTTTTTCTTTACATGTGCTTTTCTCGACCCTCCTTTTTTCCTTCCTGATCTGCCAAACCTGTAAAAATGGTAGGCCTACACTTGCCATAAAGCTACCGACCGGTGACCTACACACGTGCCATTGACCTTCCCTCTTCCTCCTTTGTTATTCTCCCTCATCCATGGCCTATAAATACCCCTCAACCAACTCCATTCAACTCTTTTTTCTCTCAACCTAGAAATCCACACCTCTTGTTGCTGCCGCCAGTCTAGCCACTTGTTGTGCTGGCACAGTCCAGCACCACCGCCCAAACACCACCCAAATTAATCCCTACACCTCCCTCCACTGATCCACACCCCTCACCTCCCTCAATCCTCCCAACACAAGTTGCCTTGGCTATGCAAAGTTGGTCATTCGACCAACCTTAACATAGCTACTACCGCCCTTTGCGTGACTGTCCGCCGCTACTCCCGCAGCAACCATCACTCCCTCTACCCTCCAAAATCACCAATAGACCGTCCCTTACCTTCCCCTACCTCCCTCTCCTCCTCCCTTCCTCCCTCTCCACCACTCTCGGCTACCACACCGTCGCGGCCTACGCCGCTGCCTTTGGCTGCACCACTACTACCACTCCAACCCTCTCCACCTAGGCATCCTCCACCACCTCAAATCCCCTTCTCATTCCCCCCTCTCCTACCCTAAACACCCAACTTTCCACCTTTTTCCCTCTTTCCCCGCCTCGTGCGCTGCTATCGTTGCCACCGGTCACCACCAACCTTAGGTGGTACCTTAACCCTTAAAGCCCTAGCTATGATGTATTTATCCTTTTTTACTTATATTGTGTTATTATCCTCACTATTATTATTATTATTATTATAACATGAATATTATTTTTATTAAGGGTAGCCTCGGGATTTATCCCATTATTATTAAGGGGTTGAAACCCTAATTTTAATTATTATTATTATAATTATCCTTATTTTTACTACTACTACTACTACTACTATTATCCTTAGCAATATTATTATTTTGTTAATATTACTATTATTATTTTTATTACTAACCCTATTATTAGCCTTAATAATACTAGGGTTTCTACTACTATGAGTATTATTATTATTATTATTATTATTATTATTATTATTATTATTATTATTATTATTATTATTATTATTATTATTATTATTATTATTATTATTATTACTATTACTATTTTGCTACAAATACTATTAGAAGTAATAAATGTATTAGCCTTAATAATATAAATATGGCTACAAATATTTATGATGCACCTATTTTGACTTGTAATAACCAAGTAGGCTAACTTGAGAATAAAAATCCTATTTTTACTTGTAAGGTTTCTTTTAATAATAGTAACTGTAACGCCCCCAAATTTCACTACTGAAAAATTTCGTTAATTAAAAGGAAATTAGCGGAAGCAAATTAATAAAACACGAACATTGGGAGTATTACCGCCACACTTAGTACCAGACCGGTTCACTCATACCGTTCCGGTACCAAGTGCTAAGGCTAAGAAAAATGAAATACAATTTGAAAGAAATTCAATATACATAAATCAGAGTAGCGCGTCGATCGTTTACAAGAATAACATCTACCAATGATGGTTACTTAAACATCATTAGCATTAAAACTAGAAGTTTAAAAGAGAAAGAGAAAACCCTAACGATACCGGATAACTCCTTACTCTCTTTCCCGTAGCCCACTTGAGTAGCACCTGAAAAAACCTGCAAGGGCACTGCCCATTGAATAGGCAGGGGCCCCACAAAGGGAATCCCTTCAGTACTACGGTACCGAGTAACCCTTTAATACCACATTTAAAGACAGGTCCGCAACGCAACACATAAATGCAAGCTATGTACAAATGTAATAAGAGGTGCATACATAACCATCTCATATATAACAAGTTATAAGTCACGATCGATACCTTTGGGCCTTAAGCCATATCATAGTGTAAAACCAATACATTCGGGCCTTAAGCCATTATTCCGCCATCATTCAATCAATCTCATAATTTATATTCATGTGAGTGCAAGAACCCCACTATTATAGCCGGTGGACCGGAAAGTATACACTCAGGACAGAATGCTCCTGACCACTATTATTTGCCGGTGGACCGGTCTCTAGGGCAAGACGCTCCTGGCCACTATTATTTGCCGATGGACCGGTCTGGCCTCGACTCACGTGGTGTTCCACTATAAGTGATTAGTATTTTCCATAACTTTATTCACATACACAACTGGTTTTATTGAGCTCGGGACCCCCACTATTATTGCCGGTGGACCGGAATATACATAAAATCATCATCCAGGGCACAACGCTCCTGACCACTATTATATCCGGTGGACCGGAATATATAAAGAATCATCATCCAGGGCACAACGCTCCTAGCCACTATTATAACCGGTGGACAGGTATATATAAAGAATCATCATCGAGGGCACAATGCTCCTGGCCACTATTATAACCGGTGGACCGGTACTCAATATCATAATCATCTGGGCCCGACTCATCAATATTCCACTTTCAATAATAGTATCTTTCCTTTCTTTAATCATCACATCAATCATATTTATTTGCCTCGAACGGGAGATCAATAACCAGGGACACAAAGGTACACCGGTCGTACCGGTACATATCAGCTACTCAGTACCCTTCAACCACGAACCCAAGGACGCAAATGTACCCTGGTCATACTGGTGCATAAAGCTAACTCAGTACCCTACCGACAAGGACACCTAATCCATAAGTATGCATACCCCCTAACTAGGTTCGTAGAGCTAGAAAGAGTAAGATATAGGGCCTAGCTGGGGCACAAAGGCACACCAGCAAATACCAGAATAATCGTGGACTAAACCACGTCCTTAGGGTAGCGACCCCTAAGGAGTCACCATTCCCGATCTCGAGGTCTTTCACTTTAAGTAATAGTGTCTTAATTAAAGTGATCACAAAAAGCAAAACAATCGGATACTTATTCACTTTCAATCGTTCCGATATCATTAATCGTTTCTTATTCAGATGATTATCCAGGATATCATAGAGAAACCATTAAGGACATACTAATTATCAAATACTCTTACTTGGCCAATCAGCATCATTTAAATCATATTCTAATGGTCCATAATCACAACGACATGTTAGGTACAAATTACTCATTTACCCCTTACTTATATAGTTGCTAAGTCATCCCTTCCTTACTTGACAAATTACCACATTACCCTTTAGGTTGCATAATTACCAAATAACTCCTTATCCAATTTAGGTTATCAATTTGTCTCCTACGCTTTTTAGATCACCATTCACCCTTCATAATTATTAACCTTAACACATTTCCCTTTTTGGTTGGTTAAATTACTAAATTGCCCTTCTCCTTTGTTACAATTACTAAATTGCCCTTGAGTTGGATAAATTACCAAATTACCCTCCTTCATTATCATGATTACTATTTTGCCCCTTTAGTTGGTTAAATAATTATCACTTTACCCTTTAATCGGCTAAATTACCAAATTGCCCTTCTCCTTTATCATAATTACAATTTTACCCCTCTCAATTATTTTAATTGTCATTTTACCCTTTTTAATTATCATAAATCCCAAATTACCCTTCTTCATAATTACAAATATTAATTTTCCCTTCTTCATAATCATAATTATTAATTTACCCTTCTCCATATTAATAATTACTATATTACCCTTCTCCATCATTAAAATTACCATAATGCCCTTTAATTGGTTAATTTACCAAATTACCCTTCTCTAGTATCATACTTATCCAATTGCCCTTCTACAATTATAATTTAATTACTAAATTATCTTTGTCGTTATCATTATTACCAAGTTACCCCTTACTACCGGGTTTACCATAATATCCTTTTATTTACAAAATTACTCTTTTACCCCTTACTTTCAAATTACCATAATATCCTTTTATTTATAAAATTACCACAATACCCTTTTTATTTATAAAATTACCATAACACTCCTTTTACTTTACAAATTACTATTTTATCCTTTCACATCCAAAATTACCATCTTTATCTTTCCTTACATAATTTTCATTTTGCCCTTCTTTTCCAAAATTACCATATTACCCCTTTACTTATAAATTACCATTTCGCCATTCACTTATACAATTACCATATTGCCACTTACTTATGAAATTACTATTTTACCCCTCTACTTCTAAAATTTGCCATAATGCCCATTTACTTGAAAAATTACCATAATGCCCTCCTTCATCTAAAATTACTATTTTACCCCTACTTCCAAAATTACCATTCTTACCACTTACTTATAAAATTACTATATTGCCCCTTGACTCCAAAATTACCGCTTTACCCTTTTCTCCAAAAATTACCATATACCCCTTTACTTATAAAATTATCATTTGGCCATTTAATCATAAAATTACCATATTATTCTTTTATCTCAAAAATTACCATAATACCTTTCTTTCTCACAACTTACAATTTTATCCTTTTACTTATAAATTATCATTTAACCCCTTTCTTTTAAATTACCAAATTACCCTTTTACTTATAAAATTACCGAAATACCCTTTTCACTTATAAAATTTCCACTCAACCCCTTTATTCACCATTTTTATGAATTTACCATCACTACCTAAAATAATGATATTAGTACTTCATTCTTATCATCTAAGTCCACCAACTTGTCATTATTCAACATAATACTCATTAGCAACTATATACATTAGATCACATACTTCATAAGCATGATTACTAAAATACCCTTAGGCAATAATATTACTCATGCATTAGCAACATAATACATCATAAACAAGCATTTAATATTTCCATCAATAATCAAACTTCTTCCTTAATTATCATACCTACACATGGCACAAAGGTTATCATACTTTTCCTTTTTTATCAAGCAATATAAGCAACCATATATATATATATCATGCTAAGCACACAAACCATGGATAAAATCATACTAAATCCCTAATGTGCTAGCATACATTTTTCCATGTATTTAAAGGAGGATTAACGGTTACCTTAATCCCGCAAAATATCAAATCTTACCGGTACCCCGGTTAAAGATTCAGGCTTTATTAGCAACTCAACACCTAAATATAATATTAATCATTAATAGGTTAGAAGTAAGAAATTAAAGGATAAAACTTTATAAAACAAATTTATTTAATAATAATACACTTTAATTAAATATGAATATACCTCAAAATTTAACCAAATGAATTTCAAAACAAGGGGGAGCTCACGCTGCATGAGCAGCGTGAGTCTCATGCAAAATGAGGGGAGAAAAGGGCTCGAAGAGGGTGAAGGAAGAAAAATAAGCCATTTTCGGGTTGGGGTCTTTGGGCTAGAAAAGAGGATAGGTGGGGGAGGTTTCAAGGCAAGGGAATGGTGCAGAAGTGAAGAGGGGGTGTAGGTGGAGGCTAAGGGTGGTTTCACGGCGGCATAGGGCGGCGGAGACGGCGGCGGCAAGGCGGCGAAGTTGGCTGCCGAGATGGGTCGAGGTGGAGGGGTTGCGAAGAAAGGAAAAGGAGAGGGAAAAATGGAGGGGTGCAAGGGCTGTTTTCGGCCAACTAAGGCATGGCGGTGGTAGAGGGGGTTGCAGGGTGTCGAACGGTGGGTTGGGTGGCGGCAGAGGTGGTCGGACGGCGGCGGAAGTGGCAGTTGCAGGTGGCTCGGTGGTAAGGGGGAAAATGGGGAGAAAAAGGAAGAGGTGGAGAAGGGAGGAAGTGTAGGGCTCGAGGGTGGCTTGGGGGGTCTCGTGGCGGCGCATGGTGGTAGTAGGTGGTGGCTGAAGGCGGCGCAGGGGCTGGTTGCGGTGGTTAGGACGGTGGTTGGCGGCGGTGATAAAAAAACGGGGAAAAATGGAGGGAGAAGGAAGGAGAGAAGAGGGAGCTCGGGGAGGGAGAAGAGGCTCGAAAAATGTGGGAATGAAGGGCTGGTGAGGGTAAGAAAAAGAAGAGGGTGAGGTAGGGGGAGCAGGCGGCCGATCGGTGCTGCAGTGTAGTGGCAGGGCTGTCGGTTGGCAGGGGAAAGAGAGGGAAGAAGAAGGAAAGGGAGAGAGGCACGTGAGCTGTGGTCCAGGGGCCGGTTTGGCTCGAAAAGGGAAGGAAAATGACGGGGGAAGAGAGAGGGATTAGCAGGGGCAGGTGTGGTGGCAGGCGGTGGCAGTTGCAAGCGGCCGGACGCTCGACAATGGCAGAACTGGTGTTGGTCGGGCGTGGGAGAAGAAGAGAGGAGAAGAAGTTGGGCGAGCGGCTGGACCGGTGCAGGAAAGAAGAGAGAGGAAGGAGGGCGGGCTGGGTGTGCTGGGCGGCGTGCGAGGGAGAGAAGGGAGGAAGCGGGCCGAAGGCCCAATCGTGTAGGGAGGCTGGCCTGGTGAGGCAGCCCAAGGGAAGAAAAAAAAAGGAAAAGGAAAAGAAGAAAGAGGAAAAAGGCAAAAAAAAGGGAATGGAAAATATTAAAAAATAAAATAAATTAATTTATAGAATCATAAAATGTAACATTCTTGATAAATTATTTAATTTAATAATTTAATTCATTATAATCTAATATATTAGTTTAAAAAGGATAAGGTTGGTAAAATATTAGTTTGGAAAATTATTTAAATAAAATAATATGATAAATAGCAAAATATTTATTTTTAATTTATTAAATACTCTTATCCAAATTTACATACTCTAAAATCCATAAAATAATTAAAATAAATAATTTTAAAAGCAAATATTATTTCAGATAAAAGTTATTTTTTAAAATATAGGTTTTCGAAATTTTTGGGGGATTACAGTAACACTAATATTAGAATAAAATAGGAAATAATAGTATTTTTTGTAGGAGGGAAATTAATCCTTAGTTTTTCCCTCTTGTAGGTGAACCCATTCAAAACCCTAAGGAGGCGTAGGAGCGTGCTCCAAAGCCGGTGACGTGTTAGATAAGGATGTAGATAGGGCCCTATGTGTGTTATGTGTCTTGTATTCCATGTACCATAATATGTTATGTATCTTATGATTATCATTATAACTGTTTTATGTGTAGCGCAGCTTAGAGTTGAGGTATGCTCATGTGTTTTCTTATGGCATGTGTATAACATGTCTATGTTGTGATGTAGCCCTTTTAGAACATGCATGCTATGATATTTAATGTAATGATATAGGGTAAGAGGATGAAAAAAAGGAAAATGAGGAAGTAAGTTGACCAAGGGATATGGGATCAACCTAAATATCCCATGATCCATGAAAGGGAAAATAAGAGAGGACTATGTATAAAATAAAAGAGTGGGTGAACTTTGCATGAGAATTCTAGGGTTTTGCACGGAAACTTCAAGGGTTTACATGAGGTAGATGGAGTCTAAATGGGGATGAACTTTACATATGAAAAGTTATCTTGGCGTATAAGTAAGGTAAGGGAAGAGTTTTTTGGGTAATTGGAGGCTTTGGGTGAAAAATAGTACGTGGGTTAGTATAAGGGTACACCAGAGACCTAGCTAGGGTTTGGGAGGAAACCCCTAATTTGAAATGATGGTGAAAGTAAAAATAATTGAGGGTGAGTGGTGCGACCGTAGCCGGCACGCAATTTAAACCCTCTTGTTGTCAAATGTAGCACTGGTAAATAAGGGTATCGTTCTAGCCGGGGATTGAGAGGGCTCACCTCTAATTAACTAGCTTAAACTAAAACTAAAAATAAAAATCCTAAATAACATTGTCCTCAATGTGTAAACAACTAAAGAAACATGTAATTTTAAGTATGGAGAAAACAAAATAAATAAATAAATAACTAAAGGATAGAAAAACTCCCTCATGACATTGGGTTGCCTCCCAAGTAGCGCTTGTTTTTATGTCTTCAGCCTGACATGATCTCGGTTTACTCGTTCAAGGTGGATACGTCCACTTGAGAGCTGCTTCACCAAATCCTTCCTTGTGATGATCATCTTTATCCTGCAAGGAAGAAAAAGACAAAATGTTAGATTTAATGAAAGATTTGATCCAGCAAGAACGTAACTTACCTAGATTAGAGTTTAAACTGGTGTGTAAAGAGAGAATATTTTGCCCAATATCCATGTATCTTGATCTCTCTATCGAAGGAACATATTTTTCCATCTCAAAATCTTTAAACACATCCTTCCAACATAACCTCTCCTTTGGAGCATCACGCTTCTTATTAAATGTATCCAAGGTGATTTGATTACTCTCTTCACTCTTGGATCCATCTAACCTGCTAAAAGAGGTAAAACAAGAAGTATGATTAGCATAAATAAAATCAACGTGGTTCAAAGGCTTACCTTGTGTCTCATGGTCATCTCCAAGAAAAAGTGGGGAATAAATGTTCAAAGATGGTATATGGTAGGTGAAAGTGATAGTCTTGTCTACCATATACTTCTCTTTGTTCACTTGATCCTCATTTTGATGAGATTCTTCTTCTACTTTGATAAGCTCTTCTTCCACTTGATCTTGCTCTTCAATGTTTTTCATGGAAACCTCCTCAACTAGCTCATCCTCACATTCAGATATGATATCATCACCCTCATAACTCTCACTTGAATTTGGAATTGAAGTACTAGAGAGCTCTTCTTGTGCTTGTGGTTGATTCATCAGGTTGACCATATAACCTATTTTCTCCTCTATCACTGACACCCTTTCATTTTGCATAATCTGACGTTGCACCAGTTGATTTAGGTTGTTTGTCAATGCTTCAAAAATCTTATCCATTTTTTCTGAACTTGAGGGCTCTGAAACTGGAGAAGAATCTTGTTGAGGATGTTGATAATGTTTTGAAGCTTCATATTCGTGCATGTATGGGTCTTGATATGGCACTTGATACTGATCATTCATCCCCCATCCAAAGTTGGGTTGATGCCTCATTCCCGAATAGTATGTGCTTGTATAGGGATCGTGTCCTTGAAAACCATTGAAAGATTGAGCACCAGATTGTGTCCATCCTCCTCCTCTAATAGCTTGTTCATGGTAGGCATATGGATTTCCTTGCGTATGACACACTCCACTTGTACTAATAATTCTAGCTTCAGCTACCTGCAAAACAAGAGTAGTGAGTTTATTAAGTTTATCTTCAAGACTACTCATACTTACCTCATTTACTCTTGCGTTAAGATTCGAGCAAAGTTGTCCATAACCAAAGGATCCTCTCATAGCCACCTGAAAATACTGACACTTCAAAGGAAAAGGTTAAGAACAAAACACACCAAAAATCCTAAGAAAATCTAAAACAAAACTAAAAGAAAAAAAAATACAAAAACACTAAAAACAAAAACACACTAAAACTACTAGCAAAATAAAGGTGAAGTTACCAATCCCCGGCAACGGCGCCAAAAATTGGTGCGACCGTAGCCGGCACGCAATTTTTGCCCTCTTGTTGTCAAATGTAGCACTGGTAAATAAGGGTATCGTTCTAAACCGGAGATTGAGAGGGCTCACCTCTATCTAACTAGCTTAAACTATAAATAAAATAAAAACACTAAATAACCTAAAATAAATAAATAAGAAAAATACTAATGGGGGTTTATCAAAATAAGAATAAAATAATAAAAGGATTAAATAAAATAAAATAAACTAATAATGAAAATAATGGAAAATAATGGGAAACTAGCAGATAGGAGAAATATGTTAGGGAAATAAAAATCCACCACTAGATTAGATCGAGATATAATATTTATTTCTAAGTCATCTTTTAATCGTGAGAAAGAGATCGACCAAGTTGCACACCAAAAGCAGGTCTATACACCTTATATTACTTCCCTTAATTAAATTAATACGACAAAGCGCCAATATTAACCCTATTAAATACTAGCAGTATAGCAGCAACAAGCGGCTCCTATATTTAACTAGATTTAATGCATTAAGTGTAAGTGGAAGGCTGTCAATCTAAGTACCCAGACTAGTACAAAAAGCATGTCTAGCTGTATTTTCTATTCTTGACCCACACGTATCGAAACGTTTTACCACTTCGGTTAGAATCACAAAACGATTAGGTGAATTGTTATCTAACCTAGCTGCAATTTATACACATAAATTCTAGTATATTTAGATGGCCACCTCGCAGGCAAATAATCCTACATACTGTCACTTATGAGGAACCAGAACAAGGCATGCACCAAATAAATTATACTGGACAGAATCATACATATAAACGATAGCAATTAATATAGAGTCAAGAAACAATCTCAAGAAACAAAGAAAATAAAATTATAATTCAAATCATAATCTAGGGTTTCAAATTATTCCCTAACAATAAATAATCAGCCACTCATAAGTAAAGAATTAATTACACAGAAATATATATCTAAAATATAAATTAAAAAATAAGAGAAAGAAATAACCGGAATTAATTTTGAATTAAAAATCAAGAATTTATTCAGATAAAAATTAATTTTATCTGAAATAAATTCTACCGGATATTAATTTCTTCCTTATTTTTTTCTCTCTCGGCACCTCAATTTCCGTGTCACTAACTCTTTTTCTTTTTTCTCTTTTTCGGCCGGCTGACAGGTGACTGCGCACGTAGGCGTTGCTGTGCCTCGAACTCCGTGCCCGACGACTGCCTCTTGTCGCGCGTCGTCCTTCTCTCCTGTTGGCCTCTGTCAGAGCCTGACGGCTCTGACTCCTCCCCTGCTCCCAGACGTCTCTACGCCCGCGCCTCTGCTCGTCTCTTCTTTCTGTCGCTCCTCTCCCTCTTTTTATAACTTTTTTTTTTCTTTCCACCTCAGCCCTACGCTGAATTTTCTTCGTTGAGTCCGTGCGGCTCGTTTGGTTCGACGATGCTGCTTCGTTCCCTGGCCTTTGGGCCTTCGGCCTTCGGCCGTTGGTCCAAAGGTCTTATTTCTTTTTTTTTTTAATTTTCTTTTATTTAAAAACAAAACCTGCAAAATAAAATTCAATAAATATTAATAAATAATATTTATTCTAAATTTACTTAATTTATATCATTTTAGCTCAAATAATAATATTTATACAAATTTTACCACTTAAGCATAAAACAATAATTATTCCCTTATATTAGCTAAATAAACTATCAAAAACTAAGATTATAAGGGTATAAAATGTGTCAAAATATGAACTCATCAGTGAGTGGTGTATAAGACGAGGGTGGAAGAATTTCATGTGTAGGGTGATTATGGGTATCATGGAAAAGTAAGAGTGGAAGGTGAGAAATGGAGGGGTGATAGGTGGAAAGGAAGGATGCTAGGGTTTGGCGTGGCCAGCTAGGGTTTGGTGTGATCAACGAAGGTTTCATGGTCACATGTGTATTTGGGGGAGTAAAATGAAATGATGAGGGTTGAATATGAGGGAGGTGATGTGTGGGGTGTTAAGACAACGTTAGTGGTGTGAGACAGAGAAGGATGTGCCACATATGCCCAAATTAGGGTTTTAAGGGAAAACTCTAGGGTAAGGAAGTGAGTGGACTTGGAGGCGTAGGGTAGTTGAGCCTTGACCTACACACTTAGGAGTTGGGCCTCTAGTGTGAGTAAGTGGAAGAAGGAAAGGATGTTGGGGTGTGTTAGGAGGTGCATAAGTCTCAATATATGGGACGAACCCTCTTGAGAGGATAAGAGTAGATGGAGTGTGACATGCATGTCTAGGGTGAAACTTGTTGAATAAGACATGGTAAGACACTAATCATTTTAAGTTGAAGATTATTGAGCCGGGCCCAGACCGATCCACCGGTATAATAGTGGCCAGGTGCCAGGGTGCCCTGGAGACCGATTTACCAGTATATAATAGTGGTCAGGTGCATTCTGCCCTATACGTTTCTGATCCACCGGCTATAATTGTAATACCCCATTTTAAAAATCTTATTTATAAATTAATAATCGCATGATTAATTATAATTATTATTTTCGGAGGTTTAATTTTAAAAGTATTATTATTTTTCATATTATTTTGATGGTTTAATTATAAATTTAATCAGGTTAAAATTTTAATAGAAATTAGATTATTTAATTTAATTCTAGTTATACCCGTAAATCTTATTTTAAATTATTTTATTAATAATCTTTTGATCCGTAACCTAAAAATAATTTTCTTAAAATTATTCTCAATTATTTTACTCTTTCCGGCCCTTTTTTAAACCCATTCTAATCCGGATAATTTTTTCGGAACTATTTGTGTACCCGATACCTTAATCTATCCAAATTAAATCTAAAACTAATTAAATAAATTTCTTTCCTATCCTATTATTTTACCCCCTACTCTACCCTCTACTATGCCCTAATATCTCTCCTAAATATTTTTTCTATCTTCTCCTTGCTGCATGCTGCATCCTCTACACACGCATATACACGCTACCACCGTCTGCACAATTATACATATATACACATGCACACGGCACAACACCTCACACTCCCACGGTAATCCCTCCAAACAAACAAGCCCTCTCTCCCTTTATCATTACACATATACACATGCAGCCATAGTACCATCTACCCTTCACCGTACCTCCTCAGCCGCCCTTCAGCCTCCCTTGTGCACCATTATGCTCGACCAAACACATCACCCAAACCCTTCCCTCTCTCGGTTTTGTTTGGTTTTCCCTACCTCGTTTGTTTCCCGTGAAACCAACTTTCCTCACCTTCATAGTCCCACTCGCCTAGCTTCCTCCATCCCAACAATTACCACCTTGCCATTTTCGGCCCTGTATCCAGCAGCCCCTACTCCTAGCTCCCCTTGTAGCCTCCCCCGTAGCACCACTACCCTCTCCATCTCATCCCAACCTTCGACCACCAACCCCCTTCTCTGCATGCTCACCACACGCACACATACAACGAGCTCCCCGACCATTTCGCGTAGTTGCCACCCTGCCTTCTCTGTAGCCACCAGCCTCTCGCACTCCCAGAAACACTCCCCGTTGTCCAGCGGAGTGTCCAGCAGATCAAGCAACACCAACACCACACTAATCGTGCAAGCCTAGCCACCCTTGACTAGCTGCCACCCTACCTCCCAACACCCAGCCTATCACAACTCATTTCCCCTTCTTTCTACCTCCCTATTGCACTCCCGTGGCACCACGACATCCAGCCACCACCGAACCATTGCCCCGTACTCCCTCTCCCCTCTTGGCTCTTTTAGTTTGAACTCCACTGCCCACAGCATTGTCCACCAGCCACCATTCTCCCCCTCTGCATCTCCCTCTCATCCCATGCAGCCCACACCACTGCAGCACCTCCATCACCCCCAACCATAGCCCCCTGCATGCTCCAATCCCACAACAACCATACCCGCACCATCGCCCATCCCTAGCTTGCAGCGCTAACCCAATAGCCACCAGCTGCCTCCCTATCCATCCCCTTACCTCACCCTTGAAGACCTCTGCCACCAACAGCCAGCTCCAAGCCTTCCCCTAGTTCAAGCACTGCTCACGTTGCGCACATGCAGCGTGAGTGAGTGTGTGTGTTTTAATAAAATGTTGGTATATATATATATATAATGTAAGGGTATTTTAGTAATTTTTGAAAAATAAATAGTTTATTATTATAATTAATATATAACCTGATAGTTATTAATTCGATAATTTTAGTATTATTTTTAGGTATGAAAGGTTGATTAGTGGGATCCGATAACTTTAGTAGGATGCCGCTATTTTTGCATTTTGCTAGAATTCAGGTAACCGTTATACCCTACTAAAATTATAAATATTGTGTGATAACACATTAGGGTTTTTGGTGGATGAAATATGTTGATCATGATTTATTTCAATATAATTACGTGTTAATTATTATTATTTTGAAAATAGATAAAACGAGCATGTTATATGATATAAATTATGGCGGGTATGAAAGTATGATTAAAATGATTCTATTGATAGAAAAATAATTTGTATGATAATTATGTATAAAATAATAGGTTGAGCATGCTTAGATATAATTATGGAATAATTATTATGGATGTGTGCCTTAGGGGAAATTTAGTGATATTTATCCTGAAAATCATGTCTAATATGTATTAGATGTTGTTGAGTATGTGAGTATGTGTCTTAGATGAATTAAATGTGCAAAAAAGGATTTTATGTGCAAAATTATGTATAAGGGCAAAATGGTCAGTGATATATCTGATAATTTAAATTGCGTAAGAAATAATTTATTTATGGTGCTTTAGCCTTTTCATAACAAAGGAATAAATAAAATAGAATTAGTATTTTAAATAGATGATAATCTGGAAATTTTAGTCTTAGGGGTATTTTGGTCATTTTTGACCTAAAGTGTCCAAATGTGAATAATTGAGCCTAGGATGGCCTTAGTATATTTTAATGTTGGCTTCGATATTGACCTTGATTATTGTTGTCTCAAGAAATAAGCAAAAACGGTTAAGCATGGAAATTGAATTTATCTGTATTATATGCGATTTCGTGGCCACCTTAATAAAATACTAATATTTAAAGTGCAAGACCTCGAGAGCGGGAATGGTGGCTCCTAGGGTTCGCTACCCTAAGGACGTAGTTTAGCCTACGATTGATATTAGATTTTTGCTGGTGTGCCTTAGTGCCTCAGTTAGGCCCTACATCTTACTCTATTTTGTTCTACGGACTAATAGGGGGTATGCATACTTATGGATTAGGTGTCCTTTTCAGTAGGGTACTGTATTACCTTCGTGTACCAGCGTGACCAAGGTACCTTTGTGTCCTTTGGTTGATAGTCGGTAGGATACTGTGTTGCCTTGGTGCACCGATATGACTGGAGTACCTTTGTGTCTCTAGGTTGATTGATCTCCCCTCGAGAAAGTAAATAAAAATGAAAATGATATGATTTGATGGAAATAATGATTATCGGATTATTGGATTGGTTGGTAGCAGCCTTTGTGCCTACTTGTGGTTTCGGTAGCAGCCTTCGTGCCTACCTGTGGTTTGGGTAGTAGCCTTCGTGGCTATTTAAGGTTTTCTATGGTTTTGGTAGCAACCTTTGTGCCTACCTTAGGTTTTGGTAGCAGCCTTTGTGCCTACCTGTGTATTTGATAGCCGCCTTTGTGCCTACCTATGTTGTTTTATGTCTGTGAGCATATATGTGATATTATAGATCTTATTATGCTATATTTGTAAGTTTACCTATGATGTTATGGATTTATTATGCTGTACTTGTAAGTATACCTAGGATGATATGAATCTTAGTAAATTATACTGTGAACATATCTGTGACGTTCTGTGATTGGTTGGGATTTATGCTGAGGCATGAATTATGCTGAAGTTGGGTTTTAATTATACATCAGAGAGTATCTCTGGGATTGTTCAATAATAAGTTTGGTTGTTTCAGATGAATGAATATGAGTAGTACATGACCTAAAATGAAATTTGATTATTTAAATGATTATTGTATCTCAATCATCATATATATATGTATATATCTTATACCATGTTAGTTGTATGCCTTACAAGTGTTCCATGCTATTTATCATATTAGTTTGGTATAAAGAGTTGCTCGGTACTGTATTACTAAAGGGTTCATTCTTGTGGGCCCCTGCCTATTCAATGGGTAGTAGGCTTTGCAGGTCAGACTTCAAGTTCAGTCAATGCTGATAGTTCAGATTTGGGAGCGTATGACTATCCTGTGTTTCTTTTTCTATCTTATTTTCGATTGTATTTGGACCCTCATGTCCTCCTGTATTTTCTCTCTTGAGTTTTGTAAACTGCTAATGTCGTTTTTAATTAGCAGTATTTATCTAACATTCTCTCTATTTTAATTTCTGTAATCATGATATTAATTTAAGCGGAATAATAATTTTAGCCTTAGCACTTGGTATAAGAATGGTAGAGGAAACTTGACTTGTACCAAGTATGGCAGTAACACCCTTTATTTTTATTGTTTTAGCTTCCGCGCTTAACTTTGCAAATGAAAATTTTTCAGTAGTAAATTTTGGGGTGTTACAATAATAGTGGGGAATTCCGAATTCAATAAACCAAACTCTAAATATGGTAAGACGTGGGAAGACACTAAGTACTTACAGTGAAACACCATGAGAGTCAGGGTCAGACCGATCTACTGGCAATAATAGTGGCCAGGAGCATTTTGCCCTGGAGACTGATCCACCAACAATAATAGTGGTCAGGAGCATTTTTTTCTGTACGTTTCCGATCCACCAGCCATAATAGCGGGCTTCCTATACTCACATGGATTGATGAAGAGCACGGTATAAAACGAGTATTGATCAGAAAGCTAAATAATCAATTATCTAAACTATAACTTGGCCTTTATTTATCTGTAATGATTGTATGTTGTTTATGTGATCATGCTTGTGTTTGTATGCTTGGTCTTAGCTGCATGGTTACCTTGTTCAGTACGTAGTATACTGACCACTCGTTTCATGGGTGCTTCTCATTCCCACTAGCAGAAGGCCCCTATGAGTAAGTAGGTGTACAAGTTCAAATAAAGGAAGAGTTAAGAGACCAAGGTACAAGGCTCGGTTGGTTTCACATGGATGCATTTAGATTCTAGGTGTGTACTATAATGAGCTATTTTCTCCTGTAGTTAGACACACTTATATTCGTACATTGTTTGTATTTGTGGTGATACATGATTTAGAGTTGGCACAGTTGGATGTTAAAACCGTATATCTACATGGTGAGCTTGAAGAGGAGACTTACATGCGTTAGCTTTGTTGTTGAGGGGATGCATGACCATGTGTGCTTATTAAATATGTCATTATACATTCATAAGCAATCTCTTATATAGTAGTATAAACGGTTTGATCAGTTTATATGTGAGCATGATTTTTCTAGAAATGAGTATGATGGATGTGTGTACTTGAACAAAATGGAGGGTGAATCACCTATGTATCTTTTGCTATATGTTGATGACATGCTTAAGGTAACAAAAGATGTGTATGATATTGATAGGGTAAAGATAATGCTAAAGGGTGACTTTGAGATGAAAGATCTTGAAGCTAACGTTGGTTAAAGTATGGCATAGAGTACTCACATCTAACCATAGATTAGTAAGGATTTCCTACAAGTCTCGCTAAGAAGGTCCAAGTTTTACTTCATTTAGAGAAATTGAATAGACTATAGGAGGCTTGTGAATGGACTCTGCTAGTACCACCAAAAGCTCTAAAAAAGTGAGGTGGTGTTGGGCCAAGCTAGCCTTGAGATACTACATAAAGAGTCTTCCTCAACTTAAACTAACTCGAAGGAAGGCACGACATCAAAAGAAAGAGGCTTGGAAATGTAAGGGTAAGAAGAGAAGGCAA
Organism: Tamarix austromongolica; assembly: GCA_039764185.1. Taxonomy (NCBI): domain Eukaryota; kingdom Viridiplantae; phylum Streptophyta; class Magnoliopsida; order Caryophyllales; family Tamaricaceae; genus Tamarix; species Tamarix austromongolica. Next base: position 114,534,006 of record CM077818.1, read on the forward strand.
AATTCCCAATATAGTGAGCCAGAGAGGATCTTTGGCATGGAGATTATAAGAGATCGTAAGTGGAAGCTATTATACTTGTCACGAGAGTCCTATGTGAACAAGGTGCTTTAAAGGTTTTATATGATGGATGTGAAGTCGGTGAGCACTTCCTTGGATACTCATTTTAGGTTGTCAAGTTTGGATTACCTAAAATCCAATGAGTAAAAGTTGTTCATGGCCACTATTTTCTATTCTAATAATGTTGGTTGTATCATATACGCTATAGTGTGCACTCGGCCTAATATTGCTCAAGTTTTAGTATAGTGAGTTGATATATAGAGAATTCTGGGAAGGATCAATGGCAAGTAGTGAAGTGGATCTTGAAGTACTTGAAGGGTACAACATTAGTTGGAATATGGGAAATCAACTGATCTGTTGGTTAGGTTTGTGAACTCTAATTATGGTAGAGACCTTGATAATAAAAGATCCACTAATGGATATATATCTTCATGTTCATTTATTATTTGGAGGTCTTCCTTGTAGGATGTGATGCCCTTTTCCACTATTGAGGCAGAGTATATAGCTATGACTAGTGCTTTTCAGGATGCCATGTAGCGTGGTGGTTTAGTATATAAACTAGGGTTTGGTCATGGTGCTCCAGCCCTCCATGGTGATAGCTAGAGGGCTATTTGTTTGGCAAATAATCAAAATTTGTTCTATTGTTGAACAAAGTACATTGAAATCAGGTATCATTTTATCATAGATATTGTTGTTGCTGGCAAAGTTGTGTTAGAGAAAGTGGGTATTTTGGAGAATCTAACTAATATGATAATGAATCCACTTACTGTGAATAAGTTTGAGTATTTTTCCGTCTTGATTGGTGTTCATAGGCCATGATGATATTTGGAGGGCCATAGTTTTTTAAGGAAGTTTTCCATATTATGTGTCACAAATATTATGTTAATGTGAAGAATTATGAGATTTGATTGGGTATTTGGTGAGCAACATAACAAGGTTTTGGTTCATGTAGACTACCGGAGAAGTGTGAGTTTGACATATGTATTATGAGACAAACAAAAACAGAGAGGGATTTTTATTGACACAGACTGTGTTTGTCCACATAATATCTTAGACTCTTTTTTGGTTAAAAGTTGAGAGTGAAGAACTTAACACGAAAGAATTGTGTTTATTAACAAAGTCTGTGTTTTTCCTATTTTCTACCATTTGCTTGTGTCGGTTACGTACTTTTATAAATAGTTTGTGTATGTAACCCTAGCGATAGTGGTACGCCGTTAATCTTGTCCAAACCCTCTCCTTTAGTATTCTCTTGTATTATAAAGATAATTGGAATAAATATCATCATTGTTTCCCCAATTATTTTTATACTCTGATTTTTCTCTCAATTGAATCTTGAAAATTTTCAATTTCTTGTTAGATCAAGTTATATGCGTTTACATATGATATTTTCCCCCACAAATTAGGTTTTCAAAAAGATGGGCTATTACATTGACATACTAAAGTACTCATCTTATCACCCACAAACTGAAGGACAGATTGAGATAGTGAACTAATGTTGAGAAGCTTATCTTAGATGCATGTGTTGTCAGTTTCCAGCCACTTGGAGTAAGTGTATCCCCTTGGTTGAATGGCTGTACAACACCTTTTATAATTTCTCCATCCACTCTACCCCTTATAAGGTCCTATATGGCCAACATCTTCCTCTTCACTTAATCTATCAATTGGGCAAGTCATATAACTTTATAGTTGACAAAACCTTACAACAATGAGATGAAGTTTTGAAAACTCTCAAGTTCCTCTTACAATGTGCCAAAAATAGAATGAGTACAGTGGCTAACAAGCATAAAATTGATAGGCAAGTTCTAGCTTGGTGATCATGTCTTCTTGAAGTAGCAACTTTATAGGTAAGGCATTATGGTTAATCGCTCTAATTATAAGCTAAAGCCAAGATACTATGGCCTTTATCTTGTGATAGATAGGGTTAGCATAGTGGTTTATAAACTATAACTTGTTATATATTTTTCATGTTTCTCAGCTCAAGCCTTGCCATTTTTTTTATGGATTTATCTAATGTACTAGTTACAATGAGCAACCTTATTGTCAACCATTATCCAGAGGTTGTTTTACATAGAAAGATGGTAAAAAGAGACAATATCACAACTACTTAGGTCATGAAGTGGTAGAACAAACCCTTTACTGAGGCAACTTAAGACTACCTCTACAACCTCCGCAAGCAATTTCTTTCCTTTGACCTTTTGAGGGCATAGGATTTCAAGGGGTTTTAACTTATTCGGAACAATTTAATTCAATAGCAATGAAAGGAACAAGTTTGCTACACATGTTAAATAAAAATATATTATTTTATTATTATAATGTTTATTTCCTTTTCCTTACCCATTAAATTTTCCTTTTCAATTACCATTTCTATTATTAGGGTCGTTGAACCAGACAACTAATAATAACATCCGATTCCCCAATCTCTTACTCTCTTTCCCTACTCGCTCAAGGTAGATTGATCTATCTTTTTCACTACTGATATTAACACAATAATAGCAAATGATAGCAACCTTCAATTTCTAGAAGTTCCTAGGTTTGTATCATACAAAGACAAGCACAAGAGATACATAGATAACAAGAATAGGAAATTACTACAACCACCTCCAATATAGATTTAACATTATTACACCGGTCTAGAAGTTCCTAGGTTTGTATCATACAAAGACAAGCACAAGAGATACATAGATAACAAGAATAGGAAATTACTACAACCACCTCCAATATAGATTTAACATTATTACACCGGAAATCTCTGGATGAAACAATTTAAAGTTTCGACATCGACGAATTTTCCTTTTCAAGGTTAATTTCGTGATTTAAACCACTACCCCCACCTCGTATTATATACCCAGGGGTGGTGGTTGTGGTGTGTGGGTGGGTGGTGCAGGGGTGGAGCTATTGTGTTAAAGGCGTCACGTGGATACCCTAAACCCTATATACAAAATAATCGACATTGATGATTAATCTTTTCCTTCTGTTGGCACTTGTTATGTCTCACACGCAGGGTCAGCCAGCTCAATGAATGGAGCCTAAGATTTGACTTCATGTCCATCTGAATGCCCTCATCAACAAAACTAATCTCCAGGTTTGCACAGCCTACAAAATGACCGGATTTTGAAAATCCATTCAGTCGCTCAAAGGTTTCAGAAAGAGAACAGCGAGGAGAACTAAATCCAGAGTTGTGGAAAAGCACCTTTGCGAACAGCCAGCATTCACGCTTTAAGCCATCATGCCCAGAGATCAACACTGGTACATGCATGCTCTAGCTGTATTGCCTTCGATTCAGAAGCCGCTCATATCAGGAGGAGGCAGCCTCCAGAAGTTCCATGAGTTAAAATCCTCCTGGAACAAATCACAATTATGGTCTCCTCAAGGGGCCCTAAACAAACACACAATAAAAAGGCACCATGGAATTGATGGCACAAAATCCTAGCTCTACAAAACTCAAAGGAGGTGTCGTGCCGAATCAAACAAACAGAACTTCTACAGCAGACTTCGAAACAGCTCAACTCACAGGGTACGAAAAAATGTAAAAATAATAAAAACAGGACCCCTCAATTTCAGTGTCAGCAACCTGCTCAGTTGAAGATGCAGGTGGAAACATGTCATGCACAAGAGCATGAAGTGATGTGTATGATTTTGTGTCCACTTTTCGGTTCACTGCAATCTCACCCTGCCGGAAAACAAATGTCCTGTATTAGTCCCCAGCAGAACCCAAGTTATATTACAAATTTTGAACTCGGAAAGTCAGAAAGCATACCCTGGGGTTAATTGTGAAGATCTTTCCACGAGGAATTCCAACTTTAAGGTAGCTGATCTCATCAGTATCTCTATTCCCAAAACCAGCGTAAAATGGATTACTATCTCGAGGAAATAATGCCTTGATTTCCTGAAAAGCCACGGACATTAACTTCAACAGCCAGCAGCCATTACATTCTTGGGACTACTTAATAACAACCTCCATTGCAGCAAAGAATAAATCCATGATCCATTAGAAGAAATAATCAATCATAAAAATGCTCCCGCAGCATCTATACGTGCACAAATAGAGATGGGACAAACCTCCAAACAGGAAATCTTGAATTCATGAGGAGCTCTTCTAATAACTGTAAGAAAAAGACATGGGAGAACAAAAGAATGTTAAGATCTGTTTCCAGAAATGAAAGGAAGAAGGCAGACTGCTCCATGTATCACAATTTACTTTCGATTATAGACACGAAACAAAATGAAAATAAAATGTACAAGAGAGTAAAGCTTATTATTTAAATGTTGACTTAATCCCTTCTCAACATAAAGCTGACCATCATCAAGGACGTTTCTTGTATAATGAAAGCAGAAGATGGAAAAAATAAACATATAAAGATAAGAATTGACCACAAGTCAAGATATAGGTCATATGAAATAAAACAAACAACAAGATCATGCAAAACCATACCTTCTCGATACAGGGAAGGAAACAGTCCATCAGGGGAGATAACAACTGGCCCATCTGGCAAAGCTTTTCCATCCTGAGTTCATCAAAGTTTTTATACACACAGACACACACATATATACATTATATAATACACATCCAATCATCCAACCAAAAGGTAACTTTGTTAACAGTTACCTGCTTAAGGTTAGATAAAAACTGCCTGGTGTTACAAGCCTGTGAAATTGCACGTGCGCTAAGGAAAAGTAATTGATACCCATTTTCCTGCAACAGGAGCAAACACATTGTCTTAATACAGTCAAAGGTAGTTAAAACTGTGTGAAGTAAGCTCTAAGAAAAAAGCCCTTCGCATGGCTTCTGAATGAATACAGCTACACAGCCCCTGTCCGCCCCATAACAAACAAAAACATAAAAACCCCTGGAAAAAAGGAAATTGGAATTTATTGACCTCCAGGTTGTGTAGGAGTAGCGTCACCACCATCCATCTTATGAGGTTTCCTCATCAATCTTAAAAAATTATGGCATCCTGAAGTCCATGTAAAGTCACGGAGTAGGACACTAACAGCAGTAGAGAGGCATGTAATGCAAAGGACTTTTTGCAAGCAAACTACTACATGGAAATAACTTTGGCCAAAATGGGTCCTGCATAGATGCTGTGATTGACCTCACCAGCCTCAATCCTTGAGAACAGGTAGGAACTCAGAAGCATTCAGCAGAACATGTAGTTGAAATATAACGACCAATTCTCTAAGAAAATAAGATGGAGCAACCTTAATAGCCGAGAAGAGATGTGCAACACCAGTATGGGACCAATCAACTCCAACAAGAGGCATGAAATGTCCGAGAACATCAGATCTGTACAACGAATCGGAAATGATAAATATAGAAGGAATAATAGCAAAAAAATTGACCTAGATCAAGTCAGACACAGTGACCCAACATGCAGCACAAAATTCAATACTGATTTAAGCAGATGCTCATAAACCCCCAACCAAGAAGGTAAAAATCACTGGGGTTTCTCTCGTCACTGTTTTTTCAACCTTTCAAGGCTAACCAAACTGAAAAGGATGGAAAATGATTCCTCTAAATGGTAAATAAAGCCCCTGATAGATATTTCAAAACTCCAGGAAAAACAAGGCAACAAACAAAAGAAAGTATGCGAAAAAAACAAAATACAGTAATCTTCATTATGCAATTCAATAATAAACAGCATTGTCAATTATCTTTCTTTTCCCAGCATTAAATTAATTAACCTTCACTTGCTAAAATTTGATCGAACTAAAAGAATATTTGTAGCAAACAAATTTCAACCGAGAAATTATTAACAAAATTCTCCATGATCAATAGTCATTCACTTCAACATTTTACTAACTTGTTTGCAGGTCATAAAAGTCCAGCCATATTGATGGTGCATCAATCACATGACTAGCCTTACGAAGTCTAATGGGTACACATTTAATTAATGCACCAACCAGTAGAAAAGGGCTCCCACATATGCAGCCTCAGAATCTTCTAAACATCTAGTACATTTGGAAAGGAAATAAGGTTAAATGTAAAAATATACACAGATGACATTATGAAGGCCGACTGCACCAAGATTAAGTAATCCTTACTTTGTAATAGTTCCATCAACATCGGACACAACAATTCGTGTGCTCCATTTCCACAAATATATTCTTGCATCAACCTGTTTATTGAATAACATAAACATGACATTCAGGAAAGAGGGGGGGGGGGGGACATACAGATTATATAGTTAAGAAACCTCATGCCAGATATAAGTCAAATAACAAGCTTCAGGGTAATGCACCTGCTGTTTTCCAAGCATTGGTGTTGAGAATGTAAAAGTTACTACATTTTTTCCTTCCTTAAGATTCAAAGACGCCAGCTGCTCAGATGTTGGAGTCTTTCCCCGCACTGTTTTCCTAGTAACTGCAGGCTTAGGTAGATCTGCACCTCCCAACACTCCTCGTGGGCTCATGGAAGCATTATCCAAGTCTGATGATCTACTTTGCATGCTTACTGATCTTCTCAATGAAAAAGGCCAGAATCTCCAGGTTCCCTTCCTAGTGTCCACAGATTTTTGTGGATCTCCTAAAATATTCCCACCTTGATCAACAACTATCATGCCTTTTGGTTCAAGGATCAGGTCTTTTCCATTTGAACCTCTAGCTGAAGCAATTGACAAAGCAGCATCCCAAGGAAAGTAGAGACCCCCAATCCTAACAACTAGCCTCTCATTCTTAATGATATCCGGAGCATGGCAAGTAAACTTATCCATATCCATTTTTTCAGCATCAAATGCACGACCAGCAGCTTCATAGCCCATGCCCTCATACAATAAGTGTCTGCAAAGTGATACCTCTGCATGAAGGGCATATTAACCATAATTTTCATAGGTCTGAATCCAAATGACAAGGTATACATGTCTAAAACATAAAGACTTATCATTCCCTTCCAATCAGGCCCGCATGCTAAAAAATAGTTCATTAGAACAAGTATCAACGAAAAAAAAACCTCAAAGTTAAATACAGCAATACATATAATGCAATCATTGGCAATATCCCCCTTAATGAAAGACACCAAAGAAGCTATATGCAGTCAGATGCATAATATAATCAATAGTAGTGCATTGAAAAGATTACTATTCATAGCACGTAAATGGCGATACATTATAAATAGAGCTTGGTTTCCTTACCAACTGCAGGGTCGGAAAAAATCATTTTCAGTTCCTCAAAAGTATAATGTTCTGAAGCTGCATGCTGAGTCTCTTCCACAGCTATGTCTGAAGACAATGAAACACTATTCTTAACCAACCTTGATGATTCCAAGGTTGAATCCAGAGACTGGCTTAGACAATGATGAATGTCAGGTGCACTTAAATCACTGACAAGAGACTGCAAGGTTGGAAAAGGCTCCACTCTCAGCAGAGGGGATTCCTGATCAGGTTCCCTAGAAACATATTGAATGCCAATGGCACTGGATATTTGGCTTGACTTTTCTACAGGGCTTTGATGACCATTCAACTGACCCTCTTCAACAGATTTGTCAATAAATGATTGCAAGCCATTCTCCTTGCTTGTGGATTCATTCACCTTCTCTTCACTGCTTTCCACGAAGTCCTGCGGATTATCCACCTTCCCCATGGAATTCCAAGAAGTGGACTTTGAATGTGTAGGATGATCAAGGCCACTTAAAAGGAATTTCTCCTCCTGCGAATTATCTGAGGATTCTATGTCGAGCTTGCTTTTTAGAACAGAATTTTCAGCAGTTAAAGAAGGCAGATGGTTCATTAAACTACTGCAGAAACTATCGTCATACGAAGCCAGATGAAGAGAACCAAGGGGATAGGCAGCAGTGCAAGGATCCAGAGTCTGGACTTCAGTGATAGATCCAAACACAGTGCAACAAGACCCTAATTTGCAGGAAGATTTTATAAAATTCAATCTTTGACCAGAAGAGTCTTTGTTCTTTGTCTCTTCCAAATGATGATCCAATGCACATTCTTTGATCACCCTAGACTGATCACTAATATCTAATTCTGTTTCTGTCTCAGTGCCACCAATTTGAGACCTAATTCCAAGTCCTGTTGCTTCACCATCCACACAGTTAGTACTTTGAATATCTGTATTCGTCCCAACTTCAACTGCAGCAATGCCAGTCAGTGATCCCAAATTTACCTTAGCTATAGATTCTCTCAACTCCTTCAGAGCTTCATCATGGCCAATAGTTTCTCCGGCTACCAAACTATCAGCCAATAAAATCTCATCAGCATGCCCAACAGATTCATGGAACTCTCCCCTGATGCTTTCTACAGATTCACAGTTCACAGAGGAGAAAACATCTGTCAAAGTCCCCACCTCTGCTAGTCGGCCGGAGGTTACTTCAAGCTCCCCAGAATGTGAGATATCTAAAGCATAATCCAAGATCTCAGACACCTTGACCATATCAGGTCTATTGTCATTATTAGCTCCATTACCGATACTACTAGAAGTTTGTGATTCTATGTCTCCTCCATATAATGTCTCCATATATGTCTCCTCTAATATAAAGCTCTCCATATAACGACCCTGGCTTGTTGGTGATAAAACTTGAGGCAGTTCATAACTTTGGACACCAAGTTCCTCATTTGTATTCAGTGATTCACTGTAGCCAATATCTTTGATTCTACTTTTCCTATCAACCCCAGAAACTGACTTCCTTTGATCAAGTGACCTTTTGTCGTTCTTCCACTTTTTCCTGGTGGCCAGACTAGTTGACCACCTAACCTCCAACAGATCTGCTGCAATCTCTGCCCGCTCTAGTGAATCCATCCTCACTCCAATACCTTGTTCTTCTTCTTCCTGAAAACCATTCTCCTTCACTGGTGTACACCCAAAGACAAGGCCAAAGACCTTTGATTTTTGAGAACTAGCCCTAGCCGTTGTTTTTCTATCACTTGCTTCAATCTTAGAATCCAGATCCGTCCTCCTAGCATCATAATTACAACTCTTGGACTTCTCTTGCCTCCAAATACTGGAATTCACATCTGTCTCATCCCCAGACGAAGAAGGATACATATCGGCCACAGCCACCCCTTCTTCCTCAATGATCCGCAGAAAGTATGCTTCCCCTTTATGATCCAAATACATATGGAAACCAGCATCAACTCCATTGACATTAATGCTAACTACTTTCTCCTTTGCCTTCAAAACTCCTTGAAACTTTCCAAATCTGACATTCCAAGGCGATGATTTAAAGGTCCCATCTTGCTGTTCCACTACAACAATATCCACCGCACCACCAAAGGGATGAAAAGGGCCAGAGACCGTGTACACCCCTTGGGTGATGTAACTACCAAGCCGCCCCACAGCATACATAATTCCAGGGAATGCAATTGCCCCAGACCACAATCCCACAAAATCACAACATGACAGAAAAGAAATTGTGATCCACGGATGACCGTTCAGCTCTGATTCATTCAACAACATAAGAATTAGAATTGCCGCATATCTGACGCACCTTCCCACGAAATCTCAAGTTCTGATATTTCCAAAATGGCAGGAACCTAAGAACCTAACACCACTACAAAACATTTATTAACCAACACCCGTCAGATGAAATTGAAAGGAAATAAAACTCCACTCAAAATCAGCTCAATCAATAAAACTCAGGGTCATAGCCCAATTCATGAAACCGACTCAAAAAAGGACTTAAGGTCACCAAAGCATCGACTATTCATAGAATGAACGCAAAACAATGAAATACGTAATGCTATCATACGACTGTTTCGTGATCACTTCCCCAAATTGAAAGACAAAGCCTTATCTAAAATCAGAGTCAATTAGGGGACCCAAAAGAAATGATTTTGGAGTAATGGATATTCGGTTTCGTATATTTGAATGTGCTAGTTATTAATTTACTAATAATATAATTACTAAACAACATAACAACAAACTATATTAAATTATCTAGAAGCAATTATATAGCGCCAAAGATAAAGATATTGAATGAATGATTAAGAAGGCTGACCTGTAGCAAAATATGCCAGCTTTTGAGAGAGAAAGCGTGAAGAGGAAAAGGAAAAACAACTAATCTGTCGAAGTTTCTCTGGCCTTGAAGGGGAAACCGAGAGAGGGGCGATGAGGGAGAGAATCTAGCGCATTCTTTGAAGACGTCGATAGATTAACCGGGAGATCGCAGTGGCATGGTCTAGACCCTTTAACACATATAGCTCATATATATATATATATATATATATATATATATATTTAAAACTAAGGCAATAAAAATGGTTTTCCCGCAAAGCACTTTTGTAAAATCTATTTATAGTTTTTGAAAAAAAAAAACTTATTTCATTTTTAAGTTTTTATATAAAAAAATAATTTTAAAAAAATAAAAATTTATTTTCTATTTTTATCTTCATTTTTTTTGAAATTATATATACATTAAATATTTTGTTATATTTTAATGAAGGGTGTTAATATAATTTTAAAGCTACTTTTATTATTTTTTTAGAAAGTAAAATAATAGAATAACTTCTTTTTTGATATAAAAATAGTAAAATTTAAATTAAATCCATGCATGTATCATTCCATCAAGTTTGTGAATTATTTCTTAAAAAAAATTAAATGTGTTGTGAACAAATCAATTTCTAGTAAAACATATGTTAATTTCCACTTACCTTGTTCATATATAGACAAATGAAATTAAAATATATTATCTGTTGCTCATGAAAACATTCAATTATAATATTAAGCACCAAAACCTTATAGACTTCATTTTTTTAAATATATATTAATGAGATTATTTGTAAATTCATTTATTTTTATTTGCACGTATTAATTTTGAGAGAAAAAATATTAATTTATGTCACTTCTCTATATCGCCTAGGAATTCTTTGTTAACAAAACTCCTTTAATAATTAAGTAATTTTTTTTCATATATACTTTAATATCCTTTATTGGATGTTTGTAGTGTGGTTATATTAAACATAAAATAACTAAATATGTATTTCTTTTGTATTTTGCTAAGGTAAACCTTCGTATGGAACAAGCTAATTTGTTATCTTTGTTGTTTCTTTTCCCTTTTTTCTGATAATATTTTGTGAAATATTTTTCTACAAACTTCTTACATGTTGAATTATCATAGGATTATTTGGTGTATGTAAGTAATTAAATGACTACAATTCTCCTACTTTGGACCTTTATTATTAGACAAAATTCACATTGGTTTGATTTTTTCTATATAAATGGCAAGGTTTGATTTTTTTTATTTTTCTTTTATATTTGTTAAACAATTTTGTGCTCAGTGAATGTTCTTTTAAATATTTAAATTTAGTTTTTCTTCCCTTCAACTAATTACTATTACAAATTATTAAATTTCAAAGATATGCATCACATGAGGGTCAAACTATAGTAATTGTTTTGGTAGTGGTAATTTTAACTTCATAATAACATATCAAAATAAAATTTTCTAGAATTTTCCTTTTTTTTGTCACAATTTTCTACTAATTTCTAGTTTTTTTGGGTAAAAATCCACTACATATATAGGTAAAAGTACTTAAGACTCACACTTAATGTGCTATTTTTTTAATAAAGAGTCTTATCATTTCCCTTTATCATGTCAAACATTGGTTATGAGTCATTACATTTATTTATGGTCTACTTTATTCACGGTGTGGCAAAATGAAGATTGTGAATATTATCATTTTTAGTGGAGGATGTAATTGATATTAAAATATAACTTATTAGTTTGATTGTGTAAAGTCTTAAATGTTGAAATGAATAAAAATTATTAGGAAAATCATACATGAAAAAGGCTTATGATTCAGGAAAGTGGGATTCCCTATAAAAAGTATTATATGGCCTTCACTTTCCTCCTCATTATGTGACAATCATCATGGCATGTGTATCAATTGTCAGCTACTCCATTAAGTTTAATGGAATCTTACTCTCGCCATTTTGTGGAAAACAAAAGGTTAAGGTAAGGAGATAGATCCCTAATGAAGCTATAGTCCAACCTCTTTATCTTGGTTATGGAATATTTGAACATATCCCTAAAGAACCTATGGTCAAACCTATAGTTCATACCTCACCCTATATGCAAGAAGCCAAATCTAGTAAACTTGATGTTTGTAGATGACCGACTCTTATTTTGTAATGTCTCTAAAGACTCAGTTAGAGCTGTACTTGAAAATTTCATGAAATTTTTAAGTTTTTTAGGTTGATTGGGAATGTTGAGAAAAGTTATATATATAATAGTGGCAGTTGTACGTCCCATATTAAGGATGATTTGGATGCTGAGTTCCACATTCCTAAAGGTGAGCTTCCATTCAGATATCTAGGAGTCCCATTGGATGGTAGATACCTCAACAAACATCAATATAAACCATTGATAGATAAATTCACAACAATGTTGAGATCAAGGCAAACTAAACTTCTTAGCTATGTAGGTAGGCTACAACTTATTAACTCCATCCATTTCAGCCTTTAAACCTATTGGAGTATGGTTTTTCCACTCCCTACCTATATTATATCTAAAGTTAATGCTATTTATCGAAGGTTTCTCTTGTCAAGTACTTCTAAATTATCCAAACAAGCTTTGGTTGCTAGAGATTCAACATGTGTTTCCTAAAAATGAAGGAGGTCTTGGTATTAAGAACCTATTATGGTGGCATAGAACAACTATGTGTAAGTTTATAGCACCCCCAAATTATGAATAGAAAATTTTCATTTAAATAAGTAATTGCATAAGCTAATCCATAAAACTCAGGGTGTTAGCGCTACACTGGGTACAATTCTGGTTTCTTCTATCATTCTCATACCAAGTTCTAAGACTAAAATCTTTATTCCACTTAAATTATTAACATGGTTAAAAAAAATAGAGTAGAGAATTAAAACATAGATTAATATCATTTTAAATAAAACCAATTGTTAGTGGCTACAAAATTTAGATAAAGGGAAATACATAAGAGCATAAAAGTAAACAATCATCCGAATCAGGCAAAACACCGAATAGCCCTACTCTTAACCCAAGTACTAGCCTTTAACTGATCTCATAAACTAATATGTAAAGACCACTACCCATTAAATAAGTAGAGTTCATAAAAATAAACCCTTTAGTACAACTAAATAGAGTAACTTATTATACAAAACTAATATAAAAAGCATGCATAGAACACATAAAAGACATTTCAACATTACATGGTATAAAAATACAAGATACCATAATCATATTAGATAAACAGTTATCACCAAAGTCACATACCGCTCATACTCTCTCATTTAGAATAAAATGAAGCAGACTAACCAATCATCCAAGCAATACTCTCTAAAGTAATGATTGGGACCAATCTCAACACAATAACCCTACCATTAGGATACATCTTATTAATCTTAAATGTAAACAAAATCCACTTAGTGATTAAGATCATTCCAATTATTTATTCACTTTGAGTTTAGAGACCCCCTATTCTCAATCACCGGAATGGTATCAATAATATACAACCCTAAGGTAATAAGCTCCTAGACATTATTCTCAACTGGTGGAACAATTTTTGTAATATACAACCCCTAGGCATAAAGCTCCTGGTAGCTATTTTTAATCGGTGGAATGATATACAACCCCATGGCATAAAGCTCTTGGCTACTATTCTCAACTGATGGAACGATTTCAATAATATATAATCCCAGAGTAAAATGCTCTTGGATACTATTCTCAACAGGTGGAATGGTTTCAATAATATAAAACCCCAAGACAAAACACTTCCGGCCACTATTATTATCTAGTAGAATGGGTAGGTACAATAGGTCATAACTCACGTGGTGTTTCACTTTAAGTGATTAATACCTTATCAATTGTTATGATCATTCAAATGATTTATTTAAATTGGGTTTAAGGATCCTACTATTCTTAGGTGGTGGAGCTACAACATAAGTACAAACTCAAAAGAAGAAGAAAAAAATGCTCCTGACTATTATTCTCATCCGATGGAACTCATATGTACAATCCTAGGGCATAAATGCTCATGGCCACTATTCTCATCTAGTGGAACGAACATGTACAATATTCTTGACTCATCTGAAATTTCATTGTGAGTGATTTATATATTATTCATGGTTATTCATCTCAAGGTCATCATACAAACACACACATAAAAATATAAGGCACATGTCGTAATATAACCTCCTGATAACAAGGCATATTCCCAAATAAATAAATAAAACTAATTCCATAAGTCTAGTATAACTTCTCCTTCGTGATTTATTTTATCACCAATTTCAATACCTAGCCTCAAAATGTTATTATTGACAACACACCCAAAAATTAAGGTTTGAATCCAACAGCTTGCACATGTAATAATAGACTACCCTTAGTGTTACTATTCATATTTCCCACAAAACTTAAATTTCACAATGTATTCATAACCCTTCCTATTATATCCCTTTAACCACCAAATTTAATACACATTCCCAAAATACTATTTTTGACATAATATTCAAAAATTGAGGCCCAAATCTCATGTCTTACACATGTGATAATAGTCTACTCTTAGTATTACTATTTATATTTTCCATAAAAACCCAAATTTCACAATTCAATCATAACTTTTCCCATGAGACTCATATGACTCCTAAATTTAATATGCATTTCCAAAATACCCATATATCCAACATATCCAAAAATCAAGTTCAAACTTAAACAATTCCCACATGTAATAATAATTTCACCTACAAGCTTACTATTCCCACTTAAAATTACTTTTCTCATTTATTAGACTTAGACCATTTATATTTACTCCAAAATACATAATATACTTAACCTATTTCGAATCACTTATCATATTAAAGTACCCAATATTCTATTTTTAACGTATATTGACCAAAATGCCCATAAGACATCTTAAATACTCATTATCCTACTAAAATATTACAAGTCCCAATATGAATGATTTTTCAACCTCCAATACATCATATCATCATAAAAATACATAGCCACAATTATATATAGATACTCAACCATGTCATGTATCCTTACTCATGGTTTAGCATGTAAAACCTTAACATGTGTTTCTAAAACTTCAAAATACATACTTTCATACTTATCAATAATTAAGGTACGCTTATCGGAGTAAATATCATGATATGCTTAAAATGACCAAATTGCCCCTAGGACACATAATAACAATAGTCATGCTAAAAATATGCCTAGACATGTTCAACTAATCATAATGGACATATGTGACATATATAATTTATTACCAACATTTAAACCATTTTAACATACTTTCGTACAAACAATAATTTATACAAATTCAACAAGCTCCATTTTACCGATTTTTATTCTAACAATTTTAGGTAAATAATTAAACCGTAACAAATATACTTAATAAAATTTATATATCAAAAACTTTAATATGATATCACGTGATATATCACATTTTAGTAAAGCATAATAATTATTTGATTTCTAGAAAAAACACAAATTTTTCGATAGCCTACTAAAAAATATTAGATTCTACTGAGCAAACTTTCGTACCTAAAAATAACACCACATTAATCAAATTAATATTTAACCATTAAGATAATGATTTTTATTAAATAAAAATTATCAAAATACCCCTAAAGTGAAAATGGGTGAAAACTATAAGGAGATCTCACACTGCCCATGCAATGTGAGTTTTGGGAGCAAATGTAGAAAGGCCTAGGGGGTAAGGGTGGAGCAGGGTTGGTTGCTAGAGGAGATGGGTGAGGTGGGTGGCATGGTTGTGGAGCTATTGGTGGTGCAGGTGAGAAAATTGGTGGTGTGACACGCATGGTTGGTGGTTGTATGTTTAGTGTAGGAGCCAATAATGGAAGGGAAGAGGGGCACGTGTGAGGTAGTGGTACAGGGATGGTTTGGCTAGGAAGGAAGTGACGGTGTAGGCGTGAATGGTGTTTTAGGGGTAGAGGAAGGTGAAGTGGTGGTTGCTGGCTGCTTGGCTCGATTGAGGAGTGATGGTCAGGAGGCAAATGTTGGTAGAGGTTGGTTGGAGTGAGGAAGGCGAACAACTAGTGGGAGATTGGCTAACGGAGGGTTGAGGGGTGTAGGTGGTGGTGATGATGGTTGGCTAGGCCAAACAGGGTTGGGGAAAGAAGCAGAGGGAAATGATCAGGGATTTAGTGGTTGGTGGTGCGATGGGGTTCGAAGGGCTGCAAGATGTAGAGGATTGGCTAGGGTGTGTAGGCTGTAGGTAAAGGGAAAAGGGATGAACGGTTTGTAGTGGTGGTGGTGTTGGTCAACGGTGCGAATAGGGAAAGTTTAGGAGGGAGCTGGTGTGATTCAGTTGTAAGGAAGAGCGGTCTAGTGGTCGTGATGGTTGGGTGGTGAAGGGAGAAGGAAAAATAAAGGCAGAGGAATCTAGTTGAGGGAGGAGGAAGAAGGGAGGTATGGACTTAGGGGCGTGCGATGGTGGTGTGGTGGTTGACGAAAAATAGAGCAGGGCAAAGAGGATGAAGAAGGAGAAAGAAGGAGTTAAGGGAGGTCGGTTATGTTGGAAACCGAATGAGTAAGTGTAGAAGAAGAAGGAGAAGAAGGAGGATAATAATAATAATAATAATAATAATAATAATAATAATAATAATAATAATAATAATAATAATAAAGGAAAAGGAGTATGGAGGAGGGGTTTGTTTTGAGCAAAAGAAGAGGTGGAGGATGTGTATGCATTCGGGTGATTAGGTGTTGCAGAGGCACAGGAAGGTAGAGGATTGATGTATGAAAGGGAAGGGGAAGAGGGAGTAGACTGGTGTGCAAGGGAGGGACGGAAAGAGGAAGGCACATGAGGGATACGTAGGGGGTTGTTTGGATAGAAGAGGAAATAAGAAGATGTGTTGGGTTGCTGGCGTAGAGAATGATGTGCAGAATGGGGGCATGTTTACATGTTCTGGGCACAGAGGAGGGAGAAGAAAAAAATAAGAATGGGCGATGGATTGAGCTAGGCAAGCTAAGAGAAAAGAAAAAAAACAGAGAGGTGGGTTGGGCTTGATTAGTTCGGGGTAGGAGAAGAAAAAAAAAAGAAAGGTGGGGGTGGTTGGGCTGAGTGTAGGGGAAGAAAAAGAAAGGAGGAAAAGGTGAAAAGAAGAAAATAAGAAAAAAGGAAAAAAAAAGTAAATTTATGGTTAGAATTAGAGTGACATTAGATTTAAGTTTATGATTAAATAAATTTATTTTAATTTAGGGTATCTAATTAGAAAAAATAAAATTGGTAAAATCATCGGTTTTAGGGTTGATTTAAATAAAAAAAAAAGAAATATAAAATAATTAGGATAATTTATTAAGAATTTATCTAGGTTTGTAAGTTAATGGATTATAAAAATAATTAAGTTAATATTTAAGGGTTAAATTTTTGGATAAAAGGTTAAACGTTCAAACTTAAAGCTATAAAATTTTGGGATATTACAAAGTTATTATGGCATTTGGCTAATAAGAAGGATTCTCTATGGGTTAAATGGGTACACACCTATTTCTTAAAGGGTCGAGATAAATGGGTTGTGAGAATCAAACCTTTAGCCTCCTGGATTATGAAGAAGGTACTAAATTTATGAGAATATTTTAAGAGGATCCTTCACCCTCAACCTTTGCCTTATATATTTACCCAAGGGAAGCTTTCAATAGCTAGAGCCTATGATCTCCTCAAACCTCAAAATGCTAAGGTTTCTTGGTGTCTGGTGGTTAGTCTCAGTATGTCATGAAGAAACATGTTTTTATTAGCTAGCTGGCTATATAAGGTAGGATTCAGACTAAGGCTTGTTTAAAAGCTAGAGGATTGTAGATCGATGAAAAATGTGTATTATGTGTAAAAAAGGATGAAACTCATGCACATATTTTCTTTGAATGTAATTTTGTCACAATTATTTAGTTACATCTTATAAACAAATTAGCTTGCAAACACCAGCTATTTCGTTGGCAAGAGGTACAATAGTAGGTAATAGGAGGAGGGATAGGACAAAACATTAGTAAATATGTCATTCAAGCCTTATTTTGTTCTACAATCTACCATGTGTGGTCTAAAAGAGAAAAAAAATCGTATATTCTCTTAAGAGCAATAGGAAGCTGACACTACAAGACAACATATCAATCATGAGATGGCAGGGAGAACTTCAAAACTTAAAACTCATAAATCTTACATAAAGTTGATGGATTGCATAGATAAATTAGCTAACTCATAAATCTAGTAATATTGGCAGTTGGTTCTCTTGTAATTCTCATATTGTTCCTTTTTGAAAGTAAATAAAAATTTCTCACTTAATAAAAAAAATATTAGGAAAAAGTTGTGAAAATTGTTAAACAATTTGCAAATACAATAATAATAACAATTTGAATATCATTTTTAATACACAATTTGAACATCAACATCAACAACAACAATAATAATACAAAACTAAAGTTTAAAAAAATGATGTTGTAAGAAATGTGTCTACACACTCATTATTTTTTAATTCTTATGGTAAGAAACAAGAAGAGTTAAATTTTGGCAAAAGGTTTCCGGCCTCCAAGCCATAACAAAAAATAGTTCAATAAGGATTGAGCACACCTATGGAGGAGCTAGATGAAGTATGAAAAATTGATTCTACAAAAAACCTTAAGTCATCCCAAGGTATGAAAACCAATCTTATGCATATATTAGGATCATCAACAAATTCACTCAAGAAAATGCAATCTCCAGTTCTAATCCCCACTAATTCTCTTGTTTCACTAAAGAATTTACACTAATCTCCTCCCATGATTTAGGATGGTCAAAAGGTGGCCTATGCACTGAAGGAGGCTATTAAGAATGAATCAAAAATTTGGGAGAATTCTTTGGTGACCTATATTTGTGGACCTAAAGCACCCTTTACTCATATAGAGATATTATGCAAACCCAATGTTCCTTTGTCTCTATTCCAAAAAAAATTACAATATGATGATGGGTATTTTATATTTAAATTTCAAAATTGTGATGATGTTAATACTATATTGAATAATAGTTATTGGACGGTGTTGAATAGAATAATTCTTCTTATGAAATGGCACCCTAAATTCATCTTCACAAAGGAAGAACTCCAATACCTCCACCTATGGGCTAAGTTAAGTGTGTTACCTTTACCTTTATGGTTAATTGATTCATTAAGCATAATTGCAAATTATTTGGGCAAACTACTTGGTATTGATCAAGTTATTGCTTCTAAGGAACGAGTATCCTATGTTAGAATTATAATTGAAGTAGATACTAATCAAGCTACCATATATTGGTTCCATCAAACTTCTATATGGAACCATATTTAAATAGCAAATCATTTTTTAATGGAAGCCTCAATTTTGTGTCATCTACTCCAAAGTTGGTCATCTTATAGACAGGTGTAGAAGAAAAACTTTTCCTATGAGGAAACCTCACACTTCCAAAGGTGAATGGGTTGTTTCTCATGACAAACGCAGATAAGACCACAAAAGTAATGGTAATGGCACAACAACTGGGACCACTATAGAACCACCACCCAATATTATGTATGTTACATCACAACAACACATAGTCTCTCATTCATCAATAGTTATTGGGGCACCAAAATATGCCCAATTGCTAGACCTACTACTAGAGCCAAAATACAAAGAGGGGGGGGGGGGGAATTCAAAGTCCTATATTATATCCCACACAAGCATTACAAAAACAATAGCCTCTTTAAACTATTCACTGATGAGGTTCTTGCATTTTAGGCGAATTGATAGTATGGCTTGGTGCCAATATTTACTAGACATTCACTTCTTATAATGATTAAGCATTAGAACACTGAGATATTAAAAAATCCTCAAAAACATAGTGATGTTAAGCACTTGATGCACATAAATAAGTTATCAATAGTAGGCCTTATTGAAACTAAAGTAAAAGAAAATAAATCCACCTCAATTATGAACGTGTTTTGTTCTCATTGAAAATGGGCACACAATTATACTTCTCATGAAAATGGATAAATATGGATCGGTAGGCAACATCAACACGATAATCTTAAGGTCATATCCCTTTGTGACTATGGAATTCATTATGAAATTTGTGATTCCAATAAAAGTATTTTGTTTTATATTACTTTCATCTATTTACTCAATGATGGAAATGGAAGAAATAACCTATGGACTTGGCTTATTTCTTGTAAAATTAACTACTTGCCTTTTTAGTTCTTTGTGATTTCACAGGGCCTACAACACAATGCTCAAGATTTAGCAGATTTTGTGTCCTATCTTCAATAACTACATCTTGAGTATCTTCTATATAGTGGTTCTTTTCTCACCTAGTCTAATAGATAAGAAGGAGAAAATATACTATGGTGCAAGTTGGATTGAGGTCTTTACAATGAAATAATGGTTGGATGTCTTCAATGACTCTTAGGAAAAAATCCTACCCCATGATCTCTGACAGAGAATGCTTTGTTATTACACATTATCAATCAAGTTTGGATACCTTTCCCACAATTATATCCCCTGTAAGCAATTATGAATAACTTAGGGGATTTTAAAAGCCCTTTAAAACTTTTGAACCAAATCAAGTATGGTAGTATCTCTTCAAAATTCACCAAGGTAAGAGACAAATTTTTTAGATCCAACAACACCTTATCCATGAGCCTCTCTATTTGCCTTTAATGAATTATGAACAACTTGCCTTAAATTAATTGACTCATTTGGTTACATGTGAGGAAATTTTACTTAGGTTAAAATCTAGGATTGATTAGCTAAAACTTGGCAATAATAATAGTAAGTATTTTCATGCTATTATTTAGGGGAGAAAAACCAGAATTAGATTTTACTTTTGTATGATGAGTTGAGATCAAAGGTGATGGACTGAGATAGATTTTTCCAGCTTATGCAGAAGTATTTCTCATACATTCTAGGTGTGGATTTTATCCCAAACCATCAGCTCCTCAAGGATATAGTCAATAATGGACCAAAAGTCAATGTTGATAAACAACATACACTACTAGAACCAATAAGCAAGGATGAAGTAAAAAAAAACTATTTTTACTATGAATGAAGATAAAGCCTTGAGGCATGACAGGTATAATGCTAAATTTTATCAAGTGAGCTAGAATATAATTAGGGACAACTTTCATAGAGCAGTGGCTTGCTTCTTTGTTTTAAGCAAACTCCCTCGTGGCCTTAATGTCACATCACTTTATTTGATAGTTAAGATCCCTAATGCCACTAAAAAAAGTGAATTTTTCCCAAATGCTTATTGCAATATACTTTATAAGATCATCTCAAAGATCCTTACTAGTAAACTGCATGACATTCTCCCCTATTTGATTGGTCATTCCCAATATGCCTTTGTTAAATATAGGGGAATAACCTGCATCATCCTTATGGTTGCTAAGTCAGTCCATGGCTATAATCATCATTATCTATATCTAACATGCATGATTAAACATGACATGCAAAATACTATGACATAATGAATTGGAATGTAATACCCAAATTTGGAACTAACTTTTTTTGCTTAAATAACTAATTGTGGAAGCTAAAATAGTAAAGCGTAGGGTATTACTGCCACACTTGATACAAATTAGATTTCATTTACCATTCTCACACTAAGTGATAAGGTTAAAAAAACATCACTCCACTTAAATTAATAACATAATTATAAAAATCAATGTAGCGAGAGTCAAAGTAAATGAATATCATTCTGAATAAAAACCAATTGTCAGTGGTTACAAAATTTAGTGAAAAGAAAATACATAGGAATATAAGAGTAAAAGAATAACCGGATCAAACAATACCATACAGAACACCGGATATGCCTACATCTTAACCCAAATACTAGCCCTCAATTGATTTTGCAAGCTAACATAGAAATACCACTACCCATTAAAGAGGTAGGGACCCATGAATAAGAACCCTTTAGTACAACAGTACTGAGTAATCCATTATATAAAACTAATATGAAAAGCCCCTATTGAACATATAAAAGGCATCACAACAATTTATGGTATAAAACATTGAAATATACTTGCAATGATCAACATACAATAATCATTTCAGATAAACATTAATCACCCAAAACCACACATTGCTCAAACTCATTCATTTAGAATATAATAAAACTTACCAACCAAGCATCTAAGAGATGCTCTATAAAATAATCATTAGGACTAATCTTGACATAATAACCATGCCTTTCACAATATATTTCGTATCTCAATATCAACCAATAATATCCACAACACCACAAGTAGTGCTCAAAGGCATAATACTAATAAAATTGATAGCATTATTCTTAACTATAAACAAAACTAATTAGTGATTATTATTATTCCCATGTTTATTCACGTAGAGTTTTGGGACCCCACTATTCTTAATTCAGTAGAACAAACTGAAGCACCTCTCAAGGTAATATGCTCTGGCCACTATTTTTAAACCAGTGGAATGGTCTAAAGCACCTCTTAGGAAAAAACACACCTAAGCTACTATTATTGTTTAGTGGAACGGACACAACACATCGGTATCGACTAGGGTGATCTTTCACTGTAATATATTAATATCTTAATAATGAGTATGATCATTCCAAATATATGTCTCACGTTAAGTTTGAGGACCCCACTATTCTTAATTCATTAGAATGGACTAACTAGCCTCTCAGGAAAAAACACACATGTGTCATTATTATCGTCCGGTGGAGCAAACCCAATACCTCTCGAAGCAATATGCTCCTGTCCACTGTTCTTAAACACGCGGAATGATTTGAAGCAATTCTCAGGGAAAAAAACTCTTAAGCCACTACTATCGTCCAATGGAATGGTTATAATACCTCAGTCTTGACTCACATAATCTTTCACTTTAAGTCATTAATATCTTTTTTATTATTGCTCATCTCAAGAACATATTTTGGTTTATATTGAGATCAGGAACCCTAATATTCTTAAACACATGGAATGATCCAGAGCACCTTCCAGGGGAGAACACACTTGAGCCACTATTATAGTCTGATGGAATAGACACACAATACCTTGACCTCGGCTCATATAATCTTTCTCTATAAGTTATTAGTATCTTATTCATGGTGGTATATCTCAAAATCCTCATATATAAGCATATATAGACATGCAATGCACATAATAAATGTTAAAATAATCATTTAAAACACATAAAGTACAACCACATGAATATCGATACATTTTCCTAGGAAAAGACCACATCCCTCCTAAGAAACCCTAAATTTTATAAGTTAATAATAACTTTTCCTTTGGTACTCATTTTATCACCAAATTCCATACCCATAATTAAAATATTATTATTGACAACAAACCCAAAAAATAAAGGTTTAACTCCAATGTCTTAGACATGTAATAATAGCCTACCTTTAGAGTTACTATTTATATTTCCCCACAAAATCCTAATTTAACAATTTATTCATAAATCTTCCCATAAAATCCATATAACCACCAAATTTAATATACATTCCAAAAATATTATTTTTGACATAATATACAAAAAATTTATGTCCAACTCCTATACCTTACGCATGCGATAATAGCCTACCCTTAGAGTTACTATTTACTTTTCCCCACAAAGCCCTAATATCACAAATTAATCATAACTTTTTTCATGAGACTCATATGAATCCCTATTTTAACATACACTCATAAAATTATAATATAAACAACATAGCTAGAAACAAAGGTCCAACTCTGACATTTCACACATGTGTTAATAGTTTTGTCCCCTAGGGTTACCATTCCTACATAAAACTACTTCTCTCATTTATTGGGCTTACATTATTCAGATTCAATCTAAAACTTCTAAATAATATAATTAACATATTTTTAACCAATTATCTCCATAAAATACCCAAACCCTTAACGCCACAATTTCCATATTATCATCCACTTTTACCACTAATTTCATTTTATATATTAACTTGTCATAAAAATGATAACATAGAATAATAAAATTATATAACATGTAAATAAATTACCAGACATGCCAAATGACTACTTTACCCTTATACATGGTTTAGCATGTAAAACCTTGAAAAGTATATTCTAAAACTTCTAAAACATTGAAACGTATACTTCCATACTGGACAAAAAATGATAAATATTAGGTATGCTCATTAGATTAAATATCATGATATTCTTAAAAAAGATCAAAATGCCACTAGGGCACACAATAATAATATTTATGCTAGAAATATGCTTAAGCATATTTATCCTATCATATTACACGAATATATTATACATAATTCAATTTCCGCATTAACCCCATTTTAACATACTTTCGTACACATAATTCTCTATACAAATCCTCGTGCTCCATTTTACCAAATTCATGCTAACATCATTAGAAAAATAATTACATCATAACCAATATGCTTAATATAATTTATACACCAAAACCTTAATGTGTTATTATGCGATATCTTACATATTAGTATAGTATAAGGATTACCTGATTTTCAACAAATGCATAATTTTATGCAACCTACTAAAATTCATTAGGCTTCATTAATCAAAATTTTGTACCTAAAAATAATAGCACATTAAGAATATTAATATTTAACCAATAAAATAATAATTTTTATTAAAATATTTATTAAATGAAAAATTACCAAAATGCCTCTACTATAAAAAAATGGGTAAATTTTTTATAGGAATCTTACACTACTCATGCATCATGAGTTGGGCATTATATGAGGGGCTTCGGTGGGGTTTGATTAGCTGGGTGGAGGTGATGGCCGATGTGGTGGTGTTCTTGTAGAGATAAGGGAGGGAGGTGGTGGAGGTGTTGGGTTGCTGGCTCAGTTTAGGAGGAAATGGGGCATGGAAAGGAGGTAAAGAAGGTTGGTGGCGGTGACGGTTTATCGAGGCAAGGTTGGGGAAGGTTGAGGAGGAGATGATGAGCTTGATGGTAGTTGGACATGGGATGAGGAAAGGCTACAACATGAGTAGTGATGATAGCAACGGTAGGCTATAGCAAGGAGGAGGCAGCTGTAGAAATTATCACAACTTGAAATTGGGGGATGGTGGTGTTGGACTATATTGTGAAGGATGAAGTGGATGGTGGAGGGGAAATGATGTTTGGTGCGTGGAATGGGTGATGTAGGGAGGCAGTGGTGGTGGTGTTGGTTGATGGTGTAAATATGGGGAACTGGTTAGGGGTAAGGAAGGTGTTGGCTTTACTGCTAATGATGGTTTTTGGCAGCAAGGGAGGATGGCGAGGTAGGGAGATGAGTGGTTTGTGGTAGTGGTGATGGTTGAGTGGCGAATAGTGGTGGTGAGGGAAAAGACAACTAGAGGTAGGGGAATGGAGAAGGGATAAGAAAGGAATGCAAGGCTTGAGGGAGAGGTGTAAGATGTGTAATACCCCAAAATTTTGCTTAGCTTAATCATATCATTAGTATGCTAATTTGATTCTAATCTTGAGAAAATCTTATTTTAGCCTTAACCAAGTTAATTAATTCTGAAACCTTAACCGAATCCTAATCTTTAACCCGAATAAACTATATTTCATAACCCAATCTTAATTCTACTAAAATTTATCACTAATCCTACCTATTTTAGTTAATTGGTGTGGTCGTAGCCGGCATACAATTGTTCTATACCAGAAATTGAGATGGTTCACCTTTATTTAACTAGCTCAAAAATAATAAAAATAAAAACTCTAAATCACACATAATAAATAAATAAGAAAAATACTAGCATGGGTTTTAAAAATAGAAAATAATAAAAGTAATAAATAAAATAATAAAAATAACGGATAACCGCAAATATGATAAATATGTTAAAGAAATTGAAATCTACCACTAGATTAGGTCAAAATATTATAATAATTTCTAAGTCATAATTTAATTATAAGAAAGAAATTAACCAAATTGTAAGCCAAAAGCAAGCATATACACCTTATATTACTTTCCTAAAATAATTAATATGACAAAGCACCAATATTAATCATGTTAAATACTAGCAGTATAGTAGCAACAAGCAACTCCTATATTTAACTAGATTTAATACATTAAGTATACTCGGAAGGATATAAATCTAATTATCCAAACTAGTACAATAAGCCTGTATATCTGTATTTCTCTCCTTTGACCTACACATATCTAAATATTTTATTACTCCGGTTAGAATCACAAAACTATTAGGTGAATTGTTATCTAGCCTAGCTACAATTTATACATATAAATTCTAGTATATTTATATGGCCACCTACTTGGCAAATAATCCTACATACTTAATAGAATCATATATATAAACGATAGCAATTAAAATAGAGTCAAAGAACAATCTCATAAAATAAAGAAAAATAATATCATATCTCAAACCATAATCTAGGTTTTCGGTCTATTCTTTATCAATAAATAATTAGCGAGTCATAATGATCGAATTAATTATACAAAAATATATGTCAAAAATATAAATAAAAATAGAGAAAGAAATAACCGGAATTAATTATGGATGAAAGATCAAAAATTTATTTAGATGAAAAATGGTTAAGTTTCATCTGAAATAAAATTTCAAGTATACTTTTCTCTCTTTATTTCTCTATTGGCCAATTTAGTCTTTCTTTTAATGCATAAATTTTTTTCTCTAGTGGCTTTCCTTGCTTCGTGTGTGAATCTGTGGTCGATTTTCCTCCTTCTCGATCTTACTGCCTGGTCCTCTTTTTGTGTTACCTTTTTGCACATCCTTCTTCTTTGTTTCTCTTTGTTTCCTATGTGTTTACTTTGCTGCTCCTCTCTGATGGCACCCCCTCTTATTTTCTCTCTCCACTACACCCCTCTTTCTTCTTATTTTCTTCTTCTCTCCCTTGAGTGGCTGGCTTTTTTCTTTGTTTTTATGCCTTTGCTTTCATTTCGGCTGACTCCTCTTTTTTACTCCCTTTGTTTCTCCTACGGCGCTGCCCTTTTATTATGTGTGGCGCCAATTTTTTTTCTTGGCCTTTGGACCTTCGGTCCTTGCATCATTAGTCCAAATGCCTAACATTATTTTTTTCTTTTCTTTTCCTACAAAATAAAATTATAAATAATAAATAAATAATCTTATAATCTAAATTGATTTAATTATTGTCATTTTAGCTGAAATAATAAAATTTATACAATTATTATCACTTAAGAAGAAAATTATAATTGTTCACATATATTACTCAAATAATACACCAAAAGCTAAAATTAAAATGCGTATAAAATAAGTAACAATATGAACTCATCAACGCCCCCACACACTTAGTTTCTTGCTTGTCCTCAAGTAAGTTATGACTCAAACCGAATAAAAATAAACTAACTAGCCACTTTCGTAGGTCTCACGATTGCATTTGGCATGTGCAACACGTCCTTTACACCTATAGGTCACCCTTAGAGGATGAGTAAGGTCTCGTGAGGGTTTCGCAAATGATATACTCACAAAATTACACACAATAAGAAATAAAAATAAGTATAATAAAATCACACCTAACACCCTTGACCATTGTTGTCTCAGAATAATTTACTTTCTTAACAACAAGATTAGCACTCAACCAAGATTTAGCATTGGGAGATTTAAGGGATCAATTTCAACATATAGTTCACACATAAACATGAAAAGTACAGATATATCAATATTATGGATGAATATCTACCACGCCTTAGTTACATCAAGATCCATCTTCACTATGGATACCTATATTTCTCTCTCTCTCTCTCTCTCTCTCTCTCTCTCTCTCTCTCTCTTATAGATTCATGGCTGCAAATGAATAGAAACACTCAAGTATGTGAGACAATATGATAAAGGTAACAAACGACTCACATATATAAACAAAAAAGAATCATATTTTTGTGGATAAAACCTCATGGAAGATACTAGATACCTGCCAAATGGACCAAACCATATGCTTAACTCTTGTGACTAATCTCCATCTAATCAAAGGTTTCTCATCTCAAGAATCAAATAGGACTTATTGGTTGTAACAGGTTTAAAGTATAGAAATATACAAATTATTCTAGGATTATGGTGTTAAAAAGGTCGAGAACTATTTGAACTCTAATAATTAGATGAAATATAAGTATTAACTCCACATCAATAATATACATATCCACCTTAACACCAAACTAGAACCTTGGGATAAAAAAATAGAACTTTCTCAACATTATCTCCATGTCTCCCTCTCTTCCTTATAATGTATTATTTTCGTCTTCTTCTTTCAATTTTCAATTCTTTTTCATATATTCTTTTTTTTTTTCATTTATTTTTTCTAATTTTAATTTTTTTATATATAGAAGAATGATGACAACACAATGAATATATAAATTCCATCTCTACAACCAAACATTACCAATTCCTTTCTTAACATAAATACATATATTTATTATACATACACTCATATACACAGCCACTCTATATCCATCATGATTTGATACCCTTCCATCAGCTTTAAGTAAGGGTAAGGATAAGGCCCGAAGGTTATTTAGTGTGGGTAATGAAGAAAAATATATGTTCAATGTATAGGCTCAAAGTGCTTCTACTAGGTGTATATCATGTATACACAAATTAGGATTAAGTTATTTGGTCATGTGATGGAAAGTTCCTAAGTTGCCTTTATCATTTTCTCAATCAGAGTATGTTTTGACTATAAGTTTCAACTATCACAAAAGTAAGTTCTAGTAATAACTAGAGTCCATTACAAAAGCCATGGCAAGTAATTTGATGAAAGCAATTAAATATATATGAGGTTTGCAAAGAAAATTATAAACCAAGACAAGTATATAATTTCATGTGAATTCACTCAAAAAAGAAGAAGGTATATATGGTTCAAAAGCTCATTAAAGAATGTGATGAATCTCAACATGTCATGTTGGTGGTTAGAAAATCATACATATTCTTTCTCCATTCACATCTAGACATGTAGATATTTGTTCCCTATATCTAAATTAACATAAAAAATCTTCACATACTTTATATCAATTTATGATCCTCTTCTTATTAGATTTCAAAAATATGCTCCTCATTAACTACTTAAGGGCTTCTAATACTCTAAAAACACTAAACAAAATTTAAATATTTATTTTATTTTATTTTATTTCTTGCAAACACATAAAACACTCACACCCCCACACTTAAATCACACATTTTCTTCAATGTGTAAACAACTAAAGGAACATGTAGTTTTAAGTATAGAGAAAAAAAATTAAATAAATGAAAACAACTAAAGGGTAGAAAACTCCCTTATCATATTGGGTTGCCTCTGAACTAGCGCTTGTTTATATGTCTTTGACCTAACATGATATTGGTTTACTTATTCAAGGTGGGTACGTTCACTTGAGAGCTGCTTCACCAAATCCCCCATCATGTTGATCATCTATATCCCGCAAGGTAGAAAAAGATAAAATATTAGTTTGAATAAAAGATTTGATCCAACAAGAACACAACTTACATATCATGAGATTTAAGCTTGTGTGTAAAGAGAGAATGTTTTGCCTGATGTCACTGTATGGTGGTATCTCTATCAAAGGAGGAACATGTTATCCTATATCAAAATCTTTTAGCACATCTTCCAACATAACCACTCCTTTGAAGCATTATTCTTCTTATTAGATTTATCCAAGATGATTTGATTACTCTCTTCAATCTTGGACCTATATAACTTGCTAAAAGAGGGAAAACAAGGAGTAGGGTTAGCATAAATAAAATCAAAGCGGTTCAAAGGGTTACCTCGTGTTTCATGATCATCTCCAAGCAAAATTAGGGAACAAATGTCTAAAGGTGGTCTATGGTAGATGAAAGTGATAATCTTGCCATCTGTATGATTCTTTATGTTAACTTGATCCTTATTTTTATGAGACTATTCTTCTACTTTTAAAAGCTCTTCTTCCACCTAATCATACCTTTCAATATACTCTATGGGGACCTCCTCAACTAGCTCATCGCCACATGCGGACATGGTATCGTCATACTTACAAGTCCCACTTGAATTTGGAATTGAAGTACTAGAGAGATCCTTTTGTACTTGTAATTAATTGATCATGTTGATCACATAACTCATTTTCTCCTCTAAGACTGACATCCTTTCATTTTGATTAATTTGACTTTGTAGCAGTTGGTTTTGCACATTTGTCAATGCTTCAAAAAGCTTGTCCATTTTTTTTTGAATTTGAGGGTCATGAAATCAGAGAAGATTATTGTTGAGGATATTGATAATATTTTGAAGATTAATATTTGAGTTTGTATATGGCACCGAATAAAAATCATTCATCTCCCATCCAAAGTTGGGGTGATGCCTCATTCCTGAATAGTATGTGCTTGTGTAGGGGTCATGTCCTTAGAAACCATTAAAATATTGAGGGTTGTGCCCATCCTCCTCCTCTCATAACTTGTGCATGGTAAGCATATGTATTTCCTTATGTGTGATACACTCCACTTGTATTAATAACTCTAGTAGCTGTGGCAACCTACAAAATAAGAGTAGTGAGTTGGTTAAGTCTATCATCAAGGTTACTTGAACTTACCTTATTTACTCTAATATTAAGGTTCATACAAAGTTGTCCATAGCCTAAATATCCTATCATAGCTACATGAAACGACACCAACACTTTCAAAAAGAAGGTTAAAAGTGAAAAAACACTCACCAAAATTCATTAAAAAAACTAAAATAAAAAAGAAAATACTAA
The DNA here is from genome assembly GCA_039764185.1 of Tamarix austromongolica. NCBI lineage: Eukaryota > Viridiplantae > Streptophyta > Magnoliopsida > Caryophyllales > Tamaricaceae > Tamarix > Tamarix austromongolica. Next base: position 114,564,614 of record CM077818.1, read on the forward strand.
AAAAAATAAACACACTAACTACTAAAAATCCTATTAATTTAGAGATTTGAGTTCCCACAAGCACTCTGTCCTCTAAATAAAATGATGCCACAACAAACACAACATACTAAAGATAAAAACACTAAAAAAATGCTAGCAAAACAAAGGTGAAGTTACCAATCCTCGACAACAGCGCCAAAAATTGGTGTGGCCGTAGCCGGCATGCAATTTAAACCCTCTTGTTGACAATTATAGTATTGGTAAATAAAGGTGTCGTTCTATATCAGGGATTGAGAAGGCTCATCTCTATTTAACTAGCTCAAAAATAATAAAAATAAAAACTCTAAATCACACAAAATAAATAAATAAGAAAAACACTAATGGGGGTTTTAAAATAGAAAATAGAAAATAATAAAAGTAATAAATAAAATAATAAAATAATGGATAACTAAAAATATGATAAATATGCTATGGAAATCGAAATCCACTACTAGATTAGGTAAAAATATAATAATGATTTCTAATTCATCATTTAATCACGAGAAAGAGATTGACCAAGTTGTAAGCCAAAAGCAGGTCCATATACCTTATATTACTTTATTAAAATAATTAATACAACAAAGCACCAATATTAATCCTACTAAATACTAGTAGTATAGTAGCAACAAGCGAGTTCTATATTTAACTAGATTTAATGCATTAAGTATACTTGGAAGGATGTCAATCTAAGTACCCTGACTAGTACAATAAGCATGTCTAACTGTATTTCTCTCCTTTGACCCACACATATCTAAACTTTTTACTATTGCGGTAAGAATCATAAAAGTATTAGGTGAGTTGTTATCTAACTTAGCTTCAATTTATACATATAAATTTTAGTATATTTATATGGCCACCTAGCAAGCAAATAATCCTATATAATATCACTATGATGAAACTAAAATAAGGCATGCACCATATAAATTATACTTGACAGAATCATATATATAAACGATAGCAATTAAAATAGAGTCAAAGAATACTCTAATGAAATAAAGAAAAATAAAATCATATCTCAAACCATAATCTAGAATTTAAGTCTATTCCCTAGCAATAAATAGTCAACCAATCATAATGATCAAATTAATTATGTAAAAATATATATCAAAATTATAAATTAAAAATAGAGAAATAAATAATCGAAATTAATTATGGATGAAAGATCAAAAATATATTCAGATGAAAAATTGTTAAATTTCATCTAAAATAAAATTTTTGGTATACTTTTCTCTATTTATTTCTCTATTGGCTGATTTAGTCTTTTTTTGGTGCATATTTTTTTTCTCTTTGGCAGCTTTCCTTGTTTCGTGCGTGAATCTGCAACTGATTGCCCTCCTTCTCGATCTTGCTGCCTACTCCTCTTTTTGTGTCTCCTTTACACACGTTCTTCTCTGTTCCTCCTTATTTCCTATGCATCAATTTTGTTGCTCTTCTCTGATGACACACCCTCTTATTTTCTCTCTCCATTATGCCACTCTTTTTCTTCTTCTTCTACTCTCCCTTGATTGGCTACCTTTTTTATTTATTTTTGTGCTTTTTTTTTGTTTTGGTTGACTCCTTGTTAGAGGTGGCAAACGGTTCATTTGGGTTGGGTTAGGGTCGGGTGATATGGGTCGGGTCAACTTTTGTTTATTATACAATCTAGTCGGGTTCGGGTTCGGGTTTAATTCGCTTCGGGTGTGTTTTGGGTTATGTTGCTTTGGGTCGGGTTTGGGTTTGATTCGGGTTAATTGACGGGTCGGGTGTGATTTGGGTCGGGTCGATGCTAAGTTCTTCGGATTTCTCAAATTCGGGTCTATTTCGGGTTTGACTCGGGTCTATAGAATTCGGGTTAGGTTTGGGTTTGGGTTCGGGTCACTATATGGGTCGGATGTGAATCGGATCAACTAAGTGTCAGATCTATCGAGTTTTTTGAATTCGGGTCTATAGATTTTAGGTCAAATCAAAAAACTTAAATTAGGTATTATTTATAACAGTATGAATCATGATTGAGAACGAGTTTGAACATAAAAATGGGAACTTGTATGAAATAAAATAAAATCAAATTATTTTTAATTTTTACAAAATTAACTTTAAGTATTTTTAGAATACTAATAAAATCTTTGAACACACCACCATCACAATTTAAAATAAGAGAGTTTTTTCCTAGCCATAATAGTACGACCTTATCCTATTACTATTAGTTTGGTTTTAGCTTCTTTTGTTGTGGTTTTTTAATTTCTCAGTGTCACATTGTCACTATTTTTCATTTTCAATAATAATTTTTAATATAAAATAAATAAATATGTGATAAATGAAAATAACAATCATCAATAACTTTGTGAAAAATGAAATATCAAAGTTGTCTTATGATTATAAACCCTACACCACTTCCAATGAATTTGTCTCAATGCCTAACTTAGTAAAACAATACTCCGTCATAGCACACTAAATTCTATATTGTATGTCTGATGTCTTAAGACAATTATCTATATTATAAATATGTTGATAGATATTTATAATGGTCACAACATAGCTAATAAGTGACAATATATCTCCTTTTACGCCTTAAATTGCAATTATAATTTTCATGATTTCCTACATTACTTTTCCTTCATTGTTCATGTTCAATGTGTATCAACATGCATATCATCCATTTCCTTCGTTCTTATAATTGCTAACATGGTGGACCATGCACTTCCTTTGTTAATTATTTCATTTCTTGATATTATGGCATAATATTCTAGAAGCAAGTGCATGGTATCCTCAATAATATTCTTTGGTCACTGAATAAGTGCAGAGTCATTTGATCTCCTCCTATTTCAATTCATTTAAATAACCCATATTAGTGTACATGTCATTTTTAACGTATCGTCATCTAAGTGTTAGATTATGAAATAGACTCAATCAAATTCATTATCTTTTTATAGTATGCAACTTCACTATGGATTATCATCATCCAAATAAAACATTTGGGTAATTGGGCAATCATTAATCTCATGAACCAAAGTCTAAGCTACTTGTTCACATATCTCACACATTGGTCCATTCGTACCTTTCTCAACCAACCTATTTTTAGTTAATAGTTACTCCTTACAAGCCTTTGATTCTTTGAAGTATTAATCTTAATCTGATATTCTTAGTGAGGATTGTGAGGTGCTAGATTTGTTGTCATTGCAAACTTGATGATGATGACTCATCCATGACTCCCTTTAGATCTTTTAGCTCAATATCATTCCAAGCTAATATTATCTCTAGTTGGTTGTAAATTTAATAAAGCTTTAAAATATCCAATAATTTCATAGGTTATAAAATAGGTCATAATAAATTTGTATTCTTTTGCTATGAGCCATACTCCAATAATTTCATGATATATCTTATGTGCGTTGCATTTTAATAGTTATAAACTCATTTTCTAATCTAAACTATTTAGATGAAGTAAAAAAATACCTTCTATTATGGCTTACTCATGCATTACATCCTCCTATACCTGTATATCTAATTCATCTCCAACACATCACACACAATTTCTAGTAATGTGTTTTCATAGATTATATGATATGCTAAGATACTATTATATTAGGGAAATTCAATCTATAATATGAAAATATTAAATATTCATATATAAAATAAACCAATATCAAAATAAATACTAGAAATATAATTTAAATAATGAGTTAACTCAATTTTAGTTGGTTGCAATTATTATAAATATCTCACTTGTCATTAATTTAATTACAAAACAAAACTTACCATCGAAGATGCACATTTTAAAGTAAATTTATAAAATTATAACTTAGTTACCCTTTTATATTAATAATTAACATATTATATGGTAATTCTATACAAAAATTGACAGATTATCTTTCAAGTTTCAATAAATCTTGATTTTTAAGCTCCAACATCATCAATCATCCAATAAATCAATAAAAAAAAAGTTCAGAGCACACATGCAAAAGATAAGGTGAACATCCAATGAATTATTCTTAATGATCTACCAATTTTACAAATAAACAAGTTTTAGCAAAAATAATATATTTAATTAATTGAGTACAAAATAATGAGTTCAATATTTATGAATTGAAATTTCATTAAAATGAGAGTATATTTTTAAAACAAAATGAATAAATATTGCTTTAGTTAAAATAAATTAAAAAATGATATAATTTACATATGAGGTGGACTACTAGTTTATTGATAATTTGATATTATGCATTAAGGAGTAAAAAACCATATTACAAATGCTAAAGCTATAATTAACGTAAAATTTTAAAATGAGTACAAATATATATACTATCCCAAAATATTACTAACATACCAACTAACAAATATTATCAAAGGGAATTAGTATTATAAACTATAAAGATGTAAATGCTAAACATGATATGAATAAATTACATATATAATTTAGTCTCAAACTTTAATTAGGGTTAGAAATAGAAATAGCTTTTATCTTTAAATTAAATGATAATTATAATTAATAATAACATTATATATATTATTATTACATTTAAATACTATGAGAAATAAACTCAAAATCTTACAATAATTAAATTTTATTTAGAAGTCTCATTTTTAACTCATTTTATTTTTTATACATTATATACTAAATATTTTTTTAACACTTTGTCCCCTATTAAATGTTTCACTTAATTCTTATTTTTCTAAGCCCCTTAATTTTATATAAACTATAATAGGATATTAGTTAAAATATTTCTAATTTTCTAGTAACTTTATATTTTTTTTAATATTTCACCTAAATCTTATTTTCCCCCCAATATTTATATTTTATTTTCCCTCCAAATCTAACATATTAGATATCACTCATCAAAATATCTCCCACGTATATAGCTACAAGTACACTACTGCTACAACTTACTACTATACTAGTTTACTACTAGTCTACTCTATTACCTGGTTTGTCTGTTAAGCTCTTAAGGCTCACAAACAAAACAAGTCACACAGCGTCACATCCTCCCCTCACACTCGCACTCACACTGTCGCACACTCACACAGGACACAGAAGACTCTACTTCCTTCGTCGATCATCAATTCGTCACTAGTCACTCATCACTGTCGCGTTTGGTTTTAGTGTGAATCGTGTGATTCCAACCAAACAGGCAGAAACATATCTTCCAGGAAAATAACCTCTGCTTCCTTCGTTGATCGTCAATTCATCACTGGTCACTCATCACTGTCGCGTTTGGTTTTGGTGTGAATCGTGTGATTCGAACCAAATGGGCAGAAACATATCTTCCAGCTGTGACTTGGTTGGTTCGGCTTTCGGTTGGTTTTTCCTACACTGTTTTCCTTTTCTTATATAAATGGAATTGTCTTTTTATTTGCCTCTTTCTACAGAACCCTTTGTTTGCAACCGTAGGACAACATAAACCCTAGATTCCCTCTTTTGCTATATTCAGCCTTACACCATGGTATACGATCTCTCACTCTCTTGTAATGAAACTCCACTATCGATGGGTTTAGTCTAATTTTTTTTTCAAGTATCTCACATCCTATATGTTCTTTGACCAATGTCCGTGTAATCTGACTAATGGTTGTCGGGTTTTTGCAGACAGGAGAAGCAGTGAATCCCAAAGCATAGCCATTGGCAGATGCCCAATTGACTATAACAATTATAGACCTTGTTCAACAAGCTACCAATTACAAGCAACTAAAAAAGGGTGCCAATGAAGGTAACTATATATCACACTTGATGATAATTAATTAAGCATTTCCTTTTGGATGATTGATTTGATTTTATAGTTTGGGGTCCTATTGTGGGTCTATTTTTTTGGGTTTTGAAGTTTTGAATTATTTGATCACAGCTACCAAGACACTTAACAGAGGTATCTTTGAGTTTATCATTATGGCTACTGATACTAAGCCGCTTGAGATCCTACTTCACCTGCCTTTACTTGCCAAAGACAAGGTAGCATTTTTCCTTTCTTGTGCTTGAACATAATGGTGTTTGATTTCTGCTATCTTTAGTAAAATGCGCACTGTTTCTATTTTTTAGGTTCGGGTTGTAGTTGTCGGGCATTGTGTAATTTTTCAATAGTACCATTATGTTTTGAGCATTTTGACTATGAAATGATGACTTTACTTTTGCTACTTCTTTTAAGTTGCTGTAAAATGCCTGTCATTGTTTCATGAGATGGTAAGTTGAATACGCTGCACATGTAGATGCAAACTTTTGGATTGTAAACTTCTTCCTTTCTAGTTAGTATTTTTTAGTTACTTACCTCAAGGTTAGGGCTTCAATCAAAGAGAGGTATTCACCTTCATCCATTAAAGAGAAGATCAAGTATTCATTGTAGGTGTGTTATCAATGCTCTAGTTTTCTTATTTACACTTGTTTGGACTTTTATTGTATTTATTTGTTAGTAATTATCAGCATATTTGATATTATTGTGTATTTTGTATCATACAATGAGTGTATGATGAAATGCTGAATTTGATTATCAGGTCCTCATAAATCATTAATAGAATACCATATCACTCTTCTTCTTCTTTTTCTTTTGGTATCACTATTTACTTGATTTTTTTCTTATTCATCATCATTTGTATTTATAATGTTTAGAAAATTATTTGTAAATAACTAGATTTGAGGATCAGTTCACCTATATTAATTATTTTATTTTATTTTATAAGAATGTGAGTTGGCACCTCACCTCATATGACACAGCTACACAAGCTCCATCATGTTTGAAGTATTCTATGAGTTCAAGTATATTGAAACCATTTAAGATCGATACTTTATGGCCTTTCACATTTATGGTTGTTTTTATAATGTATTTTGTGCTAATTTTGTTTTGAGGGACAAGAATGGAATGTTACTAATGTATATAGGTAATGAAATAGATTATGAAGGTTACATTGGAGTATCTGGCCACCTTCTATCATAGATATTCATTACTTGGATTGTAGATCCCAACCAATTAGACTTTTTCTAATATAGATTATATATATACTACTATAATATATAATGGTTCTAAAATTGAATTGAAAGGTTATGCTCATGAGTTCTAGATTTTATAAGTTTAATGATCTGTCATTAGGTTTTTATTATTATGGTTTAGAGTGTCGAGTTTAAGTTGTAGAAAGTTATCAAACAAGGTGAAGCAAAAATATAAATTTATACTTATAAATGTTTGCATTTATTTACATGGTTTCAAAAATTGATAAGAATATGGAGTTAAAAATATCATATATGAATAAGAATAATCAATTATCAGTTCAAGTCTGGTTCAGGTCAGGTCGGGTTTGGGTTCGGGTTAAAGTTAAAGTTCGGGTCGGTTTAGGTCCGGGTTAGAGTTCGGGTCGGTTTGGGTTCGGGTTGGAGTTTGGGCCGGCTTGGGTTTGAGGTGTGCTCGGTTCAAGTTATTATTGATTTTGGTCACTTCGGTTCGGGTCAATTTAGGTTTGGGTCATTATCGGGTTAGCTAAATTCGGGTCGGGTCCAAATTGAATTGGGTTGTTTTGGGCTTTCGGGTTATGAACGAGTTTTATTTTTCGGATTACTATCGGGTTTCAAGTCGGGTGATTCGTGTTGGGTCAACTTTGCCAGGTCTACTCCTCATCTTTGCCCCCTTTGTTTCTTTTACTACACTGCCTTTTTATTATGTGCGGCACTGGTTTTTTCCTAGCCTTCAGACCTGGGTTGTTGGTCCAAAGGCCTAACATGATTTTTTTTCTTTTCTTTTCCTACAAAATAAAATTAAAAACAATAAATAAATAATATTATAATTTAAATATATTTAATTTATGTCATTTTAGCTCAAATAATACAATTATTATCACTTAAGTATAAAATTATAATTATTCACAAATATTACTCAAATAATATATCAAAAACTAAGATTAAAATGGTATAAAATATGTAAAAATATGAGCTCATCACTAACCCAAAATTTTCCAAAACTAATCTTAAACCTTTCCTTTTTCTTTTTCTTTTTCCTTCTCCTTTCTCCCATCACTTGTGTCGTAAAGCTTGAATTTCTTTTTCTTACAACTCACAACTCATAGCTAGCAACTTGCACCATCTCCCATCACCCCACTACAACCACCATCATCCATCATCCCTCACCATCTTATCTTTTTCTGCCCCAACCTATACACACAGACATCCCTTGCCATTTTTCATTTTCATGCAACATACATTCTCAACCATCACCATCCCCTACGACCATCATCATCATCCTCATGCTACCAACCTGCCATTTTCACCCAACTCTCCACCCCCTCGTGCCCCTATGCTACTGCTATCACCCTTGACTGACTCCCCCTACATCCTCTGCATTTTTCTTTCTCCATTCGCATGCCACCACCTTACATATATATATATATATATATATATATATATATATATATATATACACTACACACTCTCATTCTCCCTCATTTGTTTGTTATCATTTATTTCCCAGACTCTATCCAAAATCACTACCCGACCTTCCTTTCCTTTATTCTTCTTCTTCTTTTCTTCTTCCCCTTTTAATCGTGCCCTAATTTGCACTACCAAACCACCATTTTCGCCACTATCACCACCACACACCACCTAAAGCCCAGTGGGCCTACCACCAAGGTCACCCCATCCTTCCTCTTCGTCATCGCCGGCTATCGCCACCAACCAACTCCATTTTTCTCTCTTCTTTCCTCGCATCTGTCGCATTTTTATAAGACTCATAGTTTGCACACGGCCGGCAGCACGACCGTGCAACACTGATTTTCCTTATCACACGCCCGTGCAAAGCGGCCCAGTTTGCTAGTGTACCATCGCACGACTTGTGCACAACCTATTGTACGTCTGTGCACACATGTTTGATTTTGTTCTATGTAACCAGTGCTCAAGCACGGCTGTGCCTCTTCACGTAGCCCACCCGTGTGTGATCCCAGCTCATGGTCTAGGTGTGCACTACCTGCCGCATATCCATGTAGCCTTCCCATTTCGGTCATGCACCCTCTTTTTTACCCTCAAACCTTATCCAAACACCACCAAATTTTCACCATAGATCCACCATACATTCCATCACACATCCACACAACTCAAGCTTCCATTTGACTCTGGTTATTTCTATTTTTACCCTCATTTACCTTAAATTTTTCCTTGGTTATACTCTTCAAACATAACTGAATTTTATATTATTTTTTGTAGGTGATATTCTGGTAATCTTGGAGGAGGAAGTCTAGCATTTACATGCTTAGAGCTTAGTGTCCTTATTGGTAGGAATACTAATCAATTTTTAAGGGGTTTTGTGTTAGTTGCTATATGAATATGTGTATTTTTCATGATATAGTTGCTATATGATTTAATCTATGATGTTGATGATATGCTGTGATAATATGGATTATATGTTTGAAAGAAAGTAAGAATAGGTTAGAGGTATGGATATGATTTTGTTATCCTAATGACGTATTTGTGGGAGATATATTGTATGGCATAAAATATACGCCAAATAAGCCATGATAAGTGGACATAGCATATTTATGAGGTATGATGATAAATGGTAGATTTGAAAAAATAATGGCTATTAAAGGTACAAGATTTTATAAATTAGAGGCTATTGGTTATCCTTTAGGGAATTTTGGTCATTACAGGTTAATATGGACATTTTGGGTATTTTAATGTGTTAAGTGAATTAAAATATGATAATGATACTTTTAGAAGTATTTGAAAGGATTATTGTGTGTCTTAGGTTCTTCAAAATGAGATAATGATCTAATTAGGGCATAGTAACCTAAAATGATAATATTATGATTCCATGGGTAAAACCCTAGAGTTAATCCACAATTTTGGATATGTTTCTAATGTTGGCATTATAAGAATGTATATTAAAGTTGGTAATTATATGAGTCTCATGGGAATAATTATGACTTACCTATGAAATTAGGGTTTTGGTAATTCTATGAGTAGTACTTTGGGAAAAGATTATTATTTTGTGTATAAGACGTGGGAGTTAGACATTGAATTTTAGATACAATATCGATAAGAATGATATACTGTATTTGGTGGTTGAATGATCAATATGAGAGAACAATGCTAGGAGTGTGGAATTAGGGTTTGAGGAAATTCAGGATCTTGAATTGCGTTATGCGCTTATCTTCCTTAATGTGTTCAATGCTTGTGAATCAATCATGAATAAGATATTAATTATTTAAAGTGAAAGAGAACTTAAGTAGTGCCAAGGTCATGTTTTTATATATCCATTCTACAGGAGATAATAGTGGCTCGGGAGCATTCTATCCCAAAAAGATGATGTTTTTATATATATCAGGTCCACCGAAGATAATAGTAGTTCAGGAGCGTTTTGTCCTGAGAAGGTGTTTCATTCCATTCTATTGGATTAAGAATAGTAGGGTCCCTACTCATCATGAAAGAAAATATAATTGTAATACCCCAAAATTTTAGAACTTAGAATTTAATAATTAATCTTCATTTGGGATAATTTAATTTTTAAATTATTAATAAAAATGGATGTGATTATTTAATAAATTAAAATAAATATTTTCTTATTTTATCATACTCTTTTTATTTAAATAACTTTCCAAACCCATATTTTACTAAAATTATCCTCTTAAATTAATGTGGTAAATTTTAAATAAATTAATTTATTAAGATAGTTTATCCATCTAAATAATTAAATACCCTACTTCCATTTTTTTCCCCTTTTTCCTTTTTCCTTTTTTCTTCCCCCTTTGGGTTGCCCAACCCACTTCTCTTCCTTCCCCTCCCTTCTCGCTGTCCAGCCCGTCTCCCTCCTTCTTCTTTTTCTTTCCTTTTCCTCCCCGGTAGGGCTCCCCCTTTCTTTTTCTCCCTCGCTCTATTGACTCATCTCCCTTCTTCTTCTTCTTCTTCTTCTTCTTCTTCTTCTTCTTCTTCTTTCGCCTGTCGTCGACCTTGTGCTTGCAACTCCGCCACCTTTACACTTGCACTGGCCAGTCTACTCTCTCTCTCTCTCTCTCTCTCTCTCTCTCCCATCCCTTTCATTTCCATTTTAGGCCAAACCCTCCCCTACATAACCCTCTCACATGCCCCCTTCTTCCTCCATTTTTTTCTCATGCCACCTGTGAGACTACGCCCTACAGTCCAACGTCGGCCTGCCACAACTGGCCAGTAGCCGCCCACCCTTCCACTCCCTTGTCGTCATCCCCCTTGTCCTCTTCTCCCCTTCACCTATAAAAGCCCCCTCACCCTCCTTCCTCTTCTTTTTTTCTCTACCCAAAACTCCTAAAATCCCCTCCTACAGCCCCTTTAGATGCAGCTATAGTCATTACCTTGCCTCACCACCGTCCAGACTTCCACCCACCCTCTTCCCTACACCGCCCTCTACCAAACAAGACCCCTCCCTGCCTATAACTCTCCGTCCTCTACTCTCCTTGCTCATGCAAAGTGGGCAACTCAAGCTGCCCTTTGCACCTTTTCACTGCCCCTTGCGTCGCCTCCTCTGCCACAACCACCACCCCACTACCTCCCTCTCTGCCCAAAAATCCTCCCCTACCCTCCCTTTCCTTTTTCTCCCCCTCCTTCCTCCTCCTTTCCTCTCCTCCATATTTGGCCACCACCGCCGCCTTCACTTATGCCATCGTCGTGGCACGCCACCACCCCCACTACAAACCCCTCTAACCCAGGGTTACCACCTCCCAACCATCACTTCCCTTATCTTTTCCCAACCCCAAAATTATGTCTTTCTAATCACCACCACCTCCACCACCCTTGTGCAGCCACCGCGACCACCACCCTAGCTGCTACATCCACTTCTAGTTGTGCCCTAACCCTTGTTTTTTTACTTAAGGGTAGTTTATTTTACATATAAGCTATTATTATTATTATTATTATTATTATTATTATTATTATTATTATTATTATTATTATTATTATTATTATCATTATTATCATTATTATTATCATTATCGTTATTATTATTAATCTTATTATTGTCGTTGTTATTATCATTAATAATAATAATAATATTATTATTATTATTATTATTATTATGATTATTATGATGATTATTATTATTATTATTATTATTATTAGTCTTTTTACTAATATTTAGTTAGAGGATAATAAAAGAAAAAAGATTAAAAGGGAAGTTAATATCAATGTTCCATTCTTATGGGTGAACTAAACCTTTCCCTTAAGGAGGCGTAGGATTCGTGTTCCAAGCCTGGTGTCCTATTATGTAAGGATGGGGTTAAGGCTAAATTGTATGCTTATGATTTCGTGGGTGTTTTGGATATGTGTTAGTTAGAGGATAATAAAAGAAAAAGGATTAAAAGGGAAGTTAATATTAATGTTCCATTCTTATAGGTGAACTAAACCCTTCCCTTAAGGAGGTGTAGGATTCGTGTTCCAAGCCTGGTGTCCTATTATGTAAGGATGGGGTTAAGACTAAATTGTATGTTTATGAGTTCGTGGGTGTTTTGGATATGTGCTTGTATTATATATGAGTATGGACTAAAATACTTGTAGTGCAGCTTGCTATGCATGGAGCTAAGGTAAGTGATGTATATGATATGTGTGATATGGGTGACATGCCTTGTATTTTATGGTATGCCCTTGTGTATAGTTTCCCTAATATGACATGCATGCTAGGAGGCCTTAGGTGGTATGATTAGGTTGTGGGGAACTAAAAGAAATAAATAGGGTGGAGTGATTAGGAAGAAGTGAGAAAAAAACTGAGTACATTATGATTCATTAGTGACAAAATAAAAGGATAATATAGATAAAATGAAAGGTTGGAGTAAATCTTGCATAGGAAGTGTAAGGCTTTCATGGGGTGGTTGGCCTTTGCATGGGGGTAATGTTTACATGGGAAAACGTGATTTAAGGGTTAAGTATGGTGAGGGAAGAGTATTTTGGGTGATTGGATTCCATGGGTGAAGAATAGTATGTGGGTTGGTAGAAGTGTGCATGAGAGGCTTATCTAGGGTTTGTGGGAAAAACCCTAAGTGGGGGAAGTGTGTGGAGAGGGTGATGGTGAGTGGTTGGAGTAAGGATTGAGACTAGGAGGGTGTCTTATAAAGGGGGATGAGTCAAGTGGAAAGAAGGGTGGAGTGTGTGGATGAAGGGATTCTGTAAAAGAAAGGAGAAGTACTAGGGTTTGGGGTGGCCAACTAGGGTTTTCATTATCACATATGAAAGATGGGAATTAAGGTTGTGATGCTTGGGTGTGGATTGAGTGGATTGATGGTGTTGGAAATGAAGGGAGCATGGGTCATGTATGATGAAGAGAGGTTAGGGTCACATAGGCCAGATTAGGGTTTATAAGGGGAAATCTTAGTGGATGATGGTGAGCTAAGGTGGAGAGATGGGAAAGTGGGCCCAAACCCATATATATTGGGGGATTGGATTTCATGGTGATTAGGGGAAAGGGGCATCAAAGGCTTTGGACTCTTGGGAAGTGTAGAGGTCCTAAGATATAGGACCGGGTCATTTAGGAAGTTTAGGATGTGAGTCAAGAGTACTTGGAGGGTATACATGTCTGGTTGGGGTTACGTGTGGAATAAGACATGAGTAAAATGCTAATTACTTAAAGTGAAAGATTATCGAGCTGGGTCCAGGTTAGAATGTTTTTCAGTCCACCTGCTATAATAGTGGCTAGGAGTCTTCTTGCCCTAGAGTGTATTTTGGTCCATTGACTATAATAGTGGTCAGGCATGTTTTGCCCTAGAGTATCATTTTCGGTCCACCTGCTATAATAATGGGGGTTCCAAGCTCGATAAACCAAACTTTGTATGGTAATAAATCATAAAAATAATACTAACTACTTATATCGGAACATCATGTGAGTCGGGGCAAGGTTGGGATGATTTCCAATCCACCATCTATAATAGTGATCAGGTGTGTTTTGCCTTGGGGTATCATTTTCAGTCCACATGCTATAATAATAGGGTCCTCATACTCACATGGATATAATTCAAGAGATGTGTAAAGACAAAATTAATGGCATATGTCTTAACAATGATGGTGAATCTGAATGAAATATTGTATGCATCATTTTCCTTTTTGTGTTTTCATGATCTTAGCCATATGATTACCTTACTCATTACATAGTATATTAATCACCCCTTTCATGGGTGTTGCTCATTCCCATGAATAGTGGCCCCTCCTAAGTTTGTGCAGTTAGGAGATGATTCCTGTGATGACTTTAACACCTATGATGCTTTGGGCAGGACTGAGTGATAGCTTGATGTATTTTTCGTGGGATTCAATAGGGTGTTATCCAGACTTACCTTTATCTGAGTTTCCTGTTGTTTTATTTACCATTTTAAAATCCGCCATAGGGGGCGTTATTGTATTTGCTTTCCATTTTTGCATCAACTCTGACATTTGCACTCTTTAATTTTATTTATAAAGTGTTGGAACTATTGTGGTTTTACTTATTACTCGTATTAATACCTTCAAATTTTCTAGCCTTATGGTTGGTATGAAAATGGCCAGGGGTCAATCTTGTGCCGATCACGATGGTAGTACCCCTTGTTTTAATGTATGTTTTTTTTTAGCATAAACGAAAATTTTCAACTATGAATTTTGGGGATATTACAATAACTCTATAACTTATGGATAAGATGCTAATAATTTAAAGTGAAAGAGGACTTGAATTAGGACCAAGGTGACATTTTTATATCCGTTTCACCGAAGATAATAGTGGCTCAAGAGCATTTTGCCCCGAGAAGGTGATGTTTTCAGATTTGTTTCCCCGGATGATAATAATGGCTCAGGTGTGTTGTCCCTGAGAAGGTGCTTCAATCGGTTACACCAGTTTAAGAATAGTGGGGTTCTTAAACTCAACGTGTATAAAAGAATAAAAATAGTTATATCTAATAAAGAGGCTTAGATTAGTATTTATCTTATGAAATGTATCATTCGTTTGAATGTGTACTCATCATTAGTTGCGAAAGCACGTGTTATTTGTATCCTTGATTTGATAGTATTGTTACCTTACTTAGTACGTAATGTACTAACCACCATTTTTATGGGTACTGCCAATTCCCACGAGGAGGAGACCCTAATTCTTATGTGCAGGTCTTGAAAGATCCTCTAAATGACTATGGTACTTTTGATGCACTATGTGGGGATGAGTGATTTGTTATCTATACTAGGTATTCGGGTGAAGAGTAATATTATCATGTTGATGTATTTAACTAGATACCTTTTTGGACTCTTAATCCATGGTATCCCTTATTTTGTATTTTTTATTTATTGTAATTCGGAGTTAACCTCCAAACTCGTATTGTATTATACATGTTCCTTCCATTTCTATTTTCCTTATTTCACTATGAATGATTTTAGCCTTGTTATTGATGTAAGGATGGTTGGGAAAACTAGACTTATATCAATTATGGCGGTAACCCCCAATATTTTATTTATATGCTTCCGCTATAAAATTAAATTTTCAGTAGTAAAAATTGGGTGTTACACGATGGAGGTGTGTGTGTATGTATATGAAGAGGTAGGCTGGAGAGGTGAGGGTTGGAGGAGTTTTGGTTGATCCGCTAGAATGATAGGGATGTAGAGGAGTTGGTAATGGCAGCGGGAGCTCGGCATGCTGGGATAGGGTAAAGAAGGTGTAGAAAGAGGTATAGTTATGTAAGGGGTTGGAGGGGAAAGGGAAAGGAGGGGCATGTGTGAATGGTATGTAGGGGTTTGTTTGCTTAGAAGAGGAAAAGGGAAGCTAGTAGGGTACATGGTGTGAAAAGAGGATGTGTTCACGGGTGTGCTAGGGGTGGGCTGGTTGAGGGAGGAGGAGAAGAAAAAGGAAAGGAGAAAGAAAGAAAGAATATAAAGAAGAGGGTGGGTTGGGATAGCATATAGGGGAAAGAAAAAGAAAAGAATGGAAGAGATGGGTTGGGGCGCAGGCCGGGGAGGAGAGAAAAAGAAAGAAAGAAAGAAAAAGGGTAAAAAAGGGAGATAAAAAGGAAAAAAGGAAAGTAAATTTAGGGTTAGAATCATAATTACTTTAGATTTTGGTTTAAGATAAAATTATTTTATACCGATTTAGGGTATTTGATTAAAAAAAATAAACGAGGAAAAAAATTAGTTTAGGGAAAATTTTAATAAAAAGAAAAAAGATAAAAAAATATTATAATAATTTATTAAAGAATTTATTTGCGTCTATAGGTTAAAAGTTTAAAAAATAATTAAGCTAATATTTAAGTTTTAGTTTTTGGATAAAAGGGTAAACGTTCAAAATTATGGTTATGAAATTTTAGGGCGTTACATGGAAGCTCTTGAAACAAATGCTTGTAGCACTTCACTTTCCTATATCTTTCATCAAGCTTATAATGGAATGTATTAAAATGATGTGATATTCACTAATGTTAAATGGTGTAATGCACCCCCCCCCTTTCCAAGCTAAAGAGGGAGTCAGATAAGGAGATCCCTTATTGGATTATCTCTTTATTTTATTTACGGAATACTTGTATTGAGCTTTGGAAAACCCTATGGAAAATCTAGATTTCTGAGCTCATCCTAAGTGTAAAAAGGTACACTTAATATATCTCATGTTTGTAGATGATCAGTTGCTCTTTTGTGACGATAACATTACTTTGGTATCTTCAATTTTAAAGACCTAATTTTTTAAGTATTCATACCCTCTAAGATGTCCTGCGATCTAATTATAGTAGATTAAGGCCTAAGTTGAAATGCTAAGGCATCCAAAAAAACCATCAAACCAAATAAAGGGCTTTTACTTTATCCCTAGGGTAGCTAACCCTAAGTAGTAAACCATTCTCAATCTTAATCTCTGCTACTTAAAGTATTATAATTTTATTAAAGTCATCATTAACCACACATAAAATACACATATGTTCACAAATCCATACTTAACCATTTGTCCTTTATTTTAGATTATTCAAGTCAACCTAAGCTCATCAATCTAAGGTAAGTCAAAGTTAGCACTAAGGCCAACTAAACTCCATTAAGGCCAACCTAGTGTAATTATTCAAATTTAGACATATTTTAGTTGCAAGTGACCAAAATTTCCTTAAAATCCTAATTACCATAATTTTAACCATTTAATTACTAAATTTTGATATAAATCTACAATTCTAAATAAATTAAAAATAACATTGGTAAAACTCCTAAAATGCCAAACAATGGCAAAAGATTATTTTGTCCCTATACATGAATTCAACATAGATGCACATAAAACCTAAACATGCATATCTTTTTTTTATATATCATAAATCACATGATTTTCATACTTAACATCATATAACGCATATTAGACATACATGTTGGAAAATAGAATCACTACACACATAAAATGACAATTGTACCCCTAGAGCATACAAAGATTAAATCATCCATAATTAAGTATAAACATGCTCAAAGCTTTCATTTTATATACTAAAATTCAATTAAATAGTGTAAGAAATATAATAGAAAACTTAAAAAAAATACAAGAAGATAGCTTGGAAAGGACAACAAACCTTGGCCGATCCATATACACCATAAATGTACAATTATTCTTACAACAACCCTATTCTAGCATGCATATATTAACACACAAAACTAAGGCATGCTCACACATATTATTTCATGCTATTATACTTAAGAAAATATTGAAACATATCAAGACACATGCATATATATATATAAAATTACAAGAAACATAATCATACCAAAGCACACAAAAAATCCTAATATGTTATCACATAATTTTTACACACTTAGTTGGAGAATATGTGTTAGCTCATTTACAAGATAATATATATATATAGTAAAAAGAACTATCAAGTCCTATGATTCTATCCACCAACTAATCTTCCTTTTTCTCCTTAAAAAAGCTAACAAAAATGTTATAAAATAATGCATATAATTAAGAATACATCATTTATAACAAAAAAGATTCAACTACAAAAGGGAAGCCATAACCAATTATGCCAAATAGGACATTAGCTACGTAAAGAATGGATGATGTAAGGAGTGGTTTATGTGAGAAGGTCAAGCTGTAGGGAAGGCTCATTGTGAGAATTTAATGTTGCAAGGGTAAAGAAATTTAAGGAGGTCATGGTATAAGGGCTAGTGGTGCTAGGATTGCACACCAGTGGAGTTTGGTTGCTAAAGAGTCTGGCGGAGCTAGATGATTAACAATGTTAGGTGTTCATGGCATAGGTGGCTCAACATGAGTCTTTAACGTTTTTAATGGTGTGAAATGTGAGGTGTTGATGCAGGGTTTGGTGTTTTTGCATTGGGTCTTAGCATAGGTAGGTGGAATGGTGGTGCAAATACTAGGGAAAACATAGGTGCTTGAAAGGAAAATAAGGGGAAACAATAGAAAAGAGAAGAGGGAGAGCCGAGTTATGTTCGATGGAATGAATAACAAAAAAAGAGAGTTGTAGGGGTTGTTGTGTTAAAATGGATAAGGCATGTGCTATTTGGGTAAGGGATGATAGGGTGTGGAGGTTGAGATAGAAAACAAAACAAGGGCAGATGGATAAAAAATGTAGTGTTTGAAAGTGGGCTTATGATTAGTTAGGCTTTGAGGTAAGTTTAGGGCTTAGTTTCTATAACCAAATAAAAAAAATGGTTGGGAAAAGGGATGGAGTCACATGAGGGAGATAAGGGTTTGGAGATAAAAGGGAAAAGAGAAGGGATATAATTTTAAAAAAAAAGTGTTATGGGTTAAGCATGATATTAAGAGACTCAACACCCATAATTAAGTTTAAGGAAAATTTTTAAGGTATTAGAACACAAATATATATAATCCATTCTTTATCTATTATACAATTGTTGACTACGTTGAAAATAGTAACTTCTATCTTCAATCTTTACACATTCCCTATACATGTTATAAAAGAAGTATCAATAGATCAATTTTTTAGTGGCATTGAAAACACCATTCACCATTATTGAACTTGAGAATTAGGTGATATATTTCAATTATTCTAATTATAACCAACATAGATCCAATTATAAAAAAATAACAACATAATATTTGGATGTCCCATGCATCATAAGGGTGAGTGGTTAGTTGTTACCCCTTAGAAAACGTAATACCCCAAATTTTATTTAAATTTATTCCTAAGTAGTTAATATCTTAACCAAATTATAACCTCAAGAAATTAATATTTCTATCCTACCCTAATTCTCTGATCCTAAATCTTAGCCTAACCCCAAACTTCATTTCGAATTAATATTTTTCCTAACCTAAACCTAGTTGTTCGATAATTAATTTGTCTCATCACCTTAACCTAAATCTAAATCACACATAAAATACCATTCCTCCCATTCCTTGTGTGTGTTTTCTTGTCACAATCCTTACTGTATGTTTCCTCTCTATCGATACCACCTTCTCCCCCTCACGCATGTCTCTCTATATATGCCACATTAAATTCCAAACCACCTCTTCCTTCCTCCATTCTTTCGATCAAAAATTTCATACCACCCAAAACACAACCTTCTTCGTTCTTCTTCCCTCCCATTGGTAAACTAGCCTTTGCTCCCCTTTTTTTTTATTTTAGCACAACTGATTGAACCACCACCTTGTTACACGAGTTCGGTCAAGAATTCCTTAGATTTTACTTAATGATACCATTACGTGCTAATGTGGTTTTGATAATTGACGGAAGTTCCGGAGGAAGCGGAATAGGATAAGTGTGCTTAGCAACTAGATTCATCTTTGTTAGGATACTAGTCATTGTTTAGGGTTTTGTGTTAAATTGCTTTCTATTGTTTTGTTTCATTGTTGTTATCATGTCACTAAATTCATGTTGTATGATATTTTATCATAACATGGAATTTTAAGTTGATAAATGAGTAAGTAGGGAATACAATAATGTTATATGTGGAAAACCTTAAGAATATCCATAAGATATATGTATGTATGTATTCATATATATATATATGGTTGTAACATGAAATTAATAAAGTATGATAAGTGGGGGAAATTATTATATGTAATATGTATGGTGATAAATGGAGGACTTGGAATGTATGATACCAAACATATAAAGTTTTGTGAAATAGGGCATTTGGTTATCCTTAAAGGAATTTTGGGTTTAATATAGAATTTATAATGTTTTAAGCTGGTAGATAATTTTAAATATGCTAAGGGAAATAATAAAAATTTTTTGGGGTAATCTTGAATAGCATAAGTTCCACAAAATGAGGAAAATGCTAAATTTAGGAATAATAACTCTAAAATGGGGATGTTATTATCACATCTATGAAACATTAGAGCTAGACCCAAATTTTTGGATATGTTATTAATATTAGTATTTTAGGAATGTATATTGAATTTGGTAAATATATGAGCCTTATGTAAAAATTTATGATTTAATTGTGAAATTAGAATTTTGTAAGCATAATGAAGAGTAACTCTTGAGACAGGGTTGTAATCGCATGTGTAAGACATGGAAATTAGACCTTAAATTTTGTGTATGTTAACAATAATAATAATATTAGAGGAAAGGATACTTAATCTGGTAGATAAAAGTGCAATAGAAAAGAAGTTATGCCTAAAATATAAAATTAGGGTTTCTAGGGAAATATAAGGATCTTAACCTTTGATAATGACCTTGTTGTCTCTACATTAGTATTTTTTTACCTTAATTATGTTTTGTACGTATCAAATCAACCATGAATAAGTTATTAACCATTTAAAGTGAAAGATAACATGAGTTATAACTAGTTGTACCTGTACATTCCTTTGGACGGGAATAGTGGTTGAGAGCATTGTTTTCCAAGGTTGTATTGATAATCGTTCCACTAGTAGAGAATAGTGGCCATGATTATTTTTCCTTGGGTTTGTACATTGATACAATTCCACTGGTTGAGAATAGTGAGGCCCTGAAATCAATCAAAAATAAATCATGAGAACAATCACAATCATTGATAAGATATTAATCACTTAAAGTGTAAGATTACGTGAGTCAAGATAGGTCATGTCCGTTCCACCAAACTAGAATAGGGCTGGGAGATTTTTGCCTCAGGGTTGTATTGATAAATATTCCACCAATGAGAATAGTGGCTAGAAGAGTTTTTCCCTAGGGTTGTATATTTATACCATTCCACATGTTGAGTATAATAGGGTCCCTAAACTCAATGTAAATAAAATAATGGATTATGCCATATATGATTATGAGATTTGAAGCAGTAACTAACTTGTATTGCTTTATGTACTTCACATATGTTTTTAATTTATGTCATAAATCTATGCAATTTTATGTATCCTTTATTCAACAGTATTGCCACCTTATTAAGTACGTAGTGTATTGGTCACCCTCTTCATAGGTGTTTCTTATTCTCATGAGTAGGTGACCTTGATGCTTTTGTGTAGGCCGTTGAGGACCCACTAGATGATTTTGCTTCCTATGATGCGTTGTATGGGGAAGAGTGATTTTCCGTACTAGGGGTTTAGGCGTATAATCATATTATGTAGGTGATGGTTTTACCCAAATATCTTTTTTGGACTCTTAGATCCATAGTATCCATTTTATATGTATTTTAATAGTGTACTCAGATTTGAATTATAAACTCATATTTATGTTTATAAAGTTGCCCTCATTTCTAGTTACTCTGTTTCACTTTTAATGGGGTTTCACCTTAATTGATGTAAGGATGGTATGGTAAGCCAAGCTAATTTTTATTACAGTGATAATACCTGATATTTCTATTGTATTCTTCCATTGTAAAGCAAAAAATTTTAGTAATAAAATTTGGGGTGTTATAGAAAACATGTCACATGATGTTATTAAATTACCCTTAATTCATTTACTAACCTGAATGATCCACTGTTTCTCCTCACCTCCTTATTTAGTTGTTCAATCATTCCTCTTCTCTTCCTCTTTCAACTCACCTTCTATATGTCAAGCCAATCTCCACTCTTTCCTTACCATTTCATATCAAAAGCTTATATTAAATCTTAAAAAAACAAAGCTACATGTGTGCAAATGAAAGCGAAAATGAAAGGAAGACAACATTAAAATTTTAAAATTATAAAATATTATTGGTCTTAAATAGTTTATTATTAAACATGTGAAATACTTCCAAACCCTAACTCTAAACATGCAACACCCCAATTTGTCATTACTGAAATATTTCATTTTGAAAACCATGCAAAAGCATAAAAATTCTAAACCCTTAGGGAAAAGAGGGTATTATCGATGCACCTAACATAGGATAGGATTCAACCACCTATCCCATGTTAGATATAAGGTTGAGAACCAAATCAACCAAACAAAAATAGGGTACACTGAAAACAAATTGTATAAATATTGAAAGAAAGACTTTCAAGTACAGGACCTTGATGGTCCGCAAACATTAAAATAGATGAGGAAAAAATAATCCAAAGTACAAAATTCCAATTATAGAAATAAAAGTAGGGTGCAACCCCCAACCTCTGGTCCATCAAAGGCTGTACAAAAGTCTTCGGATGTCTGCACTCTCAAAACCCACGTTTGACATGAGGTTGGCCTATTACTGACCATCCCCAAAAATATGCACGTGGTCCTCTGTTCATAGTAATAAGTAAGTGACCGAGAAAATGGATATATCAGTACGCTTTGTATTGAGTAAGCCAAGTTACCTCCTTAACATGAGTCACAATCATGCAAGATTTGATCATAATATGGATATCATACTAACATAGTTCATGCCTACTTCATACAAACATAATACATACTCTATCATGGTCATATCATGCATAGGAAACTCATACCATACATGAATCATCATGCTTAACAACATAACACAACATCGCAGCTGACAACAAGCAAATTGCTAAGCAGATTGTTAAGCTATTATTCAAGCTTCTATCATCTATGCACATAGTTTCGCACTAAGTTCATTTTTCCGACTTACATAATCCATTAGGTCATTTATTTATAAGCCATTATCTCCATTACTGTTCTTTTTCCTTTTTATTTTATTTTTTTCTCTTTAGTGACACTCTTATTCCAAATTTTTATCGAGCGATAGACTGTGTACCACCCTACGATATTACATACCATAGAAGTCTATCCAAACCAAATGACATAAATTCTAGGATGAAGCTAAGTAACCACCAATGGACATAAGACTAGGCCAAAGACAAGTAACCACCAATGGACATAAGTCCAGGTTGAAGCAAAAAACCATCTAGGTAACCAGACCCTTTAGTATTGATACCCCTTAGTACATCACCAGTATCTAGAGTAGGTAAGGCACCATGATCTATTAGGACCCCCACCAAAGGCACCAATAAATTTCCAAAGGTAGAACAACTTCTGGTAGCTAATCGAGGATTGGGTAACCCAAACCCATACACAACTCGATCATCTATCATTTTAAGTGATTAGTACATTATTCTTGAAGTTATGTGATGATACAAGGCCCTAACCATGTGGTGGGTTTTCCATTAATACTTAATCAATATTAACTAATCTATTATATTAACCTATCTTAGGCTAATAATTCAGATTACATTATCCTTTAAAGTCATTAAGTACTTATTTGGGTTTTCCCACTAAGACATTTACAAACATCTATTAGGTATACCATTAATTATGCTCTATTTAATTCATCTAATAGGTTGTTAATCCATGTCAACAGTTGTATTTCCATCATTAAGTAGTCATATAGCAGCATTAGACGTAATCTTAAAGCATATTCAAGTCAAAAGATCAAAATCATACAACCGGAAGGAACCAGTCGATTGGTTTGGCCTAACTAGTTGGTCGGTTTGGGTCAACCAGTCAATCATGGTTTCCTCAAACTTATCAATTGGTTTGGCCAAACTAGTCGACTGTTCTAATACTAGTCGATCAATTATGTCCAACTAGTCTATGGTTTTAAGCAAAGAACAACCAAGGTCACCACAAACCTATTGGTTGATCGGTTTGGGTCGACCAGTCGATTGATTTGCCCCCCAAACAACACAAAATAGACATTTTTCATGCAAATCACCCTAAAAAATCCTACCACACAAAACAAAACATATTATATTATCATACCACTACTTTATTATATCATAAATTGAAGCATACTTCGCAATTAATCAAATCAACCTTATTTTCCTATAATCATGCCTTTTTCTCAAGATTCACAAATACATCAATATAAATAAATATGAAGCCAAACTCTCATGTAAACCCATAAAACTAACACTTTAAATAATATACCATATCACATGCTTAATTAACCCCCATTTTAGAAGTAAGAATGACTTACTTGATGCAAGAAAAACTTTTCCACAAATAGGAATACTCAACCTAAAAGATTTTCAACTTCAAAAACTTAAAAGAAACAATTTAAATCTTACCAACTTTGGAGAAAATAGAAAGAATTTATGTCGAAAGAGAGACTCAACTTCCTCCTAAATCTAACCCTCCCTTACTTAAAGATAAACAAGAAGGAGATAGAGAAATGACAAGAAGAGTGGAAATGAATTGAAATTAAGCTCAAATTGGGGAGAAAAGAACACAGGTGCTAAAGCACTAGAATACCTCTGAGGTTAAAAGAAAAGGTGAGTAAAAGGGGCGATTAGCGTTATTTATAGCCAACGAATTGATTAAAAAATGAGTGGGGTTTTTCCCAGGTTGAAAAATTAAATTTCTACCATTCATATTTGAGTTGAATGGGTAAAGTTTGTCAAAGATAGGCCAACCTCCCTTCTAGAGCTAAAATGGTGATTTTTAGATATTGCAGGTCAAATTTGACTAGAAAATATCAAACACAAGAGAGGTAATGAACGTTCAGCATGGGAATAAATCTCTTAACTGAGCAGAGAAAGTTTTGGAA
Organism: Tamarix austromongolica; assembly: GCA_039764185.1. Classification (NCBI taxonomy): domain Eukaryota; kingdom Viridiplantae; phylum Streptophyta; class Magnoliopsida; order Caryophyllales; family Tamaricaceae; genus Tamarix; species Tamarix austromongolica. The sequence continues at coordinate 114,589,338 of CM077818.1, forward strand.
TTGAAGTAATGATTCCACAAGTGTGTAGTGGAGATAGGGGGAACAAATAAAGTTTAGGTCATCATCTCCCTCATTTGTCCAAATCAAACCCTCAAATCAATTTGAGGCAATAACAAGGGCCAAATATATGATAATAATGGTTAAGAATATCTAAAGAATAACATGGAGTGAAATTATCAAGGTTCTATTTTCGTATAAGAAGTGTTTCCAGAAAAATCAAGTTTCAAAAATGTACTTAATTTGACAAACCAACCGATTGTTTCCCTCAAACCAGTCAATTGGTTTGGTCGAACAAAATCCTTTAGCTGAAATAAAAAACTAGTTGGTTGGTTCATAGAATCAGTCAATTTGTCCACCTGAAATCATTTTATTCAATTTTCAACGCTTATTCAAATCCAACTTTTCCTCAAACTCAATTATAGTTTCAAATCAAAATCAAATATTATCTAATTTTAATAAATATTACAACTTACCATTTAACAAACTTTACAAAAATATGGGGTATTACAAATCATAAACATTATACCCTAATAAGTTACTACTATTGTAATCCATTACTATATATAGTTGTTATAATGACATAAGTATTTTAAAGCAAATTATTTATGTAACAAAAAAAAATATATAACTTATTATTAAATAAGACGAATAATAAGATAATAATACTTGAAAATAAGATAGTATTGTTGTGATTAAATAAGTTGGTATTAAAAGGTATAATAATTAGAATAATAAATTATTATTACCTTTAGATAGAATATTATTAACCAATATGTAGAATTAAAACATAACAATACTTTGAGCTAATAAACTATTTTTAACCTTAGATAAATTATTATTATTATTAAGATAATAAAATTTTAAATCATAAAATATTATTGCTTTAAATAATTTATTATTTAATACATGGAATATTTCTAAACCCTAACTCTAACTATACAAACGAAACCCTAATAAATTACTAATATGGTAATCCATTGCTATATATAGTTTTAATAATAACATAAATATTTTCAAGTAAGTAATTTTTCCTTTTGTAGGGCTAGGATTCATTGTTTGCTTCACTAGTGCCCTTTGTATCACCATAGTATGTCTCTAGATGAGAATATTAGAAAAAATGTGAGTTGGGTATGTGATGTGCTATACCACATGGCATGGAGGGTTTTATAGTTGGGACCATTTAAGTTTAGGTCATATTATATTTTGTTGACTTTGCCACAAATTCATCCATAGCTAGAAGAAATAGCTAGATATATAGATTTATTTGTCACTAATGTTCCAAACCCTAGGTTTGTTGATGGTGGATGATTTATGAGACACTATGACTAGATAACAAGAGATTTGGTAGTGATTGATGATTATTGGAGGTCTTAGAATAGGATATCAATGATTGCATATCCTAATTACCTTAGTGACTCCTACGAGGTGGATACACCCACTTTTGAAGAAGTTAGAAAGAAGAGGATTTTATGAGACAAGTGGGCTAAATGGGTGATCAATGGCATTCAACGATGAACCTTATTTTGAGTTATAGTACCTTTTTTTATGTATGATGATTGTTCTTTAATAGTTAATTAAGGTCAATAGTGTTTTTAGTATGTACCACTTTTGTCTAATGTAGACAAACTATTTCTCTTAATGGAATTGAAATTATATAATTAACTATTGTTAAATTATATTTCATATAGATAAAATGACCATCAATAAAATTTTAACATTGTTAAAGAATTGATGATCAAATGAATTTTTGAACAAGCTTCAAACATTCATTTGAATGGTGAGATCATATGTTCGGAATGAATATGATCGCATTTGTTTTCTATTCACAAAGTGTAATAACATGAAGTGATGATATATAGATGAGATTAAGTACCACATACTGTGGAGTTGGTTCATATAGAATTATGATGTATAGGTATATCATGATGAAGTTAAACCTGAGCCAGAATTAGTGCGTATGGTTGAGAAGGGAAGATATGAGATGGAAGATATGCATAGTGATTTGGTAGGTGGAAATAATGAAGGAAAACATAATATTGATGATGAAGTACATGGTCCTATAGATGATGACTTAATTGGAAATGAAAGTGATTCGTATAACAACGAGTTATTCAAGAGATGGAGGTTAAATTGTATCTTGGGTGTAATAATTTCTTGTCTTTATTTTTTTGATGAAGTTGATGCATCATAAGGTAGTAAATAAGTGGATGAATAAATCTTTTGATCTTCTTCTTAAATTACTAAAATAAGCTCTTCTGGAATGAAATAAATGAAATGCCCCGAAAATTTCATAATTACTATAAACTACATTTAAAGGATGTTTATTATAATAATTATTTAAATAAATTATTTTTAATAAAATAAAAGAATATTTAACTAGGGAAATTCAAGAAGAAATTTATAAGTATTTTTATTAGAAAAGAATTTGGGTATTTTAGCTAATTAAGCATTTTATTTTGAAAATAAATTAAATAAATTATTTTATTTAAAATAAGAATGAGAAAATAGTTTTAAATTAATAATAATTTTATAAATAATTTAATTGGAGAAATATAGGGTGTTTTGCTAATTAAAATGGAAATTATGGAAAATCTTTTAAAAATCCTAATTTAGCCTAAAAAGGGATTTAAATATTATTTTATTTAAATATTATTATTTTTAAACATCCCAAATATTTTAATTAATTTAAATACCCAATATAATTATTTTCCTTTTTCCCTTTTTTTTTTCCTTTTTCCTTCTTTTTCTTTCTTCTTCTTTTCTTTTTCTTTTTCCTCCCTCTTCCCGATTGGGCCAGTCTGCGGCCCAATTCTTCCTTCCTTCTTTCTTTTTCTTCTTCGACGTTTGGGCCTGCCTCCTTCGTGCGGCCCGTCTCCGTCTTTCTTTCTTTTGATTTGCCCGACTTTGAAACGCCACGCTTCAGTCGTTTCTCCACGAAAACGTCGCACTTCATTTAAAGCACACCCTCTTCGCCCAGCCGACCGGCCCGGTCTGTCCCTTTTTCTTTCTTTCTTCCCCGCGAACCGGTCCAGCCCCCCCCCATCTCCTCCCTTCTTCTTCCCCGACGTCGCCGCTGCTGCAACTCCTGCGCCCGATAATGGCGGCGACGGCTACGCAGAACTTGACCGACCGATGCACCCTTCTTTTTCTTCCTCTCGGCTCGCACATTGACTTGGAACGATCAATTATTCTCAACTCTCGCTCGTTCCTTCTCTTTTGGCTCGCAAAATTTCGGCCCCGACCCAAATGACGGACGGTCGATTCCTGCCACCGGCCACCATAACCCTATAACCCAAACCCATCCTGCCGACCTCCAAAACCCTAATAACCCATCTAAACCCTTTAAATAGCCTAATGGTGGATGTTTTCGAGACTTCTTCTTCTCGAAAACCCTAAGAGAGATCTGCCTGCCACCGCCCCATCAGACGCCATTATCTCCTTCCCCGGCCAACTTCAACACCTCCTCTTGCTACCAATCTCTTCCCTGCAACTTTCTCTAGCTAACTAAGCCCTTCAAATCCTTCGATTCTTCTTGAATGATCTGCCATAACCATGCAAAGTTTGGTGCTCATCTCACCAGAATTTTTACCCCGAAACCTTAAACCACCGTCCTCCGTCACATACGCCACTTCTGCCACCCTATAAACCACCCAAAATCTTCTAATAAGTATCCTCCATCGAACCATAAGCTTAGTTTATTTTTCTCCTTTCCCCTTCCCTCTTTTTCTTCATTTTCACCCCTCTTAGATCCATTTTCCGGCCACCTCCGGGAACCACCGCCGGTGCCACCAATACCCTCCAACTCAAGGTGAAACCCTAGAACTTTTAAATACTTAATTTCGATTTATTGATAATTATTATGCTTTTATCCTAATTTTTAATGCTAATTCGAGTTTAATTATTATTATTATAATTATTATTATTGTTGTTATCAACTGTATTTTAAATTATAAATTTGGTTGACAGGTCTGGGAGTATTATTGAGTAAGATAAATTATCATTCTCGAATTTTGCCTATTTAATGTAATTATTACATGTTTAATAATATTATTAATAATATAATTAATATTATTATTGTTAGTATAATTAGTTATTTGATACTGCAATTATTTCAGGAGAATTAGAAACCTAAAATTTTAATTAAGTCTCGTAGCTTTGCCTTTTATTATTTTTTTTTAGCATTTTTAACATTATTACTAATTATCTTATTATTATTAACCATATTAACTTTATATAATAAGTATATGTATAATATTAATATCTTTTTACATTTCAAATAGTATTATCATTAAATGGGGAGGTTTCGAAATCCACTTTGTAAATTTAAGGCTTAGATTATTATTATTATTAAGTTTTCTATTAATATTACTACTATTAGTAATAATTTGTTATTATTAAAATTATTATTATAATAATAATTATTATTATTATTACCTTTAAGAAATTTATTTCGATAAAGGGTAGAAACCCTTATATCACCTTTTTACTTTAAATTATAATAGTATGTATTAATGTTTTAGTGGTTTTGGGCATAATTAATTAAGAATCAAGACTTAAGATAAATTAGAAACTAATAGTAGTATAGGAAGGAAGCTAATCCTAGTATTTCTTCCCTATAATAGGCGAGCCCAGTCAAATCCCTCAAGTGGAATAGGAGCGTGCATCAAGACCGGTGACGTTTTAGGTAATGAGTGCTAAGGCCTTTTATGTGCGTATGTGTATTATGTGTTTCGCATGTTATGTATCTATTGTTTATTATTATTAAATATTTTATATGTGGTATGACTTGGAGTTGAAGTATGTTGTGCATGGTATGTGTATTAATTATGTATGATGATATGTGTTGTTTATGTGAGGAAGTCGATGTGGTTTGTGTGAGAGGAAGGATGAAAAAGGAGGATGGGGAAAGAAGTTGACTAAGGGGAGTGAGTTGACCTAAATTTTATGGTTTTATAAGGAATAATCTAGTTTATGATGCTATTTGGGAGAATTTAAGTTATGATATTATATGGGAGAATTTAATTTATGATTGATTGAGAGAATCAAATTATGGTTTGTTTGGGAGAATTTAGTTTATGATGTTATTTGGGAGAACGTAATTTATAATATTATATGGGAGAATTTAAGTTATGATTTGATTGGGAGATTTAATTCATAATTTATTTGGGATAATTTAGTTTACGATGTTATTTGGGAGAATGTAATTTATAATATTGTATGGGAGAATTTAAGTTATGATTTGATTGGGAGAGTTAATTTATAATTTGTTTGGGAGAATCTAATTCATGATGTTATTTGGAAAAATGTAATTTATGATATCATATGGGGGAATCTAATTTATGATTTGCTTGGGGAAATTCAATTTATAGTTTTCCTTGGGAGATTCTAATTTATGATTTTATGTGGAAGAATATTTATGGCTTGAATTTAGGGTTTGGTATGGAAGAATCTTTATGGTTTGAATTTAGGGTTTGGTATGGGTGAATCTTTGGTTTTGGTTGGATTGAATTTATGGTTTTGTATGACGGAATCTAGGGTTTACCTGGTGGTATTAATGGATGTATGTTGGTATTAGGGTTTGTATGATGATATTAAGGTTGTATGGTGGTAATTATAGTTGTATGGTGGTATTAGGATTTACATGGTGATATTGATGGTTGTATGGTGATATTAGGGTTTGCATGGTTGAATTTAGGGCTTCACGTGGAATGTTAGGGTTTGCATGGGGGGATTAATGTTTGCATGGAAGAGAAAATTTACGTGTGAAAAGTTGATTTGGGATGTAAGGGAGGAAGTAGAAGAGTTATTTGGGTGTTTGAATATTTTGGGTGAAAAATAATACGTAGGACATTATAAGGGTATGGAGGAGACTGAATTATGATTTGTTGTGGTTAATTGAGGTATATGGTGGCTGATTAGGGTTTTTTGGTGTTATCATGTGTATATGGTGATTAAAGTGTAATTGTGATGTGTGGTGATTTATGCATGTTTGGTGAAAGCCTTTGAATAAGATACTTAAGATATTAATCACGTAAAGTGAAAGATGTTGAGCCGGGCCCAGACCGATCCACCGGCATAATAGTGGCCAGGTACTGCGGTAACCTGGAGATCGATCCACCGGCTTAATAGTGGCAAGGAATATTTCCCTCGCGACCGATCCACCGGCAATAATAGTGGGGGATCCCGAGCTCAACAAAATCAAACTTACAGTTGCTAAGACATGGGAAAGATACTAATTACTTATAGTGGAACACCGTGCGAGAAGGGGCCAGACCGATCCACCGGCATATAATAGTGGCAGGGTATATTACCCTCGCAACCGATCCACCGGCTAAAATAGTGGCAGGGTATGTTACCCTTGCGACCGATCCACCGGCTAAAATAGTGGGGTTCCCGTACTCGTATGGACTTGATAAAAAGTATGGTGTGAAATAAATTCTAATAATAGATTAATTAAACGATTAATCTGGACTACAATCGGGTCTTGTACTCTTACTTGGATGGTCGTATGTATTTATGTGATCATATTGGTCTTATGCATTATTATTATTCCTGCATTATTGTACAACTATGTGTTGGTCTTAGTGATCAAGTCACCTTACTCAGTACTGGACCCGTACTGATACTACCTTGGTTGATGGGTCCTGTGATGATCCACTGATGGTGGGGAGCAGACCTCTTGTGCAGGTTTAAGATCAGAGACTATTTTGGGGTGGCAGGCCTGACTTGAGTGAGTAGGCAATCCGGAAATTTGACCAATCGGGTTTTATCTTGTTTAAATGTATTTCTATTTGGAAGTTACAAGTGTTAATAAACGTTTATGCGTACTCTAATTTTGTTGTATGATCTTTCGAATTCTTTTATGAATTATTAATTTGAATTTAACGTAAATCTTTTCTTTAGCCTTAGCACTTGGTACTGGAACGGTCGGAGAGAACCGGTCTGGTACTAAGTGTGGCGGTAACATTCCCAGAATTCACAGGGTTTAAGTGTTTCTATCTTAATTGCTTCCGTTTTAAAAAAAAAATTAGTGAATTTTGGGGTGTTACAATAAATTACCTAAATCACATAACGAGGCAAAGAATAGGATAATGAAGCTCAGTTTAGGCTATGAATTCATTCATGTGTGCAAGTATGATTGTGCTTTATATTAGAAAGAAAATGTAGATGTAGACAATTATCTTATATGTGGTACATCTCATTGAATAGATGAAGCTACAATATACAATAAAGTACCTAATAAGGTTATGCGGTAATTCCCTCTAACACTAAGGTTGAAGAGGTTGTACTCTTTCACAAACACAACTCAAGACATGAGGTGGCATTTGAAGGGTCAGTTAATAGAGCTAGGTGTATTACATCATGCAGTTGATGGCAACGATTTTAAAACTAGATCGGACCAGCCGATTTAACTGGTCATACTGGATACTGGGATGCCCACTAGTAGGAAATTACTTGATTTTAAAATTAGCATACCAACTGAAAAAACTGGGATGGATAGGAAAATTGGATCAAACCAATTTGACCCTGTACACCCAAAACATCATCATTTTAGTTAAAGGGGGATTCTAGGGTGAATGAACAAGTTGGACTAGTGGAAGCGAGATTGGATTATGTCATATCAGGGTCATACCAAATATTTTTTTAATAAAAGAAATTTCTGATCAAAGCATGGTTGGAGCATGTACCAAAAATTTAATCGGATCAATTTTGGGTCTAGTTTTTAAAATATTAGTTGATGGTGAAGTGTAGAAGAATTTTGATGCAAATCATCTAGAGTTTGTAGTTGATTCACAAAATGTACGATTGGGGTTGGCATCAAACAACTTTAATCCCTTTGACATGAGTTCCATATATATTATGTGACCATTTATGTTGACCACATATAACTTACCCTCTTGGCGCTACATGAAAGACCAATTTGTAATGCTGACATTGTTGATTCCCAATCTGGGTTCTCTAGGTATGGATATTGATAGGTTCCTTCAGTTATTGGCTAATGAATTGAATGATATATGGATTTTAGGGGTTGATACATGAGATGCAGTTAATAATAGGGTGTTTAGAATGTGTTCAACACTACTTTAGACCATTAATGATTTTCTAGCTCGGTTATATCTATCAGGTTGGTTTGGTTAGGGGTATTTGGCATGTACTAATTACAATAAAGGCACTCATTCCATGAGATTGAGGATCAAGATTGGGTATGTTTAACAACAACGATTCCTCCCCACCAATCATCCATTTAGGGGAAAATTGTTAATTAAATGGAAAACTTGAAAAAAGGAAACCTCTAAGGAGATTGTCATCTGATGATATTTTGATGCATTTGAGTTGTGTTATGGAATATCAATTTGGTAAGCATCCTATCCATCAAAAAAGAAATAGAGCTGTCAATTAATCAAATGGGAAGGAGAAGAGCATCTTCTTTGAGTTTCCCTATTGGTGAACAAAGTTTTTAAAACATAACTTCGATATTATGCATGTTGAGAAAAAAATTTTTGTTCCAATTTCCTTTGGATGATAGTTTGTGACGATATATAAGATGTTATTTAGAGGACATGAACATCATAAATGAGTTATGGTTGTACTATGAGGGGAAAAAGTTGATAAAATATAAGGAATAATTTACTCTTGATTATGATGATTGGAGAAAGTTCTTGAGATTTCTAAATGAAGTAAAGTTTCTAGATAGGGTTGTTGGAAACCTCAAGAAAAATGCTAGTCATAATGATAACAAGATTAGAGCCCTAAAGTCATATGTTCATCATGTGCAGTTGGAGTTCGTGGATTCTTGAACAAATATGTGGGGAACACTATCACAAAACTATGTAACTTCTTTAGTCAGGTTTGTTCAGGGACACTTTGATTGTCTGATTTGGAAAAGGTAGAAGATGATGTTGGTTTTCTCCTCTGTAAGATTGAAATAATAATACCTCAATCATTCTTTAGTGACATGGTTCATCTAATAATGCACTTACTAGAAGAAGCACGATTAGGTGGTCCTATACATGGTAGATAATTGTATCATACTGAGAGAAAGTTGAAAGAATTGAAAGAGTACATAAAAACTCATGTTTGGCTATAGGGTTCTATTGCAGAAGGTTATGTATCTCATGAGGCATTAAATTTCTATTCTATATACATGTGAGGTATTGCGACAAGGTTTAATAGAGTATAAAGAAATGAGGGTGTGATGATATGTAATTAGTTGTCAGTTTTCCAATATTAGGCTCGTCCTATTAGTAAGAGTATTAGGATGAGCATACCTATTGATCAGCTAAATGAACTTCATTGGTAAGTTCTCAACAATTTTTCTCATACATAAGAATATTTAGAGTAATTATCAACTTACCATAACCTAATTTTATTATCTATAAGGGTAAAATTGGATTTACTAAATTGTTGTAGTGAAACATGACTGAAATTAGCCAACGTAGTGGTACTTTGGCTGATATTCAAAAGAAAAACTTTTCTTTGTTTGAATCCAAGGTAAAATTTTATAGCCCCATGTACATTTAGTTAATATAATACTAGTTATAGCATTTTTATAACATAACTTTATTTATAGATGTACAAGTTATGGGAATGCGGATTAGCTTAATATAATGATGATTTATTTGAATTGTCTCATTGACCATTTATTTTTGTTTCAAATTATCATGGTGTTTTTATTAATTGATTTAAATATTTAATAAGTTTATAGAGATGTGAATAGAAGAACACAAAACATCAGTGTGTGCTTCATTGGAATGAACAATACTTTTTTCTATGAACACTTACTAGAGGTCATCAAAATATATTACTTTAATGATTATTCTATTTTGTTTTTCAAGTGTAAATGGTTTGATAATGATCCGAGAAAGAAAATAATCAAGAAAGATAAAAAAACATTTTAAGACATTTCAAGTATATATACGAGGTCAAAGTGGTATAAAAATGATTGGTATATATTATGATCTTAGATAAAAACAAGTCTGGTATATTAATGCTCAACTTAATGGATCTAATTTGAGGGAAATTATGGAAGTGAACCAACGTCATATTTAGGATATGAATGATTATGATGATGAGACTAATGCGGTGGATGTGGTTGATGGGTTTGACTCCGCTATTGTAGTGTTGAACATTGGAATTGAAGATATGGATGTCATTAAGACCACTTATGCCATTGATAATGATGAGATCCTAGAATATGACATGTAATAAGAGGGCTTATGTTATTTGGATTCGGATATGGACAACATTGAGGAAGAGAACTATAGTGTGATAATTCTAGTTTTTGTTCTGATTAGTGTGTTTTGGTGTACTTTTTGTATTGATTATTATCGTTAAACTAAACATATGTAATATAGTTTTACTATCTTGTGAAATATTAATTTGATATAAATGATATTTTTTATTACTAGTTTCCCCCTACAAGATATAGTTATGGCTAACGTCGATACTACATATCACAGTAGAGACAGAGTAGTTATCCCCCTTATAGACCTCATAGATTACCTTTTAGATGTGAGTTTAGTGAGATAATATGTACAAAAAATGTGTTCACCATTTAAATATATGAATAACTATTTAATGGTATTAATATTGACTTTAAAATTTATTGTTGTAGCATCACCAATGCAAAAAAGGAAAGGCTTAGATAAATGGAAGGATCTTGATTTCTATGACCTGTGGTTGACAAATGGAAAATAGCTACTACATATAGATTTTGGTAACAAAGATGGCATATATGATCTTGTGGGGGAGTATGTGCCAAAATTTTCCACTGTGCTGGAAATGCAATTAGAGAGTTCGTTCCACTATTGTATAAATTATGGGCTCATGTTCTTGAAAATATACATTCTAAAATTCTTACACTAATTGAGGTATTTATATATTGTTATTTTAAATATATAAATAATATTATTGTATAAATTAATAGTATGGTATACATTAATTTTGTAGTGACATCTTAATCTTGATTACCGGAGGCATGCTCATGTATGGGATCACATTCAAATTGGTCGTAGAAGGTAGTTCCAGGACCAATAAAAGAGTAGGAAGAATAGGATGAAGACAGAGTGACTGAAGGATAACAATTGGAAGTTGGATTACATTGAACAAGAAACCTCAAAGAAGTTTGTAGACTACTGGACTTGAAATGAGGAAAATTTATAAGTTTAAGTCTGCTACTATAAATGGTGAAAATTCTAAATAATTTATTAAATTTCTTTTATATGTTTAGGTAGGGTCTAATAAAAATAAGAAAAATAGGTCTAGTTTGATAGATTTTAGTCTCCACGGGTCTAGATCTATTTCAACTTATCGATATACAAAAGTATGTATGTATGTATGTATGTATGTATATACATATACATATTAGTTCTCTAATATTTTTAATCTAATGCTAATATATTAATTTAACCAAATATTATAGGTTGATAAATGAACCCAACAATTACTATCACCAATTGAAACCAATAAGGATCTACACACGAGGGTTGGTTAGTGGATCACTAAGTATGTGAGAGAGAATTATGTAAGATTACTAATATTATCTTTTGTTTTATAAAATAATTTTTGTGAATTTTTGTGTTACCATAATATTTTTTATTTTTGTTGGACGAGATTGTGAGGTTACGTGATGAAGCTTGGGCAACAGTGTTAGAGGATGAGGCGTGGATGAGCAAGGGCCCCTCTATTGGTTCTATAGACTCACCAATGTTAGACGAGATTGGGATAGTTAATAAGGTTCTTAGTCATCACCGGAGCTTCACGAAGGGTGTTGGGTGCATATTATTGAGTGCATCTTCATTTTTTCCCTCCACCATCAAAGACGAGTACCCCATTGTTCGTTGTTGTTGTCCCTTTTCTACAGTGGTGGTATTTATGAGATTGTCCATTCATGACAAACATAGATCGCTAAATTAAAAATGATAGTGACACAAACATAAGGATCTAGGTCTGCTCCTCATCCATCATCTTAGGTTCAACCTACCTATGGTCAGCCCCATCACTAAATTCAACCTCCATATGGTCATCCCTAGCACTAGATTAAACCACCTTAGAGTCTCCCCCAACAACAACAAGATGATGATGATGATGATTAATTATACACAATTTTGATTTTGGACATTTTTATTGGCTATCTAATTCAAATAATTTATAGCATTATATATACAATTTTAATATTTAGACTGCTAATTATTTATAAATATTTCTATTTTATTATTTTATATGATATTGTATATTTTATGGAATGGGAAAAAATTGTTGTAAATTCTATTTTTTGTCACTAAAAGCATAAATAATGATGAATTGTAAAGGCTAATTTCAAAAAATTCGTCCGTAATATCCTTTTTAAGGGTGGCATGTCATGGTTAAAACTAAGGATTGTTAAATTTTCCAGCCAAAATTTGAATTTTTCTATCGAATTTAAAAAAGTTATCCAAAATACCCTTTTAAGAGACGACATGTAATGCCCTAAATTTTAGCTAATCTTAATTTTGAGTAATTTATATCTTAACCTTTTTCTAATCTCAAAAAATTCATATCTCTACTTTATCCTAATTATTTAATCTTGAATCTTAATCTAATCCTAATCTTTATTCTAGATCATTAATATTTTTAACCTAAACCTAACCTCGAAAGGTTGATAATTAATTTTTCCAAATACCCTAACCTAAATTATTTTAACCCAAGTCTAATTCTAAACTCAAACTTAATTTCTTTTCCTTTTTCCTTATTCCCTATTCCTCTCCTTCTCCTTTTCTTTCTTTCCTACCGAACCTTCTTTTTCCTTCTTCATCCTCTTCTTCATGTGTGGATCACTTCCCTCACCATATCCCCTCTGCCATGTTGCCATGATCTACCCCCTACCATCATCATCACACCATCCCCTCCCTCCTCCCTCTTTGCCAATACATGCCTCCCTCACATACTTAGCACATTTAATGCCTCCAACCAAATTCTTTCCTCCCTCCATTTTCTTTGGCCATCAACATTAAAACAGTCCCTAGTTCAACCATTTCCACCATTCCTCACCTATCACCTTCGGCCCTTTCATCTGTTCCTCGCCATTGAGCATTGATGCTCCTTGCCGATGCACACCCCTAGCAATGGTATCTATTGCTTTTGATACTCTCTTGGCTTCAACACTTGTTGTCATTCCCACTCCCATTGTTGCGCGAAGCTTTACCGAGACATCTTCAAGCCTTACAATTCGCTTTTTGCTCCATTCTTTCACTCTTTGTCACCTTAGCCTTTCTTTAGTTATACCCCTAAGTTCTAATTGTGTTTTATCATTGTTTCTTCAGTGATTTTTAGGAATTTTTGGAGAAGGCGAGATAGAATATACATTCTTAAAGACCGGTGTCCTTTTTGGTAAGGATATAAGTCGTAGTAGAATTTTTATGCTAAAGGATTGTGTGCATTATCATGTTGTTTTTATTATGTTGTTTAATTCATATTTTTAATGTTATGATATGATAATGTGGATTATATAATGGGAAAAGATTACAAATGAGGAAATATGTGCTGATACAATATTGTTACGATAAATCTTGTATTATAAACCCTAAGTAAATGAGTATGATATATAGTGTTGTAATGTGGGTTTGATAAATTATGGTAAGTGGGAAAATAATTGTTATTAATATGTATGGTGAGGTAATAAATTGAGGATTCAAAAATAATGATACCAGATACATAAGTTTTTTTTAATGCTTGTTAAATAAGGGTGTTTGGTTATTCTTCAGGTTATTTTGGTTAATATGGGTTAAATATGAAAATTTGGTGTTTAAATGGGTTAAAATATGTTAATAATATCATGTTTAATGTTTGGAGTAATTATGAATGACCTAAGTCTAAATAAAATGAGAAAATAACTTAAGTCAGAAATAATAACCCTAGAGGCAATGTTATTATGTTATTATTGCATGTATAAGATGTTGAATTTATATCTTGATTTTCTAATATGTTGTTAATAATTAAATTTTGGGAATGTATATTGAATTTGGTGATTATAAAAATCTTATAGAAAAATTTATGCCTAACTTGTGAAATTAGGGTTTTGTAGGGGCTATGAATAGTAACTTTTGAGATATGGCTATTATCGCATATGCAAGACATTGGAGTTAGACCTTGATTATTAGTTATGTTGATAATAATAATATTTGAGGAAGACGTGCTAAATTTGGTGGTTAAATGATCAATATGGATAAAGTTATATTTATAATTTATAGTTAGGGTTTCTTATGGAGATTATAAACCTGTTCCTTGTGGATGACCTTGATAACTATGTAGTTGTGTTTTACATGCTTCAAGGTGAGTCCCACATGATAGTATAGCTAATTATGAATAAGATATCAATTATTTAAGGTAAAAGATCACCTGAATCTGGTAGAGGTGTTTTATGTGTCTGTTCCACCAGACGATAATAGTGGTCAAGTACGTTTTTTCCTATGAGGTATTTTAGTCCATTCCACCGAATTAAGAATAATGGGGCCCTAATATCAATGTGAATGATAATATGATACTGAGATAAATAACTAATGATTAATATATTAACCACTTAAAGTGAAAGAGCACGTGAGTTAGGACTAAGGTGTAGGAGTCTGTTTCACCAAACGATAATAGTGGCTAGGAGCGTTTTGCCCTGGAAGGTGCTTCAAACCGTTCTATAGGTTTAAGAATAGTGGCCAAGGGTGCTTTGCCTTGGGAGGTGTAGAGTTTGTTTCACCAGCTTAATAATTGTGGCTAGACGCGTTTTGTCTTGAGAGGTGTTTTAGTCTATTCTACTAGATTAAGAATAGTGGGATCCATAAATTCAACGTAAGTAAAATAATAGATTTTGTTATATCTAATAATGAGATCTAGAATCTATATTCACCTTACATTGTTTTATAGAACACACATGTATGCTTTTCTTAATGTAAACTAATGTAATTCCTTGTATCCTTTCTTGATTGTATTGTTATCGTACTTAGTATATAGTGTACTGATCACCCTTTTATGGGTACTTTTAATTCCTATGAGAAGATGACCCGGATTCTTTTGTGCAAGTCGATGAGAACCCATTGGCTGAATTTTACTACTTATGTTGCTCTATGTGTGGAGGATTGATCTTATGTATTGGGGTTGAGTGTAGTCATGTTATTTGGTGGTTAGCTTTACTTGGATACCCTTTTAGACTTTTAACTCTTTAATACCCCTTTTGATGTATTTGATATTGTATTTGTAGTTAATCTCCAAACTCTTATTTAAGTTTATAAATGTTCTCTCATTTTCTATTTATCCTATTTATGTTCTATTTTTTTTTGTCTTATTATTGATGTAAGGATGATATGGTAAGCCGTACTTATATCAATTATGGCGACAACACCTAATTATTTTGACATTAAGCTTCTACTAAATAAATTAGTAGTAAATTTTGGGATGTTATAAGACATGTTATGGCTAAAACTTAGGTTTTTAAAAAAATTTCCACCAAGATTAGATTTTAAAATAATAATAATAATAATAATAATAACAATAACCTTTTTAAGGACATGTTGTGGTTAAAACTTAGGATTTTTAAATTTTTCTACCTAAAATTTAAATTTTCTTGGAAATTTTTTAAAATGTTGTCCCTAATACCCTTTTTATGGATGACAATGTCGTCGCTAAAATATTAAATTTTAAAATGATCAACCAAAATTTGAACCTATATTTGAATGCCTAATTGGAGACAATATTGTTGTCGCTATAGGTCCAAATGGTGATGGCCGTTTTTTTCATCCCAAATTTGTCTTTTAGCTAGAAAATATTAGGAACAGCGTTTTAGAGATGATAAGATATCACTAAAGAGAAATGAAGATCACTATAAGCTTATCATTAACAATACTAAACCCTCTTTTTCTGGCAGTGACAAACCACAATAACACATGACCAAATGGATTATGCTTGCATTTACTTCCATCCTCTAAGAGATACAAAACAAATTTAAGAGCTTCCGCATCTAGAAAGAAAGACTAGACAGACATTGGTACCCACGCGTGCAGATCTAAATAAATCATGGTTGGAGTCCATTTAATAGCATAGAGGACATTTGTCTGCCGGCTATAGCTTCCTTTGATGGACTGAAGGTTACCGTTAATAATAATACTAGTTGCTTTTTATGCACTTTAAAACATCCAAAATTACCACCTCCTCCCCCTACCTCCCGGAATTGCATTTGTTTTCCTATCATTTTGTTTCAATTTCAAAAAAATTAAGAAAAAGGAATCGATGAGTTTTGTATTTGCATAGGAGAGAACAAATATATCGCTCTCAATTCAACCATATTCCTCTACCTTAGAGATTACTTTTGCCAACAAACCAAAGCTTATAGTTCAAATGGTATATATAATAAGGATAAAAATGAATTATCGGAGTCTGATACTCACTGACATTTATCGGCTGATTGCAGCTTCGTCTAATGGAACGAGGGAATGGAACGAGGGCTACCATTATAAAATAATACTTGTTACACCTTTTGCACTTTACACAAAATTGGTCAGTCCCCACCACCCCCTCTAAATCGTATTTTTTTTCCTGCATAGGATAGACCGAATATCCTCTCCCTTAGAGTTCAATTTTGCAATAACTAACCGCTTGTTGTTCAGATAGTAACTGTAATAGGGATACAATTGAATTATTGGAGTGCTATGATGCTTTCTTCTTTTTTTTTTTGTTTTTTAATTTGGCCAATAGCCACTCAATGATCTTTATCCTTTTTGTGGGGGGGGGGGGGGGGGGGAGGTAAGCATTTTGTTATGAGACTGTCGGTCCCAAGACAGGACACAGGGATTTATTCGGTCACTCCCTCCTAATATTTATCCCCGATTAATGTAAACCTACTATGCAAGAAAATCAGGTCTCCAGCAAGTACTAGCGCATATCAAACGTGCCGCGCTAAACAGTATACGGCTCTGTGATTCAAGCTCGGCAGATGCGTAACCCCCCTCCGAATATTTATCCCAGATTAATGTAAACCTACTATGCAAGAAAATCAGGTCTCAAGCAAGTACTAGCGCTTATCAAACGTGCCGCGCTAAACAGTATACGGCTCTGTGATTCAAGCTCGGCAGATGCGTAACCCCCCTCCCTCCTTGCTCTCTCCCCTCTACGCACGTCAGGAGATAACAACGGACTGACGATAATTCTCAGAAATGAGACACATGTAGCAAAAGCATCTCAACAAATATCAATAAGCTACTTTTCCATCCCAAAAGGTGCACCTCCAAGTTTCTGAAGGGTCAAAACAAGTTGCCACAACAATAAATTAGTCGAGCAAGCTCAACAATAATGTTTTCCCTCTCTCATAAGAATTAAATCCTATGCATCCTGTACGTTAAAAACAAAAGATAAAACAAAAAGACAAACAAGTACAATCAATGATGCCTACCCCTATTTTGATGTGCTCTAAGCAGATTTTGGAGGTAGCAGCAATGTACAGTCGAATTCTATTGATATGTTAGTATACAGATGAATGGATCCAAAGAATAGATGTGATTTGCCCCCACATACCTTAGTGTATCAAATTAGAGGCTATAGATCCCTCCATTAAAGCTTCTGGCGGAGGAAGCGGGTGTATCATTGCCCAGTCAGAAGCACATTCTATATAAAGTTAGGTGAGCCTTTAAATCAGATATCTGACATGAAGCCAAAACATATTAACATCATTAGGTGACAATTTGTGTGAAAACAGCAAGCCAAACTGGACCCAAATCCTTCACTTGCAAAGAAATGGTACTGGAAATCTCCCCTCTTGGTCCCGAGATAATCTTTCATCCGTCAAGTGTACACAAAATGCGTTTTGTTAACATATAATACACTATTCACTTCCACTGCTATACCTATCTGCAATTCATAGAAGGAACATGAATCAAGCCCATTTTATCCTCCATAAAATTTAGGCAAGTGTCATGAGAACCTACCTCCTGACTGTCTTCTGCCCTCCATAGCTTCTCTCTTCTCCTGACAACCCGAGCATAAGAAAGGGCCATCCCAAGGACGTGTTTTACGATTAGAAGAGCCAGCATGTATGGAGACACCTTCTCCAGGTTTTATCTCTACTTGACAGACAGCACACATGAACAGCTTAAACATGTTGCAGAGTGGATACTTCGTATCTAACCTGCAAGCCCCGACAAATCTCTGATTTTAGAAGTGGAAATGCACAGGTATTATTAGAACACACAATGGATCTACGCCAGGCTTGTGAAGAAAACAAGAGAGAAAAACCTCTCTGAAAGCATTGCTGATCCTTCCTCGTACATCTCCTCCACTAAATCTGGCTCAATATACTCTTTCTCTGCCTGAGATGATGATTCTGAGGATTTCTTTTTAAACATTGCCTTGAATACTCCTTTTCCTGGTTTTTTTTGTGGCGGCGCGGGAGGAGGATTCTTCTCATGTGGTAGTATATCAACAATAATGCAGGTTGTATCATCTCTCAGCCCTTTTACTTGTACTGCTTCCTACAAAAATATAGTAAAGATGTTAACAGCTTTATTTAATGGAAAACAAAACCAAATTTATCAAGTAAATTTCTTAATACTTTAACAAGATTTTCGGCTGCGGCCTCTGGTGACTTTCCCCGGCAATAATCAAATGCTGATTCAAAACTCAAGGCATCCCAAACACCATCGCTTGCGAGAATTAACCTACCACCAGCACTAGACAACTGCAAATGTGTTAGACAAATGGAAAGTTAAAACTGTTAAAGGCCATGATAGCTTAATAAACATAAGACTGGCCTCAATTAGTATTGAGACAGGCCCATGGCATAAAAATCTTAGAACCAACAAAAGCTCTCACTTAGAGTAGCATTGACATCTCAAGAAAGGGTAAAGATTCGGCAGCATCAACAACAAAGGCACCTGATGGTACCAAACAACATTGACACACCCACTCCATGCATCCCAAATGGGGCAAGCATTTGCCCTGGCAACTGCCCAATTCAACCAACTAGAAGAAGAATTAGGACAAAGAAACAGCCTCTAGAGTCTATACAGGAATAAGCAATTAAGTATTTAATTCAACGGTATAGCCTTTTACATTCAATCCAACTATCGCAATCACTGCTGCTTTGTATAGAATCACATCAATAGAGAGATCACATTACACAGTGACATTACAGAAAAGATCAATTATCAGCTTGCTCACTCAAAATAAAAGAAACAATACCAGCAATAACAGGAAGAAAATGACATTAAAGAAAAGATCAATCATCAGCTTACTCACTCAAAATAAAAAATACCAGCAATAACAGGAAAAGAAAAGAAGGAAAAAAAAAAGGTAATAGGATCTGAAGATACTAATATAACCAGGTGTACACAAAGATGGACATCAAATTAAGTAGTAGTTATTCACAGAGAGATGTTCCATGCACAGACTAACAAGTCCCACCAATCCGTCAATGGAAAATTCCTTGCTTTTCTTGGCCAGACAAAAATTACACCAAAGACTGTTCCCTGCATTTAGTGAGGAACTAGACAATCCAATTCAATACAACTTGCTCCTTGGCTGCGTTTGATATGGTAATCTACTGAAATGGCATGAAATAATGCATATCGACATTTTTATACAAACACTTCTTTTATTTGTTTAATAATAGTTTATTATAAATTGAGATAATGCAATAACAGTATTTGTGATTTTTTTCCAAGTAATAGGTCACCAACAAAGCCTCAGAAGATGCTATTATCTCCAAGTATATCTAGGAGGGGCATGACTGTTGACCCTAATTTTTTTAATCGGACAAAACTTCACTGTAATAAAAATTACGGAAGTATAAAGAGAAGATGAGAAACTAGAGATATCCAAATTTTATCTTGTTCAAAACTAAAAGGTTCTAAACAAATCTCAAGCTATATTTCATCCCCATAATGGTCAAATATCTCTGAAGATAAGCAGAAAATGTAAACAAATTATAACAATATATTTAAAAAAATTATTAAAATACCTATATCACCCTGAAATCTGATATGAAATGTTTTACCAACATAGGAAATAACAATAAATTCATGTATGTTCCTTATCATTCTCATTTATTGTGTCCAGGTTGAAAATACAATTGTTATCTAGTCCAAGAATTGATAACGGGTTTTGGGAAACTGAAAAAAAGAGAGGTAATTTTGAAGATATGATGTTGGAAAAATAAAAAAATCTAGCACCAACACCACCAAAGGCAAACACATCCACTCCACCACCATCCCTAGCCACTGCATACAACTACCAGGACACTGCGAACACTGCAGCCATCACACCCCATCCCCAACATGTGGTAATGGATTGAATGCAAATATAGTTTACAGATTGAAAACAGGTTTTCAGGAATCAATGCAATCAAAAAACAGAAACAGGTTTAAGTTTTTAGAAAATTAAAAATGAGAGCGGATAGAATGGAAAACTTTTCACCACCATTTAGTGAACCAAACACACAAAAAATGTACAATTTTAGATTCATATTATTTTCAGGATTGGCCAATTGTAAATGAAACCAAATGATTTCTTTCAATTTAAACAACTTGCTTCTCTATAATCTTTTTATATCATTTTCTTCATTAACATAAAACCAAACGTATTTTTCATGTCACAAATTAAAAGGTTCCAATAAAATTATATCTCAATTACTTATTGTCTCATCATAACTGTGCCTTTGCAGTACATGACTGAGACTAGGGATGGCAATGGGTCTCGGACCCGACCCGGACCCGCTAGACCCGCCTCATTTTTAGCGGGTCTGGGTCCATGATTTTTGGACCCGACGGATCTGGATCGGGTCTGGGTCCACATATACCTTAAAGGGTCTGGGTCTGGATCTAGTTCTAGATCCAGACCCGACCCGCCAGACCCGTTTAATATACATATGTGTGTGTGTATCTATATATATATATATAAATACATACTAATATTATGTTTGTCATTATTGTTTTAATCTTATATAAGCTCCTTATTCATTTTTTTTTTTGTATGCTTACTTTATAAACAATATGTATAAACATTGTATTCTAAAAGCTAGGGATATAAACGGGGCAATTTTATCCGAAACCCGACGGATTTTGCCCAACGGATATGGATATGTATATGGATGATGGAAAAAAAATACCCATCGGGTTCGAGTACGGATGCGGGTATGGGATATGCATACCTATACCCGTAACCATACCCATATCCATATTCGCACCTGTTTACCCGATATATAACTATCTTTTTACCCTTAATTTTAAAATAATTATAGTATAAATTAAAGTTAGAATTATCATTTAGCTTAACTCTAAATGGGTTTATCTGTCAGGTGATAGATTTATCCATCAGATAATATCCATTGACGGGTAAACGGATAATCCGTCGAGTAACGGATATCTAATGGATACGGATATGGATATGTTAGCGGATATGGATTCGGGTACGGGTACGGATTTGGATACGGATTTTATTATCGGATACGGATATGGGTATACCCGCCCCAAACCCGACCCATTTACATCCTTACTAAAAGTATTAAAACACCATTTGAAAAGTTAATATAACTATTTTAATATATTTATTTTTTCACTTAGATGTTTTTTTAACAAAAAAAATACATATTAAGT
This sequence comes from Tamarix austromongolica, assembly GCA_039764185.1. Lineage (NCBI taxonomy): Eukaryota > Viridiplantae > Streptophyta > Magnoliopsida > Caryophyllales > Tamaricaceae > Tamarix > Tamarix austromongolica. The sequence continues at coordinate 114,610,943 of CM077818.1, forward strand.
TATATAAAATATAAATGTATTTGTATTATCATAGATTATTAATTATTTTTTTAAAAAATAACCGGACCCATTTAGGACCCGTTTACCCGCTAGATCCGATGGATCTAGATCTGGGTCTGAAATTTTAAGACCCGACGGATCTGGGTCGGGTCTGGATCTAGGTAATATAAACGGGTCCGGGTCTGGGTATGGCTGGACCCGGTCCAGACCCGACCCATTGCCATCTCTAACTGAGACAAGCAGCCTCTCAATTTTATTATAAACTTATTAAGGTCATTCAGCAAATATTAGAGCTTCTCACGCGTAACTGCAAATATACATTGCTAAAGCCCAAAGTTACCCTATCATGATATCCAGAAGAAAATCTACTTAAAAATTTTCTAGTGGCAACCTTAGGGACGGAACCCATCAAAGCTATATGACCTAACTCCACCACAAAAGCTAAAGTAGAGATTTGACACACCCTTTATAAGTTGCCTAGCAACCCTTTCAGAAGCTGATGTGGGATTGAATTATTCCCACCATTTTTAAAATGCACAAGAGGCTTGACTCACCCTTTATAAGTTACCCCACAGCCCTCTCAGTAACCGATATGGGATCGCATTATTTCTACCTGTTTTAGACTGCACATTCTTGTGTAACCACGCAAGCTGGTTGCTCGAGCCTCATGTTGCATCGGACAGCGATCAACATAAGGGTTTGCAAAGATATTTTGTACAAAATCCCACTCAATTCACTAATGTTTGACTTTGATACCAGATGACGGAATCCAGGGCTAGCTCAAGAGTCGAGGTTTGACTCACGTGGTCTTGGCATTACAGTATCAAAGTATTGTAGAGGATACTTTATATATCATGGTTATTGTAACGTAATTTTTTGTTTTTTTTCCAGAAAATATTGACAAATATTGGCTGATAGTGATATATTGGCAATAAATATGCGATTTTTTAAAATCATCACGTTTTGTTTGTGTCAAGTATTGGCTGACCCCAAAATCATAAAATATGAGCTGATACGTAAAATCGGGAGTGATATTTTATACACATGTTCTTGACTTTTGATATGCAATGCCTCAAATATAATAAACACCAATAGTAAGCCTCTTGAACAATATCGTGTTATCACACCTGCAAAATGGCCTATGAACAAACAAAAATAATTCCGTCGCATGCGGACTTAGTAAATTGTTACTTAACTTCAAAACCCCACAAATTATTTTCAGGCACGAAAAAATATTCTAACAATATCACCTTGTTAGTCTAGAATTTCCAATTAACTTGAGAGTTAGTAGAGCCAGAAAAAATGCACAAGCAAATCTCATGGAACAAGAGTCTAAACAAAGAGCAAAAACAATAAAAGAAAAATGAAACTTACCTTTACTTGCTTTACATAGGGGACTGGTACGATGAACTCACCAACATCCCTATCACCAATAGACCGAGAAAGACACAAACCGCCAGGCCAACATCTCAGAGGACCAATCTGCAATATATTCAGCCATATGGAATCTCAAGAAAGCAGGATCACAGGTGAGGTACATACAAAAGAAACAGATTCATAAAAGAAACTTGCCCCACTACTAATAACACAAAAATATGAAATAGTATAATTAAAAAAGGATGGCACACTAAAATCTAAATTGCACGCTCTCAACAAGTTCTATGAACTTCAAGAGTCTATGAGAGACTGAGCGCATGTATGTAACTGTTGATATGATGCATGCACTGACATATGGAGGATAGCATGCCTAATTTCTGCATTCTCATAGAAAATAAAAATAAAAGTTACGCATGAACAACAGTCACTCACTCACTCAATGAAACAGCAAATAATGCTCAAATGATAACATGAAAAGTAAAATCAGGTCCAGAAGACAAATCCAATGATTTTCTAATTTGCAAACTATCATTGGGATAATGGATCATCATAGACAACAATGTTATTTTCACTAAAAGCCTAAATAATGCAATAGATGAAGCAAACAGGTATGCCACAAAAAAGAACAAAAAGTACCTCTGTCCCACCACCTGTATTAAGCCGGCCAACCTCACCCCCACTAGCAGTAACACGTTCTCTCCTGATAGTACAAATACAAATAAAATACAAGTTGAAAGGTTGGTTTTAAAATAACATGCCAAATAAAAAACAAAATAGCACTTAATATACTCACTCCGCTTCATTGCATTCAAGCCTGTGGTCAGCAGATAAACAATAGATATCACCTTCAGCGGATTCAACTACACAACGAGAGTCACCAACTGATGCCACTGTAATCACCCAACCTTCGATAATCACAAAAGTCACAGTGGTTCCAGAAGCTTTCCCTGAAAATGAAGGATATTGACAAGTACACAACAAACATGACATGCCATGTAAATGAACACAAATTGAAATTCAAAAGGAAGCTTAAGAGAATAGAGTATCTCAAAACATCACAGAGAAAGGGAACTGTCTCTAAGAAAAGGAAGAACTTATGCTGTTTTGCTTATTGGCAAAACAATACAGCAAGAATGAAAACAACTACATATAGGAGGGCATATGCAGCACCCGATAATCCAGATTAAGCTTTGAGTTTAAATGGATTGATTAACATTCCTGGTTTAGGAAATAATAGTTCAATGTTTCTGTCGCATACTATGCTCAAGTCACCTTTCAAGAGGTTTATACGTATCACGCCTGATAATTTACCATTTTCAACTGACCAGAAAACCACAAAATGAAATATATTGATTTAGTACAAAAGGAAAGCACCTTTTTCTAGGAAATCCTTATCAGTTTTAACAAACCCTGCAACCAAGGCTCTCGGCAGTGCAGCTAGCCATTCATCTCGGTTAAGGTCTGAAGGTAAGGCAGATAACACGTTATTAAGGAGATTTTCTTTGGTATATATGGCAGCTGCAGACCCATTGTGCCCATCAAATAGCTGCAAAAGAAATTAGGTCAACAAAGCCAGTTATTATTAGCAGCTAATGCAAAGAACAAAAGCATGTCCATATGCTGAAAATGGTAGAACTGACAAGGTCCATGCTATGGAAATCCAAGAAATCCCTATTATCTCTGAAATTTTTTTTGTTCAGATCGTCTAGCCATCAACCTGTCAGTATACATCACATGAAAGACCTCCTCTCAGGTGATTGCACGTCTGAAAAGTGGCCCCACTGCTTGCATACCACAAGAGTTGGGTGAGAAAAATCATATGAGACCCAAGAAAAAGAAGTTCATAATAATGTAGCACCAAATACACACATCTGGCTTTTCCTGTTCCGTTAAGGAAAGAGGTCAAAAATATTCCGTCAGTTCTATATGGTCACCATCCTTTTCAAAGAAGTTCATGAAACATAATAACATAGCCCCTAATACACACTTCCAACTTTTCATTCACATTAAGAAAGGAGGTCAAAAAGCTACCGTCTCTATAGGATCATCAGCCAAATGAGCAAAGCCACACATCAAACATTAGGAATGCTTTCAGAAAGTTTAACAGAAATCAAGTCCACAATAGTCAAATTCTACCCACAACGCTAAATTCATGTAATAGAAAATCAAAGTTCTTTGCAAGGACAACAAGAAGTCGCAATGAGAAAATCCAGAAAACAAGCAACCACTGACGAAGTCACAAAAATGAATGCCTTTTTACCCCAAAAACAGAATACGTGGAGACCCCATCACCAACAATGCGTTGGCATTCAGCCTTCAAAAGCGTGAAATCTTCCCCTTTTTTGCTCTGGCTAGCCTGACCATAATATAGCTCTGGATTTTCAATCTTTTCACTCTTTAATTCCCGCTTTAACAACACGGCTAATGGAACAGTTTGATGATCGCCTCTTGAGGACATGGTTTTGTCCTCCAAAACAAATTTCTCAATCACAGAAACACCGCTGCCTACGCCAAGTTGTATTCCTCCGATGATATTTCACAACTAAAAGCCTAATAAAAATAAAAAGCCTCAATTAGTCATTTATTTGACTCCAAATGCGCGATCAGGGCTCAAAAAAACATGGAAGGAGATCTTGGAAACAACAGCAAACTGAAAAAAGAAAATCCAAATCATAAAGTTGGACAATCAGATCGTCGATCGAGTAGTTGAATTAAAAATATAGAATCAGATCTATTCGACAATAAGCAGAATAATGATCAAATGATTGAAAAACTCGATAAGGAATAAGGATGGGGCTTACGGAGAATCACCGACGGCAGTAAGTTAAATCAAACGATAATACGGAGAGGAGAAGAAACAGTGAGAACGATAAGTTGAATAGATCGAGAAATGCGGATCCCGACGAACTGCAAAAATTCCATCGTTGAGACGAGAGAGAGAGAGAGAAAAGAGAGTGGAAGGGAAGGTGTTTGGATTGTTTTTGATGTTTTTGTTTTCTCTTCGTGTTCATCGTTTTCTTTTTTGCTGTATTTTGAGTGTTTACTTTTCTATCAGTTTTACCTCATTTTTCTACTCTAGACTTTAATATTACTTTAATTGTGTAAAAATTTCAAGATTCAAAAATATGGTCCGATATCTATAAAATTTAATTTGATATTAAGAATATTAAATCTAGGTTTTTTTTTTTATCAAAAAGAACTAAAATGGATATCCAATTTTATTTTTATTGGATTAATTGATCCAAAAAATATATATTGTATTTTATTGATATAATAAAAAAATTAATAATATTTAATTTTTTTAGTATTAATTTTTTTTGTTTTGTGATTTGGGCTTCTATAATAATATTTTCATACTTTTTTTTAGATAAATAAAAATATTTATATGAATATAAATATAAATATTATCTTATAAATGATCTTCATTTTCAAAAATTAACTTTTTAAAATTTTAAAAAATTGGTACAATAGTGATTCCATATGACTATCAAATATATTTGATATCCATGATTATATAATCCATATTTTTAGATATCTAAAAATTCAGATATCTAATATAATATAGAATCCTTTGAAGATTAACTTATGAATAACATTGTAAAAAAAATAGTGATCGAATTCTAAAAAAAATTATTTATCCTACAATATGGTTGTCATTGAAAACTTTATTGAATTAAGGGTCAAACACATTTTTTGGACCTCAAATTCGAGATTTCTACACAAGGTTATGCCCATTTTATCATACATGTGTCAAGTTGAGTTTTTAAGCACGAATACATAAATGATGTATTTTCATATTTATTAATATGATTGTTATTTACTTAATTGATAATTTTGTTAATATATTAGTTAGTTAATTAGTTTCCTTAACCATTAAGAAGTTAGATAAAATTTATTTTTTATCTTATGATGTATTTTATCTAATTAAGATTTTATTAGGATCTAATTGTTATTATCATAGGATTAAGTCGATTACTATCCATGACTATATTTATATAAGTAGTCAAGAATAGTGATTGACTCATTAAAAGTTTTCTTTTATCCTATTTAGATTTATTTTATCTTATTTAATGAGGTGGATATTAACATATAAATATCACATGTAAACTCATATTATTTTCTCATGATGAAATTTGAGTTTCAATAAAATGTGATATTTATGTGAGTTCTTCTCTATTTTGTTAATTTTGTGTGAATGAAAATTTAAAAACCATTTATTATCTCATGTGTGATCTTGTATAGAGATATCTAGTGAAGGTTAATGTGTGCTTCTTCATTAGATATCATTTGAAAGTCGTTTGCTTGAGACTTTCGAAGCTAGTTTAAATAATTACTTTGTGTGATCATTTATTCATATCCTTAATTTAAAAATTATCATTCATTTATCAACATAAGATCATTTAATATAGAGTATTTTTGAAACCACTAATTCCGTTACACATCACAATATCACATATATGAAACAAATATCCAATAAGATGGATACAGATATTCACTTATGAATGCCCTAGATATTAAAAATAAGTGTGCACATTTGAATATATAAGGGATTGTTTGTGTAACTTATAATGTGTTTGGTTACCTATATTATAAAATATTGAACAAGATTTATAAATATGTTAATGACACTTGTAAAAAAACTCACAAACAACACTAGTGTCCTTAAGTTGATGCCTAATCCACAATATTTGTGTACAGTAAGATGCATTGACTACATATTTATATTTAGTTGCGGATAATGCAACAAAATTTTAAGTTTCTTATGTGAATTTGATGTAAATTATTTGGTAAACACAAATTATATATATATATATATATATATGGTTGAATTGCTAATATTATTTGACAATGCATCATAACTAAAATGAATTGTATATAAATAAAATTGTAGGCATGTGATACTTTAATTGGATAATGGCATAGCTATAATACAAGCGAATAGTACAAGTTATTTTAGATATTTATTTAAAATTGGTGGAAAATACCTATGATGTATTGATAAGTTGTAGATAATAAAATGATAATAATATAAAAATAATATGTAAAACAATAACCTATATGTAGGGTATGTTTGTGTAACTTATAATGTGTTTGGTTATGGAGGTTATAGAATATAGAAGAAGATTTCTAAATATGTTGATGACACTAGTGTTGTCATGAAAAATTGGAAAACATTTACAAACAAAACCAAAGCCTTTAATTTGATGTCCAATCCCCAATGCTTGTGCACAATAAAATGCATCAACTATATATTCATATTCAACACTAGATAATGCAACACAATTTTAAGCATATTATCTGAATTTGACGTAAAATTTTAGTCCAGTAGAATATATAGTAGACACAAACTCTCTATATATGAATGAAGTTGAAGTAAAAATATTATTTGACAACTTATCTTAACCAAAATGAATTGTATGTAGAAACAATTGTATCTATGTAATATTTTAATTAATGAATGAAATATATGAAATAAAAGTAAATAGTATAAGGTGTTTTAGATGTTTAATTGAAATTAATAGGAAATACCTATGAATTAATAATAAGTTGTAGATAATGAGATGATAAGAATCTAAAAATAAAAAAAACCTAAATTGAATTTTATATTATTGAATAATAGGTAGAAATAATAAGAAACAAGCTTGTATCCACTTGGAAATATTTCCATATGCATTTACTTGATATTTTTATCCATATTTTTATTTGGTTTATTAGATATTTCAATTTTTAGAGTTTGGGTATCAATCATATTAAAAAAATATTTGAGCTCATCAATATTTAATATAATAACTATAAAATTAATAGAAAAAATAATACGTTTATTGCAATACACAATATATTCCAAAGATAATACTAATTACAATCAAATATACAATATAGTTCGCTCCAAATATAATATAATATGGTTCAAATATGCACTCAACTAATGGAAATTATCTCTACATTCTATTTTATTTGTTTGATATCGTGTTAGGTTGGATAAGACAATAAAGAAAAGAAAAAAATATATATATATTAGAGATCTTGATTCTTGGTCTGAATTTTTTAAGATATTAAATCAATTTTTTGAACATTGTTTTTTTTTATGTGACCCTACCAATATGGGCAACTTCATTGCATTTGGCAAGTTATTTTTGAGAAAAATCTAGGATAACATTAATCTATTTTAACCTAGTTTATGCCTCAAACTTTATTAAGAACCAAATTTATGGTCAAATTAGGTTAAGAGAAATGTTTTAATTGAGTTGTGTTATGAACATTATTTTGTTATTACCGCATATTAATTATTGAATATTGATTATTATTATAACACCACATTTTTTGAAAATCCTAATTTAATTAGGATTTGTACTATTTAGAAATAAATTTATATCATTTTTAATATGTTATTACATTCTTTAAACTATTGGAAACCCGGTTTAGATTTTTAAAACATTTCGTTCACATTTTCTTACCTCTAAGAAATTTCTAGCTATGAGATTTTTATAAAACTTTAAGGATCACTATAATTTAATGTTATTGAGTATAAAATAATTTTAAAAACTATATAATTATCTTTATTAATTTTAGATTTAATTAGATAGTTTTGGACATAATAATTCATCAAAACTAACCTTTCCCCCCTCCAATCTTATCTAAACTTTATGAGAATTATCCTAAGCCTTTAATTTTAGCAATAGTTAAATACAAAACTTGTGGACTTGGCTGCCAAAGGCTAGCGCCAGCCACCTCACCTTTTTCCCTTGATATTTTTGCAAAATATTCTAAGAAATATGATTTTTCTTCCAACCTTCTCCTCCATTTATGCTTGTTTACCTCCTAGGTTAGTCAATAATTCAATCATTGTTTTGATGATAACAAATGTGACTTAAGAGTTTAACTTATTTGCTTAAGTGTGCATGAATTGCAATGGTCATATGGATGTCAAACCACCATAATTCAAACCTATAGTGCAAGATTTAAAAGAGAAATAAAGTTTCAAAGCACAAGATAGATTAAATTAAGATGTCTAAAGATAAAAGATTTCAAGGTTTATCCTTAAAGTCTTAGGTTTTTCTTGTAAGGTTATTTGAGCCTTAAAACTCTTGTTTGTATGTCTTGGAATGTTTTAAAACCTATTTTAGAACTTATTTTATGAAAATTCCTTATTGTTTTTAAATTCCATATTTTTTCAAAGTGTTTTACAAGTTTTTGGTTTTAGTTGAAACCAATTGACTAGTTTTAAAACCAATCAACTTGTTTTTTGTTTTTAAAACCAAGACTTTAACCTTTAAAAAAAATCCCATAAACCGATCGACTATTTCTTATGGGTCTTTTATTATGAGGAAAGTTAGTTAGTCTCTATTTGAACACTTCAACTGGTTTCCTCAAACTGATTGCTTTGTTTAACTAACCAAGCTACATGTAGAAATAAAGTGAAAAATGATTTTGCCTAAGGACTAAATCATTCAACTGGTTTAGGCAAGTAAATCGATTGCTCACCATGATCCATCAACTAGTTTGCTAAACAATTTAATTGATATTTTATGTTCAAGGGACAAAAAATGCATAGCATTAAATCCATCAATTTTTTTTATGAAATGGTAAAAATTTCCATGAGGTCTAAACATATTCCTTTGGTTGGTTTTACTAATCGATTGACACGTCAAAGTAACCAATAGATTGGTCAGCATTAAATGCTAGAATTTCTACCTGTATAATGACTATATGCTTTTTACCCTAAGACCTACACTATTAATTCATGGCATATAAAATATCTATTTGGTAGAATAATAGCTATTATTTATTGCTATTTATTTCTCTACTCAATCATACAATTAATATCACCCATGAAGGGACAAAGCATGTGAAGGATCAAAGAATCACCCTTTACACTAGAGAGTATAAACTCTTTATTATGAAGCAAAGTGAAAGCAGCAATGACCTAAGCAACCGCTTCACCTCCATTATCAACAATATCAAGGCCTTAGGAAAATAAATCATTGAAGAAGAGAAATTAAGAAAGATATTGCAAGGTCTTACAAAACTATGGAGCCCCAAAGTGATTGTGATTAAAGAAGCCAAAGATTTAAGAAAATTGACAATTGAAGAGCTCTTTAGTAATATTATGGTTCATCAATAAAAAATGGAAGATGGATTGAAAGAAATAATAATCCTCTAGCACTGAAAAGCCTCAACTTAATCTAAACAATAAAATGTAGCTAAAGATATGGGTGAAAAGGAAGGTGATGAAAGACAAGATGAACCTCCCATGAATAATGAAGAAGTGACCTTCATAACCACTCAATTTAAAAGGTTCATCCGATCAAGAGGAAATAGAAGTCAAAGACTTCCCTCAAGCAACATAAGGAAGCTTAGAGAAGTTCACATGAATAACAAGATCAAACACCACAACTGTAGAAAAGCCGGATATCTCATCTGTGACTGCTATGAGTTTAGAAATGAAATCACTACACAAATGGCAAGGAAAAAAAGGGAACACAAGTAATAATAAAGGAAGGAAAGGAACAAGAAAATCCATGGCTGCCTTTAGCAAAAGCAAAGGTGAACCCTCTGATGAAGAGGAAGAAGTCGCCAACCTTTGTTTCATGGCTCTAGGAGAGGAATCATCAATCTCCATCTCACCTACAAGCTTCGATTATGAAGAAGACATCGATGAGGTATGCTTCAAAGTCAATACAAGAAGCCCCAAATGGTTCCTAGATAATGTATGCTCAAGACAAATGATAGTTGATCAAACCATGTTCTCCAAGCTAACGACATATGATGGTGGAAGTGTGACATTTGGAGACAACTGAAAAGGAAAGAGTATCGGTGTTGGCAGCATAAGTCCTAGTAATTCTAAACCCTTTATAAATGATGTATATCTGATTGATGGCCTCAAACACAATTTGATTAGCATTAGCCAGCTATGCAATAAAGGATTTCTAGTGAACTTTTCAAATTCACACTACATGATTTCAAATAGAGTAGATAAATTTATACTTTTTATATTCTAGTGCGTCAATAATGTGTACATGCTTGATGTTAAATCAATAAAATAGCGCAACGCATGTTTAAGTGCAATTGATAATGATACATGGTTATGGCATAAATGCATTGTGCATGGTAGCAAGGACTTATTAAACAAACTTCCTAGAAAAGAACTAGTACGCAATCTTCCAAAGTTGAACTTTGCAAAAGATAGATTATGTGATGCATGCCAACAAGGGAAACGACATAGGGTTACTTTCAAACCCAAAAATATTGTTACCAAATATCAACCACTTAAATTTTTGCATATGGATCTATTAAAGCTTGCTAGGACTCGTAGTATAGGTGGCTGTAGACATGTACTAGTCATTGGAGATGATTACTCACGCTATACCTAGATATTATTTCTTTCTACTAAATATTATGATTTTAACGTTTTTCTTATGCTTGTTAAGAAAATTCAAGTTAAAAAAGGAACTATGATTCATGTTATAAGGAATGATCATGGAAATAAGTTTAAGAATGCCATATTTATGGACCTTTATGATCAAAATGGTATTATCCAAAACTTCTCAGCACTAAGAACACCATAACAAAATGGTGTGGTGGAAATAAAAATAGAACCTTAGAGGAGGTTTCAAGAACCATATTATGTGACTCCAAGCTTCCAAAATACCTTTGGATCGAAGCTGTTACCAGCACAAATTACGTAATGAATAGAGTACTCATACAAGCCATCATGAAAAAGACACCTTATAAGCTCTAAAAAGGTAAAAAACCAAATGTGAGTTATTTACACACATTTGGTTGCAAATGCTTTATCCTTAACAATAAAAGAAAAAGCAATATGGGTAAGTTTGACTCCAAAGCGGATGAAGGCATTTTCATTGGATACTCTTTACACAGCAAATATTACCAAATCTTTAACAAATGAATAATGTTAGTTGAAGAAACCATATATGTTACTTTTGATGAATCTTGTAGTAGTATGTAGAAAACCCAAGAGGAAAAAGTAAGTCCTTCCATCCAAGTTGAGAGATTGCTAGAAAATGATGGCAAAGAAGAAGCGAATGATGATCAACAAGAAGATGAAGTGAGAGAGGATACTCCTTGAGCATGGAGATATGCCTATGGGCACCCTTAAGAACTCATCATTGGCAATCCAACAAGAGGAGTTGCAACAAGATCCACACTAAGTAACATTTGCAATCATTTATCATTTATATCTTAAATGGAACCTAAATCTCACATGGAATCCATGAACGATGAAAATTGGACCATGGCAATGAAAGATGAGCTTAACCAATTTGAGAGAATTTAAGTTTGGGAATTACTCCTGTTTCCTCCAAAGAGGCCCATCATTTGGACTAAATGGGTTTTAGAAATAAACTAGATGAAGGCAGATTTGTGTTAGAAAAGTCCAATTGGTTGCCAAAGAATATAACTAAGAGGAAGACATTGATTTCAAAGAAACCTTTACCCCCGTATCTATACTTGAGGCTATACATATGATCTTTGCATATGCATCATCCATGTGCTTTACAAGAGGAAATATATCATGGAATCACTCTAAAATTGGTGTCTAATTTTTATTTTCCAACTTTTGATCCAAAACGCCTATTTGCCCCCTCTATGGTGTTTTCCAATTCCACTTTAGTCTCCTCCACTCATTTCTAACCTAGATCCTTCTTCTTACTCCTTTGGTGCACCACCTTTAAGCCACTTACTTTTTGATCTTTCATTGTTTTTCTTCTTCTAGTCTTTGGTTTTAGTTCACTTTTATTTTTATTAAGTGAATGTGGATTGGAACTTTAAGTATATGAATAAATCAATGCTATTCAAGTAGTGGATTTCTCCTCTTCTATTTTTTTGGTGGAGCTTTGTCTTTGTGGTAAATGCACCTAAACTAAGAGTTGAAAGAATATTATGTGTTAATTTGTGTTTTTACATGACTTATTACAATATAAGCATGTTTAGTCTCCTTGCATTATCAAGCATGATATTTGCGTATGAGATTTTAATGTTTTTATGAGTTTCTTAGTATGATTATAAAATCATAGATTTGCACTTGTTTAGGTGTTTATGTTGTTATATGTTAATCTTGTTGAAATTGCATAAAGAAGTTCATTTTTGGAAACTTCATAGGTTCTTAGGCTAGATAGAATTGGATTTTTATATTTTTTGATTCTACCATTGAGTTCACAAGTGTATGTGGTGTATGGTTTTTAAATAATTTATTGTTTTTAAAATATAAGTATCTTAATATAAATCGACATTTCTCACCTTTTTGTACATGATTTTATAGTGAATAGTAAAATTTCATAAAATGTTATGTGGGTTTGTAATGTGTTGTTTTTTTGGTAATTAACTTATTGTATTACCAAAATGAGCAATGACTTACAACACTAATTTTCTTAAACATAACATCAAGCCCTAAGAAAACTAAAAGAAACTCTTAAATTACTCATCTATGGGAAGAGAAAAAAGTTAGTTCCATAAGTCAATAATCTTGAGATACTATTATATTGTGACATCTTACATAGTCCAGAAATGAACAAAGACACCAAACACTATTTAATTGATTAGAAATATTAGATCAAATTATTTAGGTTGGAAGATCATGGTATTTTTACTACATCAGATATAATAGATGATATCTAAGAAACAAACTCCCCAAACATTGCTCTTTGCACATCCACCTGTAATAACTAATATCATCCATTATAAATGATTATTCCAAGATTGAAAATAAAATGGTAACAATATCCATGGAAGTATACCTCTCCATACCTTCTATGATATAATACAAGATGTGAAAATATGGTCAAGATCTTCTTCTTCAAGTAGGAAACTTTGACATGTTATATAGTTAAAAACTTTCCACTTCTACAATTTTGTCAAAATCTCACTTGACATGCCATCCATCAAACTAGCTTGTACCTTGGTAGTTTGAAAACACCCTAGAGGAGGTGAATAGTATTTTTAGATCTAAATTGAACAAATAAAAAATTTCACATAGAATTTATAGTGGTTCAAGTTCATTCGAGATAGGCAACTTTATATCTATTACTAAGCGGTCTTCCGATTTTAGATTTAGAATATCATGTGTGTGTGTATCGATGATCTTAATACCTAGATAATATTTAAAATATTTACTTAGTTATCTTCTCTACATTCAACTTCTAAGAATCCCTATAAGATTACTATGCAACATAGAACCTCCAAATTGAGTTTGAGTGAGATTTGTGGTTAATTACAAGGAATTCCTTTCAATTTAAAAGATAAAAATTAAATAATGATTTAGAGGAATTAATCTATCTAGTGTTTTCATATTTGAAAGTAAAATACTACTAACTTTGATTTTGTAAGATTAGCATTATAGATTTCTCAAGAAATTCAAAAATATGAAAGTGAAAGAGTGTAGAATTTTTTGAGAATTAAATGAGAATAAGAGAGAGTAGTTGAATGCAATTAATAGATTTTTAAAAATTGGTATAGGTGTTCAATTAAATGTGTTCGTTGGTAGATATAGATTATGTTGGTCATGTTAAGTTTTAACATAAATTTTTAATGTGATTATGTGATGATTTTTTCATACTTTAGTTTAGGTTTTTTTTTACATATATTAAACATATTTTATATTTATTTGGAGAAAATATAATTGAAAGGAGATAAAACACAACATCTGGAACAAAGCATAAGTAAAAATGAGTGCTCAAAGTGTGCATAGGTGGAAAAACGTGTATATCCAAATATGATGCAATCTAAATTTAGAAAATTGCTAAGCATGAAAGTTATAGATAATTTTTTTAGAATTTCAACGCATAAAAAATAGGTTCAACATAAGTTAAACAAAGAATGTATGGGTGACATACACAACATGATCGAAGTTGAAACATCTAACATGAGTGGTACGTGTTGACATGCGGTGATGAATCTCTAAGCGCTATCTAACTCGGTAACAAATTTTGTGTCAACACGGGTCATGTCACTCGACATGAGGTTCATGTTTACATAAGGTAAAGAGTATTTCAATGCTATATGATATAGAGTCCCCATGTCGACATGCGGGTTTACCTATATAAGGCCTTCTTTGCTAAGTTTTTTAAGGCATCGAACCCTAGGGACAAAGACAAAAACAATTTAGGAATATAATAGAGAGATCTAGGGTTTTCTATTCTTTTCTTTCCTTCATCCACTTTTATTCCTCAATTCATCCACCACCTTCTACCCAATCTCAATTTTTTATCCCAAGTTGGATGAATTAAATAGTGATTTCCTAACCTTAAAAAATAAGATATAATATCTTTATCTTTAATTTTATTTTTTAATCAATGATATTTTCTTTGTTTAAGATAGTCTACCTATTAAATGCCACGATTGGATAATTGACATGCGTTGAGGTGAAGAAAGATCCATTGATCCAGATGTGTTGAGAATATGAACCCTACCTAATCTAATTCCTCGTCCTATGTGTTAATGTTTTAATTGGTATAATAGAGAAATTAATCATTTTTATATTATTGTTTATAGAAACTCTAGAAAGATTTGAGGTAAAAGTTGGAGTGATCTATATTAATATGACTAGAGATCCAACCACAAGGTTGAGAGACACTACTATAAAGTAGGTTTACAACGATGACGCATGTCGCCACTAAAAGCCTGAATGTCATCGATGGATATAAATAGTGAGGACATGATGTTGTTGTACGGTCTTTGTTATAGGCTTTAGGTGAAGGTATTTTCAACTTCAACAACATATTATCACTATAGCGTATACAACAATGACCACATTGTTATCGTTGTAACTCTCTACACTCACGATACGTCATTACTATAGCAACCTACAATAGCAACCTTTAAAAAAAGAGTTATTTATTTATTTATGGAAAACTACATATAAAGAATACTTAAAATGTGCATAAAAGTAAAATTATCTACCTAAAAAGAGAATATATTATATTAATAAATATAGAAACACAATAGTTGTAAAATTTTAATAATAAATAACATATTTATAACATTATATAAAATAGCAATATTATCTAAAATTAAAGACATAAAATTTAAGTAGCATCCTTCATGTTTGAGTTATCCCCTTGTCGGTCCTTATGAATATTTTGAGACATAAACTCTTTTATTCATTTTATGGTAGCTCCATATTGGGTAATAACTTCATCTTATCTCTAAATAGTAAACACCAGTTCTTCAATTAGAGGATCAATAGGTGGGTGTGGCTACATTGGAAGGTTATTAGCTAAAGAGGTAATTGTTGACCCTTTTGGTTTTTGACAAATTCCTTTCCTATGGCCTCAACGAGTAGCAAGCACCTCCTCTACTATCCTCATCTCATCCACAACTCTAGGGGTCGTTTGGGAATTTGATGAATTTGAAAGACCTCAATCAGTACTTCTTACCTCACTCTGGGATATATACTCTTCTCAAAGCTCCAACATCTTATTCTATAGATAAGGGAAAAAAATTAAGTTAGATAAGTTATAATAAAAATTAATAAATAATATATAAAATGTATTAATTAGTGACATTATACTAATGTATTGTTCCTCCATCAAATGAGTGACCCATTTTCCATCCCTCTGGTGCATCTCTTTGTAAGTCTTCACTTCACTTAAGACTTTTTTAGTTTGAGGGTCGACTTATAATATTTATTACAAATAAATTAACATATTTATAAGATTATAATTAATAATTATAATTTTTACATACCTTCTTATAATGATACATCAATATTAAAGTAGAATTGTGAAGGCTGTAATTTATTTGCTTTACCCTATTAGCTTTAATCTTAACAGACCTAGCCTACATAAATTTCACTTATATTAGTAAAAAATATATATATAATAAAAAAATTAACTTATAATTAACAAAGTACCTTAACTTTGGGATCATTCTAGTATTATATTAATCTTCTCTAATTACTCACATTGATTGTAGTAGGGCTTTAGGTTGGGTTGTTGTTGTGAAATTACTTCAACTTACTCTTCCTATTCCTATATGTATTTTTCATCATCCATTCCAAGCCAGCATTGACATAAGGTGAAAGTGAATGTTGCTTCCACTCTTCCAAATGAAACCATTCCTACACAAATGAATGTATTTTATTATTTATTTATTTATTTTAACTTTCTACTCAAATCCTCAAAGCTCTTTTATATAAATGTCTCTAAATCTTAACTATTTTTTATTTTAAACTAATTATTTAATGGTAGCACTTTATTTATCTTATAATATTTGTAACTATGAATTTATATTAAAACTTTATTTAGATTCTTTTTATTTTTACCTTACTTCTCAAATCCTTAAAATTCACTTATATAAATGTCTTTAAATATTAAATTTTTAATTTTAAACTAACAATCTAATGCTATCATTTTATTTAGTGTAGAATTATTATTATTATTATTATTGCAATATGCTCTATCTAGTGTAGTATTAAACTAGAAGAGGCATATGCTAACATATACATATATATATAGATGTAGTATCTTGTGCAAACTATTTTTAATGTACAAACATATGAATGTTTTTCAACCGTTAGATCTAAAATATCTTACGGTTGAAAATGCATCCCTACCTCTCTTTATCCCGCTCTCTATCCCGCCCCGTGTTTGGCTCTTTATCCCACTCTCTATCTTGCCCCTTGTCTGCCTATCTGTCCTGACCCTCGACCCTCCGTTTGCATCTGTCTCCCTCTCTCCATCGCACCTCCCGTCTCCCCTTTCTCTATCGCGCCCTCTCTCCATCACACCTCTCATCTCCCTCTCTCTATCTCCATTTCTTCCCCTATTCACTTCAAATAGACCTTATCTCCTCCATTCTGCAACCTTCCTCTACCCCATCTTGACTTCAACCGTCACTACACTATTCTACCACACCGGGGATGCGAACAAGCACCACCAGTGGAGCAGCATAGCGGCAGCGCAACCTGAGTAAGACCTCCATCGTTGCTGCAGCTAGAACAATCAACGCAGTAGTCCAGCGCAACCTCCCCGACAGCCACCTCAGTGCACATCGTCGGTATAATTCCAAACTCTCTCCTCCAATTCATGAGTTTGTTTTCGTGATTTGGCTTTTATTGTGCGGTTGTTCATCTTTAATTTGATGATTGTTCGGGTATTGCCGACTGATTTTGTTTATTTTGGATTTAATTTCTATGTTGATTGGTATGGTTTTTCGAAGGGATTGTAGTCAATTTGCTGTATATTTTGCATTGTATATGCTGGTATGGTGTTGATATTACCGATTTCTGTCTGAATATTGGTTTCTTGTTTGATATTCACCATTATCTACAACATCGAGCATTAGCTTGAATTTTTTTTGTTTACTGAGTGATTTGTTCTTTATTTATTATTTTCTGTTGGTGTTTGAGATTTATTTTTTTGTTGTTTGCCGATTTATGTTTTTTGTTTGTTGTTTATTTTCTGTTGTTGTTGTATTATCAATACTCTGATTAGTAATAATCAGAGTAATGTTATATCTTTGGGTGGTTGTATGTTAGTCTGATTAATAATCAAATTAATGCTACTGTAATTAGTAATAATCAGAGTAATGGTTGTGTTTAGACCAAATTGGATATATGTTGAACTAAGGATATACTAGTCTGGAAGACTTCTTTCTTCTTGGGATCTATTGCATTTTAATAGATCTGAGATCTACATTATTTCTATAAAAACTTATGTTTTGACCTCCTGATATTTTTCTCTTGTATATCTATGTGTTGTCTTCCTATAAGTTATATGGCATGCTACTGCTAGGATGTGTTCCATTATCTTGTATTCATTTCTGTATTTGATCCTTAAAATCCAATGGGTGGGTTGGAAATAATGGTAGTCTGCCATGTGTCCTTTCTCAATATTTTATGCAATATCTCCCATTATCTCCATTTCCAGCAAATACAACAAAAAGAGCTTCCAAGATTTCATGCTAGATCCATGACGAGGAAAAAGAGTTGACTAAAGGGATGTTTAGGATTCAATGGGTTTAGTGTGTAGGGTTTAGGGGGTTTAGGGTTTAGGTTAAGGGGTTAGGGTTTGGGGTTTGGGGTTTAAAGGGTTTAGTGTTTGGGGTTCAAGGTTTATGGTTTAATGTTTAGTGTTTAGGGTTTAGGGTTTAGAGGGTTTATGGTTTAAGGTTTGGGGTTTTGGGTTGAGAGGGTTTAGGGTTTATGGTTTAGAGGGTTTAGGGTTTAGGGTTTAGAGGGTTTGGGGTTTAGGGTTTAGGGTTTGGGGGTTATAGGATTTGGGTTTTGGGGGTTAGGGTTTATGGTGTAGGGTTTAGAGGGTTTAGGGGGTTAAGGTTTAGGCTTTAGGGTTTAGAGGGTTTGGGGTTTGGGGTTTAGGGTTTAGATGGTTTGGGGTTTAGGGTTTAGGGTTTGGGGTTTAGGGTTTATGGTTTTTAGGGTTTAGGGTTTATGGTTTAGGGTTTATAGGGTTTATGATTTAGGGTTTTGGTTTTAGTGCGTTTAGGGTTTAAGGTTTAGAGGTTTTGGGTTTAGGGTTTTAGGTTTTAGGTTTTAGGTTTTAGGTTTTAGGGTTTAGGGTTTAGGGTTTGGCTTTTAGGGTTTAGGGTTTAGAGGGTTTAGGGTTTATGGTTTAGGGTTTGGGCTTTAGGCTTTAGGGTTAGGGGTTCAGGGGTTAGGGTTTAGAAGGTTTGGGGTTTAGGGTGTTGATTTTAGAGGGTTTAGGGTTTATGGTTTAGGGTTTGGGTTTAGGGTTTAGAGGTGTTGGGATTTAGGGTTTAGGGTTTATAAGGTTTGGGGTTTGGGGTTTTTGTTTTAGAGGGTTTAGGGTTTAAGGTTTGGGGGTTAGGGTTTAGAGGGTTTGGGGTTTGAGGTGTTGGTTCTAGAGGGTTTAGGGTTTGGGGTTTGGGGTATAAAGGGTTTAGGGTTTATGGTTTGGGGTTTAGGGTTTAGAGTTTAGGGTTTTGGGGTTTAGGGTTTAGGGTTTGGGGTTTAGAGGGTTTAGGGTTTGGGGTTTGGGGTTTAGGGTTTAGAGGTTTTGGGGTTTAGGGTTTAGGGTTTGTATAGTTTATGATTTTAGAGGTTTGGATATTTGGTTTGAATATAGGTTTGGCTTAGTTTTTTGGTTTGGTATTAATAAAATCTTGAATGATGATTAAATTTTGATCTAATGGATGAGATTAGTTATTACATTTGTATTTTAGTAAAAGTTTGTATGTGACCCTGCCCCTATAAATATATAAATTCTAGCTATCTATTCTATTTTTTTTCTCTAGTAAGGAACTACAACTACTATTATAATAATTATAAATACTAGATGATAAAATGAGTATTAACATGCCACAAGATTTTCGCCAAAAGTAATAAATAAACAAACCCACACACATGTTGTAGAATCAATTAAAATCCAACCTTAATTTGCAACATCGAAACAACATAATATTAAAATCACACTCTCTATCATACTCTTTCACATAATTTTTTTTGGGCCTTTAAAAAAAAGTATAAATTTATACACAATCCACAACATTCATAAAAAAAAAAAACAAGAACAATAACAGGCCAAAGGAATTCATAACCATATCTCATACACTTCAAAATAGTAGCAAGAGTTAACAGTATCATTATTTAGTTACAGATTTCAATTACCAATCAGTTTTAGATGACCAAAAATGGAATAGAGAGAGGTGGGACACTACCAGGAAGAAAATTGCTAGAGGGGCGGTGTAGAGGCTATGTAGCGTTGGTGCGGAAGTGATGCAATGACGGTGCAAAGGTAGTGCAGTGGTCAAAGAAAAACAACAATTGTGGTGGTCCATCCAAAGTTCTACAATTGCAGATCTGGTAAATGAGTATATAATGAAACAAACTCTAAAAAAAATTACAAGATTAAATCATAACATTACTAGATATTAGAGTAAGAAAATTAAGAAAAGAATAAGAAAAGATGTTGGAGGTTTAATGGAGGGGAATGACAGATGATAGAAATAGACAAGATGACGAAAGCAAAGACAATTGGTATACGAATAGGTTAGGTCAAGTGTGTGTTGAAGTGATTATAAATATAAAGCAATCAATGATGACATTTTCCGCACCTATAGCTATCTATGTTGCCACTGAAGTTCTAATAAAATGATGTCATTCAACTAAATAAGTTTTCAGCACTAACTTTCCCACCCCATGACAATTTCAGGTAACGAGATCTATAGTGGTAACATTTTTCCCATGTAGGTATTATATTTATATTATTATTTTTGGGTGAAAAAATTATAGAGGAAGTATTTTTCCACTCGGCAAAATCTCTTCAACTGCGACATCTATAGTGGCAACACGACATCTACAACAACAATGTGTTGCCACTATATTTTTTTTAAATTAAAAAAAATTTAGTATGTGGAGGGAAAATTTTTTTCCCTAATAAAAACAAATCCATTGTCGTCCCTACAGGCTTAAATAAACAATTGTTTTCCTCCCTATAAATTTTTTCACCAATTTGTTTTCAGCCGCAACATGTCTTTGTTGTATTGCTATCAACAACAAAGACTTTTGTTGTTGATGATGATGTCGCCGTTGTAGACCCTTTTTCTCATAGTGAAACATTGGTTTGTTCTCTACAACCTAAAAAATAGATTACAGATATTTAATAGTATGTTGTCTATTTTTTCATTCATACTAGAGATAGATGAGTATGAATCGACAATAGGGTGTTGTGGCTCAAGAGCGCATTTCATTATATACTTTGGTTAGCATTCATGGCATGTGTTTTGATTTGGGATTTGGGGTTAAGATTCAATTGCATTGGGATTAAGGGGATCAACCAAAACCTTAGCCTTCTCTCTATCTAGAATTCACTTGTTCTTATCTTAGTGTGGGGTTTTGCTTTCATATTTCCTTTGTATTGATAGTTAGGCATCATATCCTCCTTGTAACACCCTAAGTTGATACGACCATGCGGAGCTACCCTAGAGTGTTTTTGGATTGATTATCTTGCCCCACAAATCAAACACGAGTCCTTTCAGTGCACTTTGTCCTCACTCACTCACTCCCCGATAAATTTTCTAATTTTTTTTGAAACTTTTTAGGAGGGTCATCTATCCTAAAAATTAGTCTATGGCTAGCACGCTTAACTATGGAGCCCTTATGACAAAATCACAAAAAGGATGGTATACAATGTTGATATAAGTAGCCATAGCAAACCTTATAATACTCCCCTCAAATTAGGATTATTATATTCACCCCCACTAAAAGAACTAAACATCCTCGTTATGCTTCAACCACTAACTATCTCAATATAACTTATCCCAAGAATTTTCCCACTAAGCGGTTGATTGGATCATCCAAGTTTAGCTCATAGTTGCGGTTTCACTTTGATACCATTTATAATATCTTGAATCAATATGACCACATGGGGCTACCCTAGAGTACTTTTGGATTGATCGATTGACCCTATAGATCAAACACGAGTCCTTTCAATATACTTTATCCTCACTTATGCATTTTCTAAGACATTTTCTAAAAATTTCTAAAACTTTCCAAGGGGGTTTCCCATTCTAAAAATTACTCCATGACCAACATGCTTAACTGTGGAGTTCTTAGGAAATAATTACCAAAAGGATGGTATACCATGTTGATATAAATAGCCATATCAACAATCCCCTCAAATTGGGGGGGGGGGGTATTACACTCCTATTGTTAGTAAAAAAATAAGATATCTTCTCATCATCCTTTTACTCACTCCCTAGTCCTTATGGAATGATACCTCGAGTGCTACTTCGAAACCATGCACCCTTGGTTAGATTACATCATCTGTTAGTGAGCAATTAATGCACAAAATGATAGCCTAATGGATAAAATTTCAAATGTATAGCATAATTCGTCGAATGGTTCCTCAAAACTATTTAACTAGTTCCCAAATTCCCTAATAAAAATAATTACCTTTGGTAAAAGAATATAGTTATTATAGGATACCATTTGATTAGTATGAAGAACTAGTTGACTGGTTCACAAACTAGTTGAATGGTTAAGAAAAATGTGCATAGGTCAAAACCAAGAATTTTTTATGGCATTAAACTAGTTGAAAATTAATTACAACCAAGTTAACTTGTTAAGAAAGACTTAACCATTATGGGTACAGGCGAAGGGACCAATCAACCAGTCGATTAGTAGCAAAAACTATTTGACTGGTTTCAACCAATTGATTAGTTTTAGCAAATAGTTGAGTTATTGTGTTCAAGGTCAAGTCCCAAGGCATTCAAACCAATTGACCGACTAAGGAATTAAATGAATTTAAGCCAAAGTTGAGAGACATTGATTTTTTATGGCGTCCAACTAGTTAGTTAACTACTTTGGAAGGCTAGTGGAATGGTTAAGAAGTTAATTTAATTAACTCCAAAGTCGAGAGTTGACTGGTTGTAGTATTTAAGTGATATTCTAAAAAACTAGTTGAATGATTCTCCAGTACTCATCGCTTAGAAAATCCTAGGTTTCCATAAGAATATGTTAACTGGTTTTTTCCAAAACCATTTGATTGGTACTGGCATAAAAACATTAACAAATCCTAAACTTAGCAATTCGTTTTACAAATTAAATAATCTTCAAAATCCTTTTAGATATAAAAGTTTGGAAGGTGTGAAATGTAAAATTTCTAAGGATTCCTAAGTGATCATGGATGAATCATACATACATCATAATATAGAAAGACTTAATAAAATCTACCATAATCTTGAAGTGTTGTATGTTTTGTATGCAAACTCATTTCTTGATGTTTTGAACTTGATTATTCTATAACATTAATTCATTCCAAGGATTTAGTTGAGTGTTTCAATTTCATATGAGATATTGTAGAACATGCACACTTAACCCAACTTGTTAAACCCTTAATTAGGTTTTTTATCGTTAAATTAAAGATTGATGACCTATTAAGTTAACAATCTCCCCCTTTTGATGATGACAAACAAAAAGTTACAATGTTGGTAGCTATAATGTATGCAACATGAAAAGATTGAAGCATTACCACATTAACATCTCTTATCTGGAATCACCGGACTTTCTCCCCCTTTTTGTCATTAGCAAAAGTGGGAATGGTTTAACTTGAGAAACCCAAGCAAAGGATTAACAAGAAGAGGATCTACCCCTCAAGTTATGCATAAGCATATATGAAATGAGAATCATAATGTGATCCTATGGTTGAAGGTATTAGAAATACTCCCTTTTAGGGTATACATTAGGTTTGGAAGTTCAATTCTTTAGTTGGATGAAGAGATCGAAATAAATGTTAAGTCAAATGAGAGCATATGAGCAAAAGTAGTAGACATAAATGAACACAAAGTCAAGCATTGAACTCATCTCTTATATATATAAAAAGCTAGTACAAAACATCATAAACAAAGTATACCAACAAACTAATAACACATGTAAAAAAGTTAAGGGCTACAATTAGTACAATAAAACTTTGTCAGAGTACAATCAATACAAGTAAACCTAACAAAAATGACTAATGAACATGCCACTAATAAGCAGATAAAGATCGAGGACTATAACAATAATATTGATCATCATAGGTAGAGCTTGAAGTAAGATTGATAGGTTGAGAAAGTTGATAGGAAGCTATAAAAGCAATTGGTTGGCAAGGAACGAAAGTGATCTATGCTATTGGATCATAATCTAACCAAGGTTTCACCTAGTGAAATCTTGATCCAAAGCTATCATTAGCACTAAAAGTTCCCTTTGAATGACTCTTGTATGAGTCAAGACCTTCTCCATTAGAACCCTCAAATGTACTAGTGCCTAGGCCACAAATAATCTATGCCTTGGTAAGAGGTGGTGCAAACTCCTCATTCTTAGCAATAGTATCTTCCATTATAGTGTCACCATCATCCCCAACAATAGCAATCACTAGAAAATCCTCAATTAAAGTAGGAGGATTAAAGTAAGCCTCTAGAGCCACAATATATGGTGTAGGATTAGAATTTGCAGATTGGAGAAGTTCCTCTAGAATGGTGATCCTTGACCTATATGCAACCAGAGTTTGATTGATCTATGTAAATTGATGCTCGATCATTTGTAGAACTCTAACTAGCATATCTTTAAGAACTTGTATTGCATCTCGTCTATCTAATGCACTCAAAATATGACCTCTTGAAGTTGATGGTGCAGAAGTGGATGCTAGATTTGTGGAAGGATCCTATAAAGTAACAAAAATATCAGAAGGAGTAGTAGGTACAAGAGCTAGAACAAGTGGATCTAGAATAGGTGCACCTCTAGATCTGGCAAACTTACATGTGTCCATCTCCTAACTACAAGCTAGAGAGGATTTTCCTCTAGCAAATATTTAGAGACCTCTTAGACCAACCTTAAAGCCTATGAAATTGAGAGAACACCACCCAAAATTGACACAACATGGGTTTCCCAAGGGAAATAAGCCCAAATCCATCTAATGGCACCTAAAAATGCCTTAATATATTGGTGATGAGAGAACCATATCCTAGGGAGGCTTGTGAGTTGTGTGAAATATGATAAAAATGGAAAATAAATTCCTATCCCTATGCACATCCTCCTTTATGAGAGGATGTGATAGATTACGTACTAGTCCTTGGTTGTGATATTTTCACCACAACCACATCAAGGAAAGAGGATGGTACATAAGAGAGAGTGAAGTAGTTTCACGTGAGGAGGAAGATATATGGGTCTAATATTTACTCCCTTAATTATAGTGTACCTCCTAAACAAGGAAGATTGTATGTCCTCTATAGTCCCTTATAATCTTGACCATTGTGTATATCTCTCACTCTTACATAGGAAGGTACTATAATCCACAGTGATCCCCAAAATTATAAACAAATTTTCTAACCTTAATCTCGAGGTGTGTAGCTTTTTAATCCATCCTTAACCCTCAACCTTGGTTTAATTATCTTATCTTAATCTCCAAACCCTTCATTTCCCCCTCTTAAACCCTTCAAAACCCAGACCCTAATTAACTCCTTTATATACATGTTATTCTCAAAAATATAAATGTGAAAAGAAACCCTTTCCCCTCTATTTTCTCTTATGCATCGAGTTATATTTTCCTAGTTTGGTTTAATTCTAACTATGCTCATTCACACACTCAAATAGAAGATCAACCAATCATGCTATCAAATAGAAGAGAAGCCCCAACACAAGCTCAACATAGGACATGCCACAATCATAAAATCACAATATACAACACAAATGCTTAGACATATTAAATATAAGATTCCTTTTCCTTTTCTGTAAGCAAGCCTTTTAGGAAAAAAAAACTCCTAACTTGATGGTTTATACCAATACCATTAATTATCCTAAGAGAATTAAGAATCCAAATTCAGTAGAAAATCATTTTAGACCCTTCAAACTCATTAAAAGTAAAGAAAAGGGAAGATAAGCATTTTCTCACCTTTAACCCAAGAATGGAGAACCAAGAAGAGGAAAATAAAGAAATTATCAACTCTTTCAAGACCTTAACCTTTCTTTGATTAAATAAAGAAAGAAAAATATATAGAAAATATAAGAAGAGGATTAGGAGAGAATTATCATAATTCAATAAAGGAATATAGGTGGTAGAGAACCTTGGTTTTCTACAAAAAAAAAAAGAAAAAGAAAAAGTTAAGTAGATTGGAAATAATATGCTAAGTAAAAAAGGGAGAAAAAGGAGAGAAATATTTGAGTAGTGGAATAAATAAGGAGTGAGGCTAGAGAGTGTGGTGTTGCTTGAAAAAGTAGAAGGGGAATGGAGAGATAGTGAGTTGACTTAGGTTGAGTGTGAGGGACATGGTGTAAGGAGTGAAAATGATGAAGCATGGAGGATAATGAAGTGAAGTCAGGCCAAGAAAAAGGTAAGACAAGTAAATGGGTGTAGGGGGAAGGTTTTAATGTAGGCCTAAAAGTCAAGGGAGAGAGGAAAAATGAGGGAAAGAGAGAAGGTCAGTGAGATAATACATCAAGAGTGTTTTGGGGGATATTTACCTAAATGAAATCATAAAATGAGCTAAATAGCTTGAAAATATTCCTAAAGGACCAAAAAAATCTTATTAGCACAAAGAGACAATAACTATAATTTTAGTAAATCATTAGAAGGGAAATCAATGTAAAACCATAAACCCAAACATTCTACCTAATAATATTCCACATGAAGGAAAAAAAACCCTAGACACTCTCTCATCTCTCCTCCATGGCGTGCATGAGGAGTGCAATGGCAGCAGCCAAGAAGAAGAAGATGGGATCAGGGAATTCAAGTTCTGGTGTAGAGAAGGTTGATCTGGTTAGAGATATGTACGCAACTTTTGATGAACCTGATACGACCTTATTGCAAGACGGAGATTCATGCATGTTTCATGCAGATGTTAACGTCGATCAGGAATGCACAACTAGGGTTAACAGTCCGAGTTCTAAAGAGATTTCCAATTGTGTTTATCCTATTGATGATAGTGGGAAGGGCTCTTTTGACATTGGCTCTTGAGAGACGCTGGAGAATAATGGGCTGCAGCAAGAGCCTCGATCCTTGGCTAATACAACCTGGAAGGACTTGGTTGCTAGCAACAGATTTCCATTGAGAGGGGCATCCTTGAATTATGTCCCTCCTGTTAGGGTAAGGGATAAGATTCAGGTTTCTCTATAGAAGGACAAGGTAGAGAACAATCGTAAAGATTGGCAATGGGCTATAGTAGGCTATGTTATTGGATTTCGACCAACTATGCCTTAAATGGTTGGTTATGTGAAACAAAACTGGTCAGGGGTTAAGGAACCAAAGGTGTTGATGCATGACCAAGGACTTTTAGTCTTTAAATTTCATTCTAAAGAAGATAGAGATTAGGTGCTCTCCAAACCATATTGGTTTTTCTTCAACAGACCTTTTATTCTCAAGGAATGGCATAGGAGGTTTCAGTTCTCTAAAGAAAAGTTCCAGTTCATGCCTCTGTGGGTGAATCTTGTAAACTTGTCTCTAGATTATTGGGATTTGGATTCCTTGATTAGAATAGGCAGTGCTATTGGGAGACCTCTTTACCTGGATGGGATAACATCTGCTGGAGAAAGAATTTCTTTTGCCCGAATGTTGGTTGAAGTTGATGTGTCCAAAAAGCTGGTAGAATCTTTGGATCTTATTGATCCTGATGGAGAGGTCTTAACTCAAAGGATTTTCTATGAATGAAGACCTAGTTTCTGTAATGTCTGTCATGAGGCTGGACATTCTTCTGACAAATGCAGGAAGGTGACTAAGGTGCAGAATGATGGGACTTCCTCTAGGAGTGTTCTCAGATCTAAGGGACAGTTAAGAGGTGAGCAAGGAGTTAATTATTGGAGGAAGGTTTCCCAGGGTCACTTAGGGCCTCAAAAAGATGGACAGAAGGTCGATAAGGAGGTGAACAGGTAGGTAGATTCCAATATCCCTGTCCTAAGTTCAAGTAACCAAGACCCTAGCAATGAGAATGGTTTTGGAAATGATAGACCTGCTTCTTATGGAGGTGGATCTGTTCAACAGAGACTATCTTCTAAGGGCAAAGAGACATTAGCCATTACTGTCTCAGGGAACATATTTTCTTGCTTAAGTCCCCTTGTTGATGATCTCATGGTACCTACAGACAACTTGGTATCTCAAGGTGCTGACCCTGGTAATTTTTTGGATCCCAACACAGATCCTCATGCTAGGAGCCTAGAATGTTAGAGGGCTAAATAAGCCCTACAAAAAAAAGGAGTTAAAGCACTGGCTCTCAGTGCATAAAATTTTTTTATTTGGAATTTTGGAGACTAGAGTGAAAAGTGTCAATGCTAATGGCATTTGTGTGAAGCTGGGTAATAAATTGAGTAGGTTGGATAATTATGGCTCTCATCCTAATGGGAGAATTTGGTGTCTTTGGGATCGAAGAGTTTGGGATGTTCATCTCATCTCTTGCAGTAAGCAAATGTTACATGTTTCTATTTCTGTTGTTCATTCTAGCTTGCTTTTCTATGCTTCTTTTGTCTATGGTTTCAATATAGGTTCTAATAGAAGGGCTCTCTGGCAGTTTCTACAAGATCATAAGGTTGATAATGATCCTTAAATTGTCATAGGGGATTTTAATGTTGTCTTCCAATCTGTAGAGAAGTTTCAAGGAAATGTCATCAACATTTATGATGTTTCTAAAGCTGTTGACTGTTGTAACTCTGTCTTGCTTCATGATCTTGTTTACTCAGGCCTTAAATTTACTTGGTCCAATAGAAGTTTAGGGGAGAACTTAATTATAGCTAAGTTGGATAGAGTCATGGTTAATATTCCCTGGTCTACCAAGTTCCCTCTGTCCTGTGCACAATTTTAAGAGACCCTTTTCTCTGATCATAGCCCTTCTCTGGTTTATTTAAATGATTCTCAACCCCAGTTTAAAAGTCACTTCAAATTTTATGATATGTGGACCCTGCATCCACATTTTCTTTCTCTGGTGGCAGGTTGTTGGAAGCCTTTTTCTGATATCAATATTTTAAAAAATTTTTAGCTCAATCTAAAGAATGTTAAGCTTAAGTTGAAATCTTTTAATAGAGAGAAATTTGGTGCTCTTTCTTCTAAAGTGCAGCAGGCTAGAGATCAGCTGAAAAGAAGTCAAGAGGCATTGGCAATGCATCCATCCAGGTTATCTCTGCAGCATGAAGAGAAATGTAATATGAAGACCTATGCATTCTATGCATCCTGTGAGGAAATTTTTCTCAAATAGAAATCTAGTATTAAATGGATGCAATTGGGGGATTCTAACTCCCATTTCTTTTTCTCTGTTATGAGGGCTCGTTAACAGCATAATTTTATCAGAAAGATTAATCTTGACTCAGGGTCTGTTTGTTGTGATAGTAATGATATTGCTCAGGCTTTTGTGACCTTCTATACAGATTTGTTGGGTAATAGAGGTGTGGCTACAAATTCTGTTTCGGAAGATGTTTTGAAGTTGGGGCCCTTTCTTTCTGTTCAACATCAACATGATTTATTAAGACCTATTTATATGTAGGAGGTCAAAGATGCTTTATGGTCCATTGGAAATTTCAAAGCCCTTGGGCTTGATGGATTCATTGCTAGATTTTTTTAGGCTGCTTGGAATGTGGTAGGGGTGATCTAGAGGTGGTGGTTAGAAGGAGTTTTCAAACAGCTTTTGTTCCATTTTTCATGGGACAGTCCAAGTTGGTGCTTTTTCTAAAATTTGTAAATGCTTCAAAGCTGGTTGATTTTCGACCCATTACTTGCTGCAATGTGGTTTATAAGGTTTTGGCTAAAGTGTTAGCTGGGAGGTTGCAATGTGTCCTACCTACCATTATCCACCCATCTCAGTCAGGTTTTGTGAAGGGAAGAAGAATTGGTGATAATGTTCTCTTAGCCCATGAATTGTTGCATATGTATAACAGGAAAATATTTCTCCTAGATACATGATTAAAGTTAACATGAGGAAAGCCTATGATTCTGTGGATTGGAATTTCTTAGAAAAGGTTATGTTAGGCCTGCACTTCCTTGTGCATTTTGTCAAAGTAATCGTGGCTTGTGTGTCTTCAGCATCTTATTCCTTATCTGTTAACAATGTTTTGCGGCCTCCTTTCAAAGGGAGAAAAGGACTTTGACAGGGGGCTCCTTTATCTTCCTTTTTGTTTGTTATTGTCATGGAGTATCTTAGTAGGTCTTTCCAATCCTTATGGAGCAGGTATGATTTGTAGGGGCATCCTAAGTGTAGGAAGTTGAATATTATCAATCTAAGTTTTGCAGATGACTTCTTAGTTGTTTGCAAAGTTGATGTGTCTTCTGTGAAGGCCATTAAGGAGGTTTTGGATAATTTCTCTGCATGCTCAGGTCTTCATATAAGCCCTAGAAAAAGTGTTGTGTTTCTGGGAGGTACTGATTAGGGGTTAAAGCAAGCTATCAAATCTATTCTTCCTTTTCAAGAAGGTTTGTTTCCTTTCAAATATTTGGGTGTCCCTCTTGATGCCTCCAGACTCAAAGCTGTAGATATGTTGGAATTGGTTTAGAAAATATCTGGTAGGATGCAACATTGGGCAAATAAGCTTCTTTCTTATGCTGGAAGGGTTCAACTGTTACAATCTGTGATCACAAGAATAACTAATTACTAGAGTCACATCTTCATTCTCCCAAAAAAGATTATTCATAAGGTGGTGGCCCTGTGCAGGGCTTTCCTTTGGTCTGGCAAAGTTTCTCCTTCTAAGAGGGCTTTAGTGGCTTGGAAAGTGGTATGTTTACCAAATAAGGAAGGAGGTTTGGGTTTGTTGGATCATATTTTCCTAGAATATAGCAGCTGTGGGGAAGATGTTGTGGCACTTATCTCAGGAAAAAGATGCCCTTTGGATAAAATGGGTGCATGCTTACTATATCAAAATGCAAGATGTGGCATCCTATAGTCTACCCTACACTGCTTCAGGGTTACTGCATAGAATATTTTCCTTAAGGTGTGTCCTCTTACCTATTTTCCAACAATGGCAGAGTGATAAAACCTACGCTATAGCTGAAGTTTATGAGGATATCAAATATGCTACTCTTCATGTGGCCTGGTGGAGAACTGTGTGGTCAAGTTTTGCAGCTCCTACGCATAAATTTATATTATGGTTAGCTGCACATTCCAAGCTTCCCACTAAAGATCATATTAGCATCTTTCTACCTGCGATCAATCAGTAGTGTTGTTTTTGCACTTAGGATGAAACTCTGCTACATCTTTTATGTCAGTGTGCTGAGCTGAAGAAAATATGGTCTGCTATTGGTCAAGGTGGTGGTTTCAGAGTAAGGCACAACTCCATTGTAGGGGTTTTTGCCTCTTTTTCAAGAAGAAGAAGCAGGAAGGTTATAACCTCTCATTTTTACTCTAGTTTTTATGTTGTTGCTTTCTATGAGATTTTGAAAGTTAGAAATAATTGTATCTTTTTTAATAGAGCTTGGGATTTGAAAGGGATAGCTCATAGGATTGCTTTGACTATATCATCTCTTTGTCTCCAATCTAGCAGGAGGGAAAAGTTTGGTAGTTTGCTTGGAAGGGTAGATAACTTCTACAATTTCATTTGTAACATTTGATCCTTGATATAATATTTCATCTTTTACTTTAAAAAAAATGTAAAACCATAAAGCACTTGAAAATTTTAACATAACCAGTTAACTAATTGTAAAATACCCGTTGATTAATTTCACCAGAGGGCTGGTTTTCTCCCATTAGTAGAGTAGTTCTTCTATAGTGGATACTTGAGTTTCTTGATGAACCAGTTGAATGGTATCTCTAAATTTAACTTATTAATCTATTTTCCAAGCACTTCCCAAATCTAAAACCATTTTGTTTTATGCCAGCATAATTTTAAATACATTTTGAAGATTTTAGGATGAGATATTTTAATTAAAAATGTCAAAAGAATGGAAAAAAATTCTATGCATTTGATAGAATGGGACATAAAATTCACCTACTTGGTAAAACATGGCTCAAGTAGGGAAAAAAAGGAAAATATAGCTTAATAGAAGTTGTGAAAATGATTTGAAGGCCTAACATGAAGATATTTAGCATATGTGATGCTACATTATGTCATGTGAATATGCCTTGAGAAATTCAAATTTGCAAGAAAAATTTCTCTAGCTTATCATGATTCTTCTAGGCTCTAAGATAATAAGTTGAATCTCACTTTCCCCTATCTTCATTATACCATTATACTTAGGCCCATTACAACCCTTATGAATTCCTATTTCATCAGTGAGATAGGTAACTTTGATCTATTGGATATTATTCATATGATTTAAGTATATTGCTTGATCCATTTAGTAGGTATTTGGTATAATTTATGAACTCAACAATGGAGACAAAAAGAATCCTTGAGACGGGTGAAGCTAACGTCCTCAGAATGTGAACTATGAGAACTTTAAACCATTACGAGCAGAAAAATAGAAACCATGTTAGAATAATAATTACTAACTTACTTCAACAAAAGACCAACAACACAATCACATAAAAGTCGCTAAAGGCTGCCCTAACAGAATCTTGACAAACTAATCCAGATTTAGTAGGTATAATCCTTTGAAATCAAAAGGAGGAACATTAAATTAAAGGCTATGAGACCAACTTGTAACGCCCCAATTCCAAGGCAAAATTGTATGTTTAAATTTATATATTTATGAAAGCAAAAACCAAAAAGTGGGTGTTATCGACGCCCTTAATACATTTCTCTTAATAACGAAAAGGCAAAAATATTCACAAACAAGTTACAAAATAGAGAACAATGGAAGAAATAATAATAATATAACAAGATATGTTGTAGAGATCAAATCCTAAAAATATAAAACTAAAAGGGAAATGGAACACAAGAGTCCAAAATATCTGGAATACAAAATAGCCTAAAGAAACCACTAGATAACTCCTACTCTAAGTCCCAACCCACATAACGACACTTTGATCAAATTATGTTATCATACAGGTCAATATCATCCTTGTTAGGTTCTTGTAACAAGTCACTTGCAAGTGCAATATCAAAAAATTGATGTACTAAGTAAATAAGGCATCCCTTATAGAGGAAACATATATCATATATGGCATGAAACAAAAGCGATAAATCATGCATACAAACAACATGTTATCACAATTACTCAAAGACCTCATAGTCATAGTCTCATGCTCAACTCAAATCAAATGATATAACCATATTCTATGCTCAAATCATATGGTATTCTACCACGAGCTAGTCTAATAAATATATTTATCACAACATATACCATACCGTAGGTGTACTATTTACCACCATCTAGGCCAATGTAAATAGTCAACACAACTCAAGATAAGGTAGACTAAAACAATTAGGTAAACCATATATATACTTAGCACAAATCAAGATAGGGTGGACTAAAACCTCCACCTTATCTAATATCAAAAGCCAGTACATCTTACAAAATAAGGTGGACTAAAACCCCTAGTTGACCCAATATAGATAGTTAGCATAACTTAGAAAACTAAGGTGGACTAAAACCACTAGTTGATCTACAAAGGAAAGTCATCACAAAATTTCATTATTGTAACACCCCTAAATTTACTACTGAATATTTTTGTTTTAAGTGGAAGCGTATAAACAAATAGTTGGGTGTTACCGCTATAATTGTAACACCCTAAAATTTACTACTAAAAAATTTCATTTTAAACGAAAGCGTATAATTAATTAGTTGGTTGCTATCGCTGTAATTGACATAAGTTTGACTTATGTCATCATCCTTATGTCAATCACAAGGCAAGACCAATTAAAAAATTTAAAACATGATAAGAAGAAACGATATAACTTTTAATAACATCAAATAAGCATTTAGATATCAACTTCGATTACAATATCAAAATATAACAAAAGTGTATCATATGGAACTAAGAGTCCAAAAGGGTATCCAGGTAAAACTATCATCCGGATAACATGACTCTATGCCTAAAACCCTAATACGAATAAATCACTCCTCCACATATATAGCATCAAAAGCTGTCAATTCATCTACCAAGTCCTCATCGACCTGCACATAAACAGTTGGATCGTCTGCTCGTTAGATTGAGCAACACCCATGAAACGGATGATCGGTACGCTACGTACTGAGTAAGATAATGGTA
This sequence comes from Tamarix austromongolica, assembly GCA_039764185.1. Classification (NCBI taxonomy): domain Eukaryota; kingdom Viridiplantae; phylum Streptophyta; class Magnoliopsida; order Caryophyllales; family Tamaricaceae; genus Tamarix; species Tamarix austromongolica. Next base: position 114,644,849 of record CM077818.1, read on the forward strand.
TAGTCAAGTAAGGTTATGCATGATACAAGAACTATCATAAGAAAATCATACATGCACAAATCAAATAATGCTAGACAATTACTGAATCCAAGTCTTTCATTATATATACCATATTACAGTCTTTTATTTACGTTGAGTTCAAGGACCCCACTATTCTTAAACTGGTGGAACGGTTTGAAACACTTCTTGGGGACAACACACCCGAGCCACTATTATTATCCGATGGAACGGAGCCAATACCTCTCAGAGTAAAATACTCCTGAGCCACTATTTTTAAACCGGTGGAACGGTCTGAAACACCTCTCTGGGACAACACACCAGAGCCACTATTATTATCTGGTGGAATGGACTCAACACCTCGGTCTTGGCTCACATAGTCTTCCACTTTAAATGATTAGTATCTTTTCATTTATGCTTTATCTCTTAATGGTATTTTCACTCATGTTGAGTATGGGGGCTCCACTATTCTTAATCTAGTAGAACTGACTGATGCACCTCTCGGGGACAACACCCTTGAGCCACTATTATTATCTAGTGGAACGAAGCCATATAAACACCTCAGCCTGTCTCACATGATCTTTCACTTTAAATGATGAGTACCTTATTTAGAGTTGATTGTATATTATCATGCTGACCTCATAAAAATGCACAAGACATACAAATGAACAACATAAGTATGACCATGCAATTATCCTCAAACAATCATAATATCCTTAGGGTAGTCAAGACAATCATATTCTCCCAAAGCCTTATGAAACCCAAAACATATAAATTTCCAATCAATATCCAAAGAACATATCCTTAGTTTCCAATAGATATCTTGTATCTAATATTATACCCAAATAAGTACTTACATAATTTTATTATTATCAAGAATATCATTTCATAGCATTTCCATAAATATATTACTCAAAAAAACATACTCAACACAAAAGTGCATACAGTAAATATAAGTATCACATAAATCCCTAGCTATGACATGTATCCTTACCAATAAGGGCACCAGACTCTATACACGTAAATCCTATACCTCCTCCGAGATCATCGAAAGATCACCTACAAAAATAAGATAAAATACAATTAGGATCAAAGATTAAAAATTGAGAGGGAAGTTAAGGTAGAGGAGGGTAAAAATGAAATTAACCAGAGTCAAATGGAATCTTGAATTGTATGGAAGCGTAGAAGAATGTGTGGTGAAGCTATGGTTAAATTTTGGTGGTGTTTGTACAAGGTTTGGACTGAAAATAGGGGTGCACAGCCAAAAAAAGAAGTTGCACTGCTAGGTAATGCAAAATTTATGCAACTATGCAACACTAGGTCGAGAGCAATTATGATGCACGACCAGGTGGTCTAAGAGTTGCACGACTGTGCAGCAACAGTGCATACTAGGTCGAGAGAAAAAAAAGACGCACGACCAGGTGGTGCAAAAGTTGCACGGCTGTGTAGCAGGATATTTAAGTGTTGTACGGCTGTACAGTAGGCGGTGCATAGGTCGTGCACTATGCAACACTACAATGAATGAGGGGAAGAAGAAGAAGGGAAAAGAGGCGGTGGTCTGCGGCGATGGCCGGCGACAACCAGGGGAGGTTGGGGTGACCTTGGTGGTCGATCCACTAGCCAAATGGCGGCGAGTGGTGGCTAAGGAGGTGCACCGTGGTAGATTGGGTGGTGCAAATGCCAAAAATAGAGAAAGAAGGAGGAAGGAGAAGGAAGAAGAGAAGAAGAGAAGAAGGTTGGGGAGGTGATGGACAACAATAAAATGGAGGGATGGTGGGGTATATATACTAGTATGGTGGCTTGCCATAGAGGAGAAAAATGGCAGGGGAGTGGTGGCGTGCGAATAGGGAAAATTGTAGAGGATGATGGAGGTGATGGTAGTCAGCGAAGGCAATGGAGGCAACAGGGGAAGAATCAAAGAACGACGGGGATGGTTGAAATGGTGCACGAGGGAGCCATGCATGGGAGAGGAAGGCAAGGAATGTGATGGTGGCTAACGGTCGAAATAGAGTAGCAGTAGAGTGTGATGGTGAGATGATGGTGGTGTGTGCAGGGGAAGAGAAGAAGAAGATATACACAAGGGATGATGATGATGGCCAGTGAGGGTGGTAGGGTGATGGTGAGAGGAAGCATGTGGGAGGGCAAGTTGATGGTGTCATTGTGTAGAGGAGCTAAACTCCTTCACGCCACAAAAAAATGGCACAAAAGAAGAAGAAAAAAGAAAACAAAACAAAACAAAAAGGAAGAAAAGGGAAGAAAGGAAGAAAAGAAAAGGAAAAAGAGAAGGGTTAGGGGATTAGATTAGGTGATTTTGGATTAGCCAAGAGTAATTATGATTGGTGGAAATTTTAGCGGTTTTGATTTTGGTTTACGAATTATGGTTTATCCAATTCAAGGTTTTTGTTTTGGTTAAAGTTTCAGGATTAAGAAATTTGGTTAAGGCTAAACATAAGATTTCTTAATATTAGAATCAAATTATAATGCTAATGACGTGGGATTAAGCTAAGCAAATTTTTGGGGTATTACATCACTACCCCCTTAAAAGAGACTTCTTCCCCGAAGTCAACAAGTCAAGGTTAGGGAAGAAGAGGAAAAAGGATGCAAGAAAAGTGATCTCGGTGGTTAAGTTCTAAGAGTCAATACTATACTACCGGGCACTTCCCCCTTAAAAGAGAGAGGAACCCGAACCTAACACACCTGTACTAAAAAGCTCAAGATGCAATTTGGGCACATCCTTCTTAGTTTCCCAAGTCGCCTCTTCTGCCCCATGGAGGCTCCAAAGAATCTTCATGAGTGGTACTGAGCTCGTACGGGTCCATCGAATCTTAGTATTGAGAATATTCAATGGCCTCTCCTCATAGGACAACAAATCATCGAGCTCAATCTCATCTGGTATGATCAAGTGTGACGGGTCTACGATGTACTTTTGACTTCATGCGAGGCCACAAGTAGGTCCTCTTAAGGTCCTTATACAACTTATCCCCTCCTAGATGAACGGAATATAGAGTACAATGACCTTCCTCTAAAATCCGATGCTTTGGATCAGCACAATTCTAAGGTACACAGCAACAACCCTTGTAGCAAATGTTACCATCCTCATGAATCTTAAAACCATAGGCCCGACCATCCTGAATCTTCTCCCGAATCCTCTCAAGCTTAACAAACCGTTGGCGTAATTGTCAATGCACTCATTTGGACCTCTAGGTCACCATGCTGGATCATCTCTATTCCCATCTCTCCAAGTTCCTCCAACTACCGACTAGTCACTACAACAGAACTCAAAGACTGTGATATCTTCCTACTCAAGGCATCTGCAACGACGTTGTCTTACCCTTGTGGTAAGTCAACTTGATATCATAGTCCTTCACCAACTCTAGTCATCTCCTCTACCTCATATTCAACTCCTTCTGAGTGAATATATACTTGAGGCTCTTATGGTTGGTGAAAAATCTACATTGTGTCCCGTACAGATAGTGCTCCAAATATTCAATGCTAAAACAACTACTTCCAACTCCAAATCATGTGTCGAGTAATTCTTCTTATGCCACTTCAATTAATGAGAAGCGTACGACACTACCTTACCATGGTGTATTAATACACAACCTAGTCCATGCTTTGACGCGTCGCTTTAGACCTTAAACCCGTCGGATCCTGATGGCAAAGTAAAAACTGCTACTTCAACTCCTGAATTGCTCCCTCACATGCATCATCCCACTAAAACTAATAATAACCTGACCTCAAGTTGATCTTCGAGAAAATCAAAGCACCCCAAAGATAATTAAACAAGTCATCGATCCTTAGAAGTGGATATTGGTTCACCGTCAATTGGTTTAGACCCCTATAATCTATACACAGACAAAGTCTTCCATCTTTCTTCTTTACAAACAACACTGGTGTTTCCCATAGAGACACACTCAGGAAAATGTACCCATGAGCCACTAAATCCTCTAGTTGAGTCTTAAAATCCCGCAACTCTACTAGTGCCATCCGGTAAGGTGCCTTCAAAACTGGCTCCGCCGCCAGTACTAACACAATGGTAAAGTCTATCTCCCGTACCAGCGGCATACCTGGTATCTCTTCTGAAAAAAAACGTTAGGAAACTCTTGAGCAATTGAGATATTCTCCAAAGCTAATATATCCCTGTTCAGCTCCTAAACTCTGAAAAATACATAGGGTAACCCTTTCTGGAACAACTAACACAATGCGTGGGCAGATATGACCTTCATCGTAGGTCTAGCCTTGCATCTTCTATAAGAGACCCTAGCACCCCAAGGCTCCCACAACACAACTCGCTCCTATGTGTAGTCTATCACTGCCTTATACCTCCCTAACATATCCAAACCAAGGATATCATCAAAATCCTGTAAGTCTAACTCAACCACGTCTATTAGGAAGTCTACCCCGCCTATCTCTAAGGCCACATCCGAGTAGAGCCTAGTGCAATCCAATTTATCCCCAGAAGGCAACATCAAAGAAATAGACACACTAGCAGATGGAGATAATGTAGCTTTAGTAACGAAAGCAGAAGATACAAATGATAAGGATGTTGTCGAATCAAACAACACATATGCTGGTAATGAATGGATGGAAAACATATCAGTGACTACATCCAATTGTCGATGAGCCTTTGCCTAACTGATGGCATTCAAGTGCCTGCCTGACTGTCCTCCCTGGTATCCTCCATGATATCCTTCAGAACCCTGAGTCTATCCCCTCCCCTCTAAGGGAAAGGGCAAGGCCCTGATGGTCTCCCCTTAGTCTCCCTAGGCTATACATTGGTTGGGACTGGTGTCCTCTGATGAAACTACTGTTGTGGTGACTAGTAGGTCCGCTGCTGATAAGCCTATTGCCGAGGTACAAGCGGTCCCTACTGACACTGACACTCAAAAGATCGGTGGCCTAGCTGACCACACATCCTACATTGAATAGGAGTGTCCTACAAAAATTTCCCCGGATGATCCCGACCGCAAAAATGATACATGAAGCGCCTCATCGATCTAATAGGTCTACTCTATCCACATGTCCGACCCCTAGGCTGATAACTTGGAGGTCCACCTCCTCGGATCTGAATCCTTCTTCTAGAACCCTATGTCTCTAGCTTCCTTTTACCCAGAATAGAAGCTTGCTCTTGTACCATAGTAGCGGCGACACACGCCCACTCGTACAAGGTGGTTAAATCCTAAAAAATATGACACCTATCATCCTCCGGATGCTGAAGTGGAGCCCTTGCTTGAGCTGATACAAAATCATAGACTCGCTAGCTGCTATTCCCGGCGAAAACATCAACAGCTCTGAGAATCAAGCGTGGTACTGCCTCATGGTCATACCTCCCTGAATAAGTTGCATGAAATCCTTTAGCTTATTCTTCTTGAGACTCTCAGGATAAAACTTGTTGCGGATTGCTGTCCTAAAGTCCTCCCAAGACATCAGTGTTCCTCCCTATGTATGAAGACCTACCCACCAAGTGTCGGCTGCTCCTCGGAGAAAGAAGGTTGCAATGCTCGCCTTTCGAGTGGGCAGGCAGTCTACTACCTCGTATGTCCTATCCAAATCCCAAATCCATCCCTCCAGGATAAATGAGTCCTCGTCACTAGCGTAAAGCGGCGGGTGATGTCTTGTAACCCTCCGAAGCCAATCTTCCCCTATACCCTCCTGTGGGTAATGTGGGGGTGGAGGTGGTGGGTGAGGCTGAGGCAGTGGAAGCTTGGCAAACTCAATGAATGCCTCGAAAGTTTCCTCAAGATGACCAATGCGACCATTAAGCACCATGATGACTAACTAGCTACAAGACAGAAAAGGTGTTAAGGCCTAAACCTTCCTAGCTATCTAACACGTAAAACACATAATTCACATTTCAAGGCCACCTAGGCTACCCGTCCTCGGTTTCCCACAAGTTAATCTGGTTTTTTGAAAACAAAATGGGGTTTTTTTCTAAAATGTGAAATAGACCATAGAAATTGGATGAGGGATCATTGAAAACTGAATTTTGAAAGCCAAAATACGGTAATCAAAACTAAAAGCTCTAATACCAACTTGTAACACCCCGAAGTTTACTACTGAAAATTTTCATTTTAAGCGGAAGCGTATAATCAAATAGTTGGGTGTTACCGCCGTAATTGACAAAAGTATGGCTTACCCCCACCATCCTTACATCAATCACAAGGCAAAAACGATTAGAAAATTTAAAAAATGATAAGAAGAAATGAGAACTTTTAACAACATCAAATAAGTGTTTGGAGATCAATTCTGATTACAATATCATAATAATGAAAAAAGGAATCCCTTGGAATTAAGAGTCCAAAAAGGTATCCGGGTAAAACTATCATCTGGATAACATGAATCTACGCCCAAATCATGATACAAAGGAATCACTCCTCCACATATATAGCATCAAAGGCTGTAAATTCATCCACCTAGTCCTCATCAACCTGCACATATACATATGGCTCGTCTACTCGTTGGATTGAGTAGCACCCATGAAATGGGTGATCAATCACTACGTACCAAGTAAGGTAACGATGCAATCAAACAGAGTTACAAGAATTAACTTTAACCAATTATCTTTCACTTTAATCAAGAGTGTCTTACTCAAGGCTAACATTTAATCTCATATCATACAAACACATTTAAACCAATTATCTCAATTTTAAATATAATTCAAGAAGATCAAATTCCAAGCATGGAAATTAACCCTTAAGGTTAACCCTAATAAAATACATCAAAAATCATAGGTAAACTGATCGATCGGTCCCACAAACTAGTTTACTAATAAGTGATGCATACTTAGAGAAAATAATGTAAGACATGCACACCAAAAAAACTAATATAGGACAACTAGTTGAATAATGCCACCAATAGACTGGTTAAAAGCCTAACCAACTTACTAGTGACAATATAAAACACTTACCAACTTCCAGTGAACAAGTTAACTAGAATGTCAAAATGAGTCAACTAGAAAACAAGTGAATTGGTTTTGTACTCAACTAGTTGGTTGGTTCTACAAGGAAAAATAGAATTTACAGATCTACATGATTTAAAAAAAACTAAACACATTCATAATTCATGAAACTTTTCATAAATCACACATAACATCAATAATTCATAAATTAACACCTAAACCACCAAATTATGTAATAATCATGTGACATTCATTTGTATGGGCTCTATTTCGAAACAACCAATCATATTATGCTCCTAAAGCCATTTTCATGCTTTTAACCAATTGAAACATACTTGTAACCGAATGTAAATTATGCTAGGAAACAATTAAGACATAGCTCATAACACATCATTCTACATCTACGAGGTTTAGACAAATTAACCTATTTAGCAAGTATTCAAGTAAAGAATACCACTCCTCAATAATACTCCAACCCTATGATTTTTCTCACCTAATCAAGAAATAGGTAAAATCATTTAACAAAAGCATTCATAGATTAAAATAGAATAAAATAAAGAGGAGAAGATAGGAAGAATAGAAGAACACTTGAAGGTTTATCTTGCAAAGGGTAGAGTAAGGATTCAATGTGGGTTTGTTGGGGATTTAACTTAGCATAAATGAGAGATAAGAGGATTATGGTTGAGATAAAAAAGGAAAGGAGACAAGTGAAAGGCTAGTACTTTAGTGAAGAGAAGAAAATGATGGCTAAGTGATTAGGACAAAGATCAAGAGGATATAGGGACCTCACATCAGCTGAAAAAGAAGCTCGAATAGGGGATTTTGAAAAACAATTGATCTATGATGCAACCTAGGGGCTTAAGAGACAAGGAGGAGAAAATCAAGGGGGAAAGTGGAAAAAGGGAGCATCTTGTTAGAGTTCAGCTATATTTAAAAATTAATTAACACTTAGGATTTAAAACCCTCTAAAATCATTTATAATCAACATATAATAGATTCTCAAAGTTAGGTAAATTATTGGAAGATATTCAAATTCAAAACCAAAACATGGATTATGAGTTCTAGTAGATCTAGTTGGATGATTTTAGTGTAGCAATCAATTGGTTTAACTAGCTAAACAAAGCCATAACTTACTAGTCAACTGGTTTGTTGTACTAATCAAATACTTCCCCAATTTAAAACTCATTTTCATAATTCATTTTCCTTTACAAATTATATAAAAATATTTTTTATATACATGTTATCACACTCGAACCTAGCCTTTTATCATTTGCCATCACCCAATTGGTATGTTTTCTCTTAGGACCAGGCTTATTTGATTTTAAAGGATTAATCTATATTATGGCATAATGTGCAATAAATTGACTTCTACTAGAATAGAATATGGTGTTCCATAAACATACCAGTGATCCTCCTAATTGGAATGAATTTACGGAAATGTTGGTTTGTATTTACCTCCACTAGGACTCTTATATAGGATATTTTGTACCTATAAGAACTAGTAGGGTCCATGAAATCGGTTTGGTAATGCAGCTAGGTAAATTTGTGGACAAAATGGATAAGGGTAGTTTGGGAAATTGAACCCACAAAGGAAAGAACTAAAAACCCTCTCTTCTAAAGGTAAACACTAGATGACAGTGCTTTAGAAGAAGTGGTTTAACATTGATTAACCAATACCCCGCTTGAAGGAATGTAATCCTTCTCTTTTGCCATGCAATCATCTTCTTTATCAAAATCAAATATTACATAGCCATTGTCATACATCATAATACAAGGCAAGGAGACTTTGTGATACCCTAAATTTTAATCTACCTTACTTCTAGGTAATTAATGTCCTAACCTTCTCCCTAATTTTTAGTCTTATTTTTTAATTATGACTCTAAACTTTGTGTAACACCCACATTTGTAGGTCTTAAAAAATTATTTTAAATAGTTAATTGGGAATTCTAAATTAGTAAAAATGCAGGGTGTTACTGTTAGCACCCCCAAAATTCACAACTGAAAAATTTTATTTTATTAAAAGAAAATAGTAGAAGCGAAAAGCAAAGACCGTAAATTTTGGGGATATTAACACCACACTTAATACTAGACCGGTTTACTCCTACCGTTCTAGTACCAAGTGCTAAGGCTAAAAAAAATAGAACATGATTTATACAAATTCAATTAAAATAGAGTAGTGCACTGAAATTATTAAAAAAGATATAATCCCACAGTTAGTGGTTACAAGAGTAAAATCATTTACCAAAGAATTAAAAAGAGTGGAAGAAATACCCTAAGGATTTTTCGGATAATCCTTATACTCCTACCCAAGCCCTCTTGAATAGAACTTGCAATGGACCTACAAGGGATACTGAACATTGAATAGATGGAGGCCCATGAATGAAACCCTTCTGTACTATGGTACTAAGTAACCCTTTAAACCAAATTGAAATGTAGGCCTGCATGCAACATATCATGCATAAATAGTATACAGGTACAATAAGAAATGATAACATACGAACTAATATATCATTCAACACCGCACATACAACAAGAGAGGTATAATATAACATCCACGTACTTAGCAATTCTATAAAGAGAGACAGGCATAAAGGCTGAATTTATATTAGAATAGTAGATTGAAATGATGATGGTACTCTTTCAGTCTCAAGCTAATAATGAATATTATTATTCAATCATTATCTCTCGAATTATATCCATATGAGTGTGAGAACCTCACTATTATAGTCGGTAGACCAGAAACGTACAGGGCAGAATGCTCCTGACCACTATTATTTTTCGGTGGATCGGTCTCCAAGGTAGAAAGCTCCTGGCCACTATTATCGCTGGTGGATCGGTCTAGCCCCGACTGACATGGTGTTTCACTATAAGTGATTATTATTTTTCTATAATTTATTCACATCCAAGATTTAGTTTATTAAGTTGGGGACCTCCACTATTATAGCCGGTGGACCGGAATACACATATACATCTTCCAGGACAAAGCGCTCTTGGGCCACTATTATATCCAGTAGACCAGTACACATATACATCTTCCAAGGCAAAACACTCATGGGCTACTATTATAACCGGTGGACCAGTAGGCATGATATAATCCATCTAGGCCCAGCTCAATCATCTTTTACTTTACATGATTGGTATTTTCTCTTTAAATTAGCACAACATTTTCATTTATTTGCCTCGAGGGGGAGATCAAGATCCCGAAGACACAAAGGTACACCGACCATACTGATGCATACAAGCAACTCAATACCATTCAACCATCAACCCAGGGACACAAAGATACCCTGGTCACACTGGTGCATTCAAGCTACTCAGTACCCTACCGACAAGGACACCTGATCCATAAGTATGTATACCCCCTAAATAGGTCCGTAGAGCTAGACAGAGTAAGATGTAGGGCTTTACTGGGGAACTAAGGCACACCAGCATATTCTAAAATAATCGTGGGCTAAACAACATCTTTAGGGTAGCGACCCTTAAAGAGCCACCATTCCCGATCTCGAGGTTTTCCACTTTAATTATTAGTGTCTTAATTAAGGTGACCGCGAGAAGCACAAAAACCACATACTTATTCACTTCCATTTGTTTCCGATATCATTAAGTAATCCTTATTCATACAAATATCCATGATAACCTAAAGGAATCAATAAGGCCATCATTATCTCATCCAATTCCAATTTAGGAGTTGTTTCCATTTGTTCACATGCCATAAGGGTTATCCTATTATAATCACATTTTGGTTTTAGAGTTTGGTTAGTTCACATCGAAGGATCATGGCATACATAACCCTAACATGCCCTTAATTTACACCCACACACAATAACATGCATGATTAATGATTAAGACACCTCCTTCATGAATATAAGAATAACACCATACCACAACCTTAATTATCCATCCAATCCTAGGTTAGGCCATGTTCTTGTGAGACTTATTGTTTTGTCAAATACCATTATCTTGTTATTCAATGTTACTTGAGTCATATTACAAAACTCCTTTAATCCATTGACATGTTAAACACAAGTTACTGATTTACCCTAATCATCTCTACAAAATTACTGAAATATCCCTTACTTGCAAAATTATTAAGGCATCCCTCTTTATTTGCCAAATTACCATATTACCCTCCATGTTGCATAATTACCAAATTTTCCCTTGTGTTAGATTACAAAATTATCCTCCATACTTATTAAATCACCAACTTTACCCCTCATACTTGTTAAGTTACCAATTTACCCTTCTAGTAGGTTAAATTACTGTATTACCCTTTATACTTATCTAAATTACCAAATTGCCCCTTAGACTTATTAAGTTACCAAATCACCCTTCATACTTGTTACACTTGTCAGATTTTTCATTTAGTTAGTTAGATTACCAAATTGCCCTTCTTTGTTATTATAATTACCATTTTCCCTTCCTCATTATTATATAAACCATTTTGCCTTTTAGTTTGTTAATTTACCAAATTGCCCTCATTTGTTATTATAATTACCATTTTACCCTTCTTCATGATTATATTTACCATTTTACCCTTCTACTTTTTTAAATTACCAAAATACCCCTCCTTTACATCAAATTACCATTTTACCCTTCTACCTTATTAAATTACCAAAATACCCTTCCTTTACACGAAATTACCATTTTGCCCTTCTACATTACATAATTACCAAAATACCATTCCCTTATACCAATTTACCCTTTTACTTTATTAAATTACCATAATACTCTTTTTTTTATACCGAATTACTAAAATACCCTTCTCCTTTATTAAATTACCAATTTATCCCTTTACTTCACCAAATTACCAACATACCCTTTCTTTTATGTTAATTTACCAAAATGCCCTTCTCCTTTATTAAATTACCATCTTACCTCCTTACTTTACAAAATTCACCAAAATACCCCTTTCCATGTAAAATTACTAAAATTCCCTTCTTCCTTATCCATTTACTATTTTACCCCCTTTACTCTTTTAATTTATCATTTTGCCCTTATTATATCACTTTTACCAAAATACCATCACTACATAAAATATTAATATTTATGATTCATACCCATCATCTAACTCCACCAACTACTATTATTTATTATAATACTCATTAGCACCTACCACACACATATTTAGGCCACACCCTTAAACAAGAAATATTACTAAAAATACCCCTAAGGCCCATAATAACAATATTTATGCAACAAATGGCCACATTAGCCTAACATATCAAACATATACTATTAACATTATTATTAACAACAAACTCCTTCCTTAAGCATTATTTCTACACATGACACATAAATTAACATGATTTCCTTTTTTATCAGCCAACACATGCAACTAAAAACATTATACTTAACAACATATATTATGCATACAAACATATTAAAAACCCTAATGCGATCACATACGTGAAAACCCTAATGTGATCGCATACAAACATATATTACTAAATAAGGATTTATTAAGAAATTAATTTATTTTATTACTTTATTTAGAATAAGAGGGATTTATTTAGGGAAAATTAATAGGAATTTATAAATATTTTTTTTAGAGGAAAAACTGGATTTTTTGTTAATTAAAAAGGAATTTAGGAGAAATATTTTTAAAAATCCTAAATTAGCCTAAAAAGAAAAATTTAATATTATTTTAAATAAATATTTTATTTTAGATACCTAAATTATTCAAATTAATTTATTTAAACCCAAAACCTTAAATTTTCCTTTCCCCTTTTTCCTTTTTCTTTTTCTTTTCTCCTTTTTCTTCTTTCCTCTCTTTTTTCTTCTTTTCTGCCGCCAGTTGGGCCTGGCGCGGCCCAACCCACCTCTCCTTCTCCTTTCTCAGCGGCCAAGTGTCGTGCCTCCTTCATGCGGCATTCCAACGCCGCGTTTTGATTCGTTTCCGGACAAGACGTTGCGTCTCATTTAATTACCAATTTAACCGACGCGACCGGCCCGGTTCCCTCCCTTTTCTTTTCTTTCCCAGCCGACCGGTTCACCCCCTCCCTCCTTCCTTCTTCCTCCCTTCTCCTCCGTCGACGCAACCTGCAACTTCCACCCCCGAAAATGGCGACGCCGGCCACGACGAATTTGACCGGCCGATTCACCCCTCTTTTTCTCCCTCTTGACTCGCACATTGACTTGGAATGATCGATTATCCTCAACTCTCGCTCGTTCCCTCTATTTTGTTTCGAGAAACTTCGACCCCGACCCAAACAATAACCGGCCAATTTCTGCCACCGGCCACCAAAACCCTAGCATTACATACCATCCAGGCGACCCCCAAAACCCTAATAACCCATCTAAACTCTATAAATAGCCTGGCTGTGGATGTTTTTGAAGCTTCTTCCTTCTCGAAACCCTAAGTGAGAACAGCTGCCACCGTGACTTCAGACGCACCTTCTGACGCCGATAGCCAACCTTAGCGCCACTACCACATTCCAAATTCTTCGTTGCAATTCCCTCTAGCTAACTAAACCATTTTCAACCTTCGATTCTTCTTGCACGAGCCTCCATAACCGTGCAAAGTTTGCTGCTCATCTTGCCAAAATTTTTACCCCGAAACCTTAAACCACCGTCCGCCGCCACATACGCCACTTCTGCCACCCTACAAACCACCCAAAATCTCCTGCTAAGTCTCCTCCACCGAACCATAAGCTTATTTTATTTTTCTCCTTTCCCCTTCCCTCTTTTTCTTCATTTTTACCTCTCTTAGATCCATTTTTATGGCCACCTCCGGGAACCACCGCCGGTGCCACCCATACCCTCCAATTCAAGGTGAAACCCTAGACCTTTTAAATACTTGATTTCGATTTATTGATAATTATTATGCTTTTATCCTAATTTTTAATGTTAATTCGATTATTATTATTATTATTATTATTATTATTGTTATCAACCGTACTTTAATTTCTAAATTTTGTTGACAGGTCTGGGAGTATTATTGAGTAAGATAACTTAGTATTCTCGAATGTTGCTTATTTAATGGAATTATTACATGTTTAATATTATTATTATTATTAATATTAATATTATTATTATTAGTGTAACTATTTAGTTAATGTTGTAATTATTTCAGGAGGGGTAGAGACCAAAAATTATAATTAAGCCTCGCACTTTTACTTTTTATTAATATTATTAACATTTTTAACATATTTTGTAATTATATTATTATTATTATCATCTTTATTAACTTTATATTATAAGTATATATAAATTTAATATCATTATTACAATTTTGAATGGTATTATTATTAAATTGGGGTGGTTCGAAAAACCACCTTGTAATTTTTAAGAATTTTGGTATTATTAATATTAATTTTCTACTAATAAAAGTATTATTAATAATATTATACTTCTTTATTATTATTATTATTATTATTATTATTATTATTATTATTATTATTATTATTATATTATCATTACTATTTTGGTGAAGGGTGGAAACCCTTATATCACCACCCCTTTTCGAATGGAAATAGTAAATTAGTTGTATTCTTAAGTAATATTTCGTATAGTTAATTATTATGTAATATTCTTTTAATTAAAAACTAAATCTTAGAATAAGTTAGAGAATAATAAAATTTTATAAGGGAGCCTAATTCTAGTATAATTTTATATAATAGGCGAACCCATTCAAGCCCCTCAAGTGGAATAGGAGCGTGCACCAAGACCGGTGTCGTTTTAGGTAAGGGGTGCTAAGGCCGTTTGTGTGTTTATATGCATTATGTGCTTCATATGCCATGTACTCTATGTTATCATTATTAATTTTGCTATATATGATATGATGTGGAGTTCATGTATTGATCTTGGATTGTTATATGGCATGTGTTTTATTTGTATGTGATAATATGCGATGTGGCCTTAAGACATGCATGTTAGGATTCACACGATGTTGTTAATATTGCACGGTGTTAGGGTTTCATGTGGCAATATTAGGGTTGCATGGAAGTGTGTTACGTTGCATGGTAATATTAGGGTTGCATGGAAAGGTGGTACGTTGCATGGCAATATTAGGGTTGCATGGAAGTGTGGTACGTTGCATGGTAATATTAGGGTTGCATGGAAAGGTGGTACGTTGCATGGTAGTATTAGGGTTGCATGGGAGTGTGGTATGTTGCATGGGAGTTAGAGTTTGCATGGAAGGGTGGCTTAAGTGGAGCTAGGGTTTGCATGGGAGTTGGGGTTTCATAGAAGTGTAGTTTACGTGGAGCTAGGGTTTGCATTAGAGCTAAGGTTTTGCATAAAGTTAGTCATGCATGTTTGGGCAAAAGTTTATGAATAAAATACTTAAGACATTAATCATTTAAAGTGGAAGATTGTTGAGCCGATACCAGACCGAACCACCGGTCAGAAATAGTGGTTAGGACATGATGTCCTATGTGTAACCGATCCACCGGTAATAATAGTGGTGTGGACTTTGTCCCGCAAGTGACCGGCCCACCGGCAATAATAGTGGGGTGACTCGAGCTCAACAAATATAAACCAGAGTTTGCCAACGTTTAAAAGATACTAATTACTTATAGTGGAACACCATGTGAGCAGGAACCAGACCGATCCACCGGTCAGAAATAGTGGTGTGGACTTTGTCCCGCAAGTGACCGATCCACCGGCGAATAATAGTGGTGTGGACTTTGTCCCGCAAGTGACCGGCCCACCGGCTAAAATAGTGGGGTGTTCCTGTATTTACATGGATTTGATAAAAGGCATGGTGCGTATTGACTTATGATAAAAGATTAATTAAATAATTAATCCAGATGATGATTGGGCCTTTATGTATCTACCCGAATGATTGTTCGTTACTATGTGATCATGTTGATCTTAATGTTATTTTATTCCTATACATGGTTTATGTGATTGTATGTGTTGGCCTTAGTGCTCGGTTACCTTACTCAGTACGTAGCGTACTGATCACCCGTTTCATGGGTGCTGCTCATTTCCACGAGTAGAAGGCCCATCTGACTTGCTACAGGTAGGAGATGTTTTTTTCGACGCGATTGATGTCTATGGGACATCGGATGGGACTAAGTGATGATTGGGCCGAATTAGTTTCGAAGTGGCGTGGCCGGTTTTCCATCGAGATTTCATTCCTAGTTTCTTTTAATTATGTTGGACGTTTCGTAAACAATTTTATGATTGTAGTTATTTCCTTTCCCTGACAAACTACCCTCGTATTTGGCATTGAATAAAAACTAATGCGTACCGAATTCCCGTATTTATGAATTTGAATTATTATTAATGTTATGAATTGTTTTCTTAGCCTTAACACTTGGTACTGGAATGGTAGGAGTGAATCGGTCTGGTACTAAATGTGGCCGTAACATCCCCAGAATTTACGGTTTTAATTTATAAGTAGTCTTTTGTTTTAAAAAAAATTGTGTAAATTTGGGGGTGTTACAATACGTATATCCATACGTTTAAGTAGGATTTAACGGTTACCTTATTTTCCGCAAAAATCAAACCTTACCGGTACCCTGGTTAAAGGTTCAAGCTTTGATTAGAAAAAAAAATTACCTAAAAATAATACCCATAATTATCATATTAGAAATAGAAAAAAACGAAAGGATAAAACTTTATCAAAACTTAATTAAAGACATACTTTATTTAATCATTATTATACCTCAACAATTAACCCAAACAAGGTCTAAACAATGTGGAACTCAGGTTGCATGAGTAGCGTGAGCCACATGCATATTAGAAGGGAAAGAGGGGTCGAAGGAAGGATGGAAGAAGGGAGGGGTGTTGATTTAGGTTGGGGTTTTAGGGGTTAGGAGGAGGGCAGGTGGAGGGGAGTTAGGGAAGAGGCTAGGCGCAAGGGTGGAGTGAGGGTGTAGGTGATGGTCAGGGGTGGATGATCAGCACCCTAGGGCAGAAGAGGCAGCGACTGCATGGCTACAAAGTTGGTTGCAAGGGTGGAGGAAGAAGAGAAGGAAGGGAAAAGAAGAAGGAAAATGAGGGGATGTAGGGCTGGGTTTTAGCTAAAGGAGGATGTGGGGTGGTAAAGGAGGTTGCAGGGAGTAGATTGGTAGCTTGGGAAGCGTCGGACGATGGTGGTGCAAGGTGGAGGCTGAGAAGAGGGAAAAGAAAAGGAAGAGGAAGAAGGGTGGCTGTAGGGGCTCGAGGGGGTGGCTTGGTGGTGCAGAGTGGTAGTAGGGGTGGCAGGAGGTGGAAGCAGCGGTCGGTAGGGTGGTGGAAGCGATGGTCAAGGGTGGCAGAGCAAAAATAGGGGAAGGAAAAGAGAGGAGAAGAAGGGGCCGGGAGAGGGAGACAGTGGCTCGAACAAGGCAGAAAGGAAGTAGGAGAGAAGAAGAAAAAGGAGAGGGAGAGGAGGGGAGTAGGTGTGGTTGGTTGGGTGGTAGGTTGTAGGTGGCATGTGGTGTCGAGTTGCAAGGAAAGGGAAGGGAAAGAAAGGAAAGGAAAGGAAGGAATGCGAGGTTGGGGGTGCAGGGTTGAGTTTGGTCCAAAAATGGGAAGAAAAGGATAGAGGAAGAGAGGGAGAGGGAGCAAGGTTGCAAGGGCAGCGGCAGGTCATGGCAGGTGGCTGCAGCAGGCCAGCCATGGCGTGCTCAATGGTCAGGGAATGAGGAAGAAGAAGAAGATGAAGAAAGGAAGGAAGAAGGCCGATCAAGTAGGGAGAAAGGAAAAGGAGAAATGGATGCCCGCACTCAAGGGAGAGGGGGAGAAAAAAAAGGAGTTGGGCTGGCCCAGTCGGGAGTAAAGGAAGAGAGAAAAAAAAGGAAGGGAAAGGTGGGTTGGAGTGAACGGCGTGGGAAAGGGAGAAGGAAGGGAATGAGGAAATGGGCCGAGCAGCGGCCCAGCGCATAGGGGAAGGGCAAGCCAGCGGCCCAAAGGAGAAAAAGAAGAAAAGGAAAAAGAAGGAAAAGAAAATGGTGAAAGAAAAAGGAAAATGAAAAATAGGGAGAAATAAAATAAAATATTTTTTGGAAAAATAGAATTTAAATATTTTTATAGATAATTTAATTTATTATAATTTAATATATTGGTTTAAAAAGGGTAATTTTAGTAAAATATTGGTTTGAAAAATTATTTAAATAAAATGAGTATGATAAAATAACAAAATATTTATTTTAATTTATTAAATATTCATATCCATTTTTATATACTCAAAAATCAAAAAAATAATTAACTTAAATAAATTTAAAAGTGAATTTATCCCAAATAAAGGTTATTTATTAAATTATAGGTTTTTAAAATTTTTGGGGTATTACATTTACTGCCACACTTGATACAAGTCCAATTTTCTCTACCATTCTTATACCAAGTACTAAGACTAAAAACATTAATCCACCTAAATTAATAACATAGTTATAAGAGTCAAATTAGAAAGAACAAGACATATTAATATCATTCTAAATAAAATAAATAGTCGGTGGTTAAGAAAATTTAGTGAGAGAAAAATACAAAAGGACATAAGAGTCTAAGAACATCTGATTCAAAAGACACAAGGTAGGACATCAGATAGTCCTAACTCTCAAACCAAAATACTACCCTTCAACTGATCTCATAAGTTAACCTGCAAATACCACTGTCCATTGAATGAGTATAAGCTTATGAAACATAATCAATCAGTACAATGGTACTGAATAACCTATTATACAACAATAATATGCAAAGCTTGCATGGAACACATAGAAGGTATCATAGCAGGACGTGGTATAAAATACTGAAATATACATGCAATGACCAAAATACTATAACCATATTAGATAATAAAAAAAAAAGGTATCACCAAGGCTACATATTACTCATGTCTGTTCATTTAGAACATAATGAAAATTACCAACCAAGCATCCAAGGGATGCTTTTTGAAGTGATGATTAGAACCGATCTCATCTCATAACATTCACAAAATCTCATATCTCAACCTCAATACCAATAAAAACCATAACACCATAGGTAGAGCTCAAAGGCAATTACAAAACATTAGGGCTGTTCATGTTATCCGATATCTGCTTATTTGATCCGATATCCGAAGCGATCCGATCCGAAAAAGCAAATAATCGATCCGATTTTTTTTTTCAAATCAAATATCCGATCCGGTCAACGAAAAGTCAAACAAACCAAATATCCGATCCGACAAATACAAATAATATCCGATCCGAAGAAAAATATTTATACATTTTTTTATAATTTTTTATTTTATATATAATTGTATATAAATAAATTTATATGTGTCTGTGTATAATTTTTACTTACTTTATTTATTATTTGAGGAAAAATTTAATTTAATTGAAATTATATTTTTAATACAATCCCTTTTTAGATATTTATAAAAACAAAAATAAAAATAAAAATACTTTGCATACCAATAGACTTCCTTCACTCCTTTCTTATTTTAGTTTTAGCATTGGATATATGTTGAGTAAGTCGGATATTTGCTAAGCGAATCGGATATTTGCTCAGCATTCGCTCAACAAATCGGATAATATGAAATATATTTGTCATTTGGTAATTTTTTTATATTTGAAATTGTATTCGAGTAATATCGGATATATTTGATATCCGATCCGAAAATTCAAATATCCGATCTTCCGGATATCCGAAGTTTCAAATCAAATATCAAATATCATTTTTAGATATCCAAAATTTCAAATATCCGACAATCAAATATCCGAAATATCAGATATTTGAACCGTGAACAGCCCTACAAAACATAGGTAGGAAAAAGGCTACTAGCAAACCACAAGTAGGCACAAAGGGTACAACTAAACCACAAGTAGGCTTAAAGGCTACTACTGAACCATAGGTAGGCATGAAGGTTATTACCAAACCATAGGTAGGTACAAAGGCTACTACTAAACCACAAGTAACCACAAAGGCTATTACCAAACATATAAAATAATCACTTTGAACCAATAATTATTTCCATTTCTATTTGCTTGAGGGGATATCATATCAACTTGGGGACACTAAGGTACTCTGATCATACTAGTACACTAAGGTAATACAGTATCCTACCAAATATCAACCTAAGGATACTAAGGTATCCTAGTCACATTGGTACACGAAGGTAGCATAGCACCCTAGCAGCAATGATACTTAACCCATAAGTATGCATACCCTATATAAATTTGCAGAGTTAAATAGAGTAAGATATAGGGTCTGGCTAGGGTAATAAGGCACACCAGTAAAAATGCATAACCAACCATTGGATAAACCACATCCTTAGGGTAGCGAACCCTAAATATCCACCAATCCTAATCTCGAGATCTTTTACTTTAAATATTAGTATTTTATTAAGGTGATCATAAAATCGTATAATACACGAGTTTATCCAATTCTCATACTTAACCATTTATTTCTCATTTCTAATTATTCAAGGCAATCATAATCACAGTAAATATTAAGGTTAACATGATAATCTATCAAGGCCATCCTAGGATCAATTATTCACATTTAGGCGCATTAGGCCAAAAATAACCAAAATATCCTTGAGATCATAATTACCATGTTATTATTCATTTTAAATACCAATTCCATTTTATTTAATAATTTTTAATAAAAAAGGATAAAATATAATAATTAAATTATTTAACATGCAAAAAAAAACAGACACATAAAATGATTATTTTACCCTTACACATGGTTTAGCATGTAAAACACTAGCATTCGTTATTAAAACATAAAATAACATACTTTCATATTCCACAATAATAATGCATATTAGGCATGCTTATCGAAATAAATAGTATGATATGCTTAAAAAGACTAAGTTACCCATAGGACATACAATAATAATAATCATGCTACAAATACACTTATGCATGCTCAAGCTAACATATTATATATACATAACATACATAATTTACTAGTGGCATTAAACCCATTTTAACATAACTTCGTACACATAATACTTTACTCAAGTTAACATGTTCCATTTTACTGAATTTCATGTTAACATTAATAGGTAGATAATTACAACATAACGAATATGCTTAATACAAATTATACATCAAAACTCTAATGTGCTATCATGCGATGTATGACATATTAGTAAAGTATAGGATTATAATATAGCAAAAATGATTAACATGATTTATACATCAAAACCCTAATGTGTTATCATGCAATATTAGATATTTTAATAAGTATAAGGATTACCCGATTTCCTAAAAAAGTACAATATATAAGCAACCTACTAAAAATTATCAAGCTCCACAAATCAACCTCTTTTACCTAAAAATAAAACCAAAATTAAGCATATTAATATCTAGCCATAAAATTAATTTTTTATAAAAATATTTATCAAAGTAGGATTTCCAAAATACCCTCAAATTGGAAGAGGAGGAAAGTTTTCCAAACTCAGGTTGTCTAGGGAGGCAACATGAGGCCATGCACAAGGGAGAGGTGGCGGTCGAGGGTGGTGTTGCAAGGTGGAGGATTTGAGATGGTGGTCGAGATGCAATGCAAGGGTTTTGGTGGTGGTGATGGTTGCTAGCTTGAATGGGTAACGCTGAAAAGGAGGAGTTGAGGTGGAGCTTACTCAAGGGAGGATGGTTGGGTGGTAGTGCTGGTGCAACGAGGTACATGGGAAATGGATGGTAGCTGGGTTGATTATGTTGTGAAAGAGAATGGCTGCAATAGAGGAGGGACGTGCGGTTAAAGGCACAAATAGGTAGATAAATAGGGAACATTTGGTGAGGGAAGGTCGTACAATAAGGCACAAGTGTGTGATAGCTTGTATGGTTGTGCGTGGGTGGTGCATGATTGTGCGATACACTAAAAAAATAGAAAAAGGATAGAAGGAAGAAGAAGAAGGAGAAGAAAGGAGGGGTTGTGAGAGGGAAAATGAAAATGAAGAGGATGGAGGGAAGAAGAAGAAGAAGAAGAAGAAGAAGAAGAAGAAGAAGAAGAAGAAGAAGAAGAAGAAGAAGAAGAAGAAGAAGAAGAAGAAGAAGAAGAAGAAGAAGAAGAAATAAAGAAGGGATCAAGGACTCGGGTGTTAATGGTGGATGGTGAACGGTGGTCGATGAAACCAAACAGAGTCGGGGAAGGGGCTAGAGGAGATGATTGGGGTGGTTGGGATTTTTGAAAAAAAAAATGAATTGAAGGGAAGGAGAAGAGAAGAAGAGGGTGCATATATACACACACACAGAGACGGATGCATGTAGGTTAGAGATGATGGTTGAGTTTGATTGAGAGACAGGAGCTATGGGTGCGAGGGTAGGAGTGTTTGGGCAAGCACATAATGGTGTAGGAAGTTAGTGAGGGTGTAGAGTTTAGGGTTTGTAGGAGCCAAAAAGGGAAGGGAAAATGGGGCATGGTGAGGGAGTACGCAATGCATATGGCTCAAAAGGGAAATGGGAAGCAGGTCGAGTTGGAAAATAAGCAATGAAAAAGAAAAAGGAAAAGGAAAATGAAAAAGGGGGAAAGAAAGAAAAAGAAAAAAGAAAATAAATTTGGGGTTATTATTTGAATTAGGTTTAAATTTAGGGTTAAGTAAATTAGGGTAAATTTATTCAGGGTCAGGGTACTTAGTAAGAAAAATAATAATCCAGTGAAAAATTTATCAATTCAGGGTGGGTTTATTAAAAAATAAAAAGATAAAAACAATTTGGATAAATTTATTTAAACATTTATATAGATTACGGATCACGGGTTAACAAAAATAATTAAGCTAAGGTTTAAAAGTGAGTTTTTGAATAAAAGGCTAAAGGTTGGAAAAGAAAGGTTACAAAATTTTAAGGTGTTACACTTTGGGACCATTTTTTCTTTTTCCTTTTCCCCGTTTGGCTAACCAAACCAAATTTCCCAACTATCACCGAGTTTTCACTCCACCATCATCACCCTACCCTAATCAAGTGAATTTCAATCCATCGGCCTATACCTTGTTGATTTGCACTATACCACCATGCATCACCTCTCTGCACTCATGCCATCCTCCTTCACGTAATAGACCTAATAGACCTCTCTTTCTCATGGTCATTTATTTCAAGCCAACCATAGCTCTTTTCTTTTTTCTCTAAAATCTTCCTCGATGTTCAACCCTCTTCTCTTTCATCTTCTTGCCGACCAACTTTATCGTCATTATCACCGGCATCATTTTTGGTGTTCCCATCCTCACCCAACCAATCACCACACAACCTCCTCTAGCTCCACTCCGTCATTCATCATTCATCTATCGCAACCTCTATCACCAACTTTTACTTAGCCACCCTCAGTTATTGTACCTTTTTCTCCCTCTTGGCCAAGTTATGTTCTTTCCTTTGTTTTTATCTAGTTTTTCTAAGTGGTTTGAACTTTTTGGGTGAGTGAACTCTCTGATTTGGTCAACTCATCAAATGGATCAACTTGTTGAGCAAGTAGAATCTATTCCCTAGTTTCGGTTGTCTTGCTGAGCAAGTTCCATTTATTTCCTTCCTCTCAATCTTGACCATGCCAATTTCTTTCCCCTCTATCTCATCCGGTCTTCACCCTTTGTCGAGCGCACCAATTATTTTCACCATTCTCATGCATCCCTCTCGGTATCTTCCTCCCATATCTCTTTCTCCTCCCGCCTTGTTGCACCTTATTTGTTTTCATACATTCTAACCTTGGGTTCTTCTTAGTTTTTAGGTTATTTTTTGATATTCTTGGAGGAGGATAATTAGGGTTATTCTTACTTAGATATTGGTGACATTTGGGTAAGGATACATGTCTTAGAATAGGACTTTGATGGTATGTGTAAATTGTATGTAATATCATGCTAATATAGTTATATTTCGTAATTCATGTTATTGATGCCATACCATGATATTATTACATTGTGTTATGGAACAATTAACTTTATGTGAATGCATAAGTTATATGTATTATTGGTCGATTAGGCTTTGTCTTGTAACCCAATCATGTTGGCAAGATCTATTGTTTTAATTGAGTTGCAAAGAATGACTTGTAATAGGGTTAAGGTTTAATCATGATATATGTTAGAGTTTGAAAGTCAATGTGCCTTTATGTATCTATGATAAGCTTGCATGACATTATCAAGACAACCAATGGTCTAATAAGACATTAATATTTAAAATGAAATATCATATGAGTCAAGACAATCTATACTAGTTTTTTTTCATCAAACAAGAATAGTCGTCATAAGATTTATGTTCTAGGGTTGTACCATTCCATTCCACCAAATGAAAATAATAGCCAGGAGCGTTGTGTCCTTGGGTTGTACGAATCCATTCCATTTGATGAAAATATTGGTTAGGAGCATTGTGCCCTGAGGTTATTGTTGATACCGTTCCACCAATTATGAATGGTGGAGTTCATAAACTCAAAAGATTTAATAAATGGAAATGTATAATCATCTATCTTTAAAATCCCTCAATTCCTATTAGGAACCCTATCATGTGTCTAATTATTTTGCATGATTAGTCCATTAACATGATACTTTTTGTTATGCATTCCCTTTTAGTATGACTACATTGTTATCTTACTTAGTACATAGTGTACTAATCATTATTTTTATGGTTGATTCTCATTTCTATGAGCAGATGACTTAGGTTTTGTTGTGCAAGTCACTGTGGACTATCTTGATGATTTCACTGCTTATGATGCACTACCTATGGAGGAGTGATTTATATTTATTAGGGTTAGGACATAGATTTAATGTTATCCGATAGCTAGTTTTTGTTTGGATACCTTTTTTACTCTTAGTTCCATTGGATCTCTTTTTTGTTGTATTTTTGTCCTTCTTTATTTGAATTTTAATTGCTAGCTCTTATTTAAGTTTATAGAAATTTCTCTTATTCTCTCCTTATCTTATTTAAGTTTTAAATGTTTTGCTTTATATTTGATGTAAGGATAGTGCAGTAAGCTAGACTTATGTCAAGTACGACCATAACAATCAATTATTTTGATAATATGCTTCTGCAAAAACTAAATTTTTTAGTATTAAATTTTGGAGTGTTAAAAACATGGAATCATTTCTCCATCTAGTAGTACAAAGGTTTAGATCTACAAACCAAACCAACGAGAGAAAATTTTCAAGCTAAAGATTTGTTATTCAAGTCGTTGGTAGAGAGCTCAACCATTACTTTTCCATCCACCATTGAAGGTGGTGAATAAAAAATTTCAATAAGATAATGTGGTATTCATAGGAGGGTCAAATGCCTGCATAAGATTATGGAGATCATTAGAAGGTTTTAGCAAAATCAGGCGTTCACTATCCTAATCTCATACAATATTCAATGAGGCAACGCGAGATCAATTGATGTCTTAGGGTTTGCATGGTCCTCACAGTCATAATCCAAAGCTAATTTTGGTATAGGGGATGTCGTTAAAGGCTCCCAACATGAGTCAAATGGCGAAGGAGAATCCACAGAGGTTGGTGGTGACGTCTTTCTTTGCGAAGGTTTATTCTTCTTTGCCATGGTCATGAATGTGTAGATTTTTGAGAACCCTATAGCACTCATGGTTAGCAAACTTTTATTCTAAAAATAATTATTGTCATATTTAATATTTTATGAAATATTGTTATTTATATCATTATTATAATAGTAAATATAAATTTTATATTATTTTTATTATTACAAAAGATTTGTTGATTTGATCTAACTAAAAATAAGGTGAGAAAACAAGTCCTAAATCTTGCTAAGGCATTTGCCATATGTGTGAGAGATTTGAAAGATGTTTGCCAAAAATTAATAAATAGATTTGATTCTTTTCAAGAAATAAAATAAATTAACAGTATTTTTTTATATGTGTAAGATGTATTTTAAATAAATAATAAAACATTACTAATAATTTATAATAATAATAATAATAAATCTAATACATGTGTCCTTTGTACAAAAGAGACAGAAACTATAATCCATCTTATCTTTGCTTGCCCATACACAACTGAGACTTGGATTCCGATGCTTAAAAAATTGGAATGCATACACCATATTATTGACAGACAAAAGAGGTGGACAATACACGATAGTCGGGGTTTTAAGATAAAAAAAATTATTCGAGCACTCCTTGCTTTTATCATTTACTATGTATGAAAGGAACGAAATGGTCGTATTTTAGCAAATAAATCCTAACATAACTCTTGTATTAGAAAATATATTATTAGTAAATTAGCTAATTGTTTTCTTACTTTTCAAAATAGTAAATCCATTAAAAAACTCATGAGTTATATAGATGAGTTAGGTTGATTTTCCTAACTGTCTTGCTTTGTTTAGTTTGTACTCCTCTTTTTCATTTGGAAGTAATAAAATTACTTAATTACCAAAAAAAAACACTTTTTACGTGTTGACGTAGACAATGGGTGTAGGTAGTCGGATATATACGAATGTATCTAGTAAGTATTGCTCCAGTGCTTTCATTTGCTAAACTACCAACGAAAAAAGAAATGAAAAAGGGAACGGTCATTAAAACGGGTAAGAACTCCACGAAGTCGAGTTACAACTTAAAACATTCTCCGTAGCCCGTCGACCGAGGGCATCGCCGGCCCACAGTATACCCTGTAATTCTGTAAACTCTAGTTCAATTTGTACAATCTTGAGAAATTAATTTGCGACTTGCGAGACACAACATCCTCCTGACAGTATTTCGCCGAGTGACCTAAATTGAATCGGTCAGCATCTACTCCGGCCAAGCGGCGCTGGTGACGCTCTTTATTTAAACCATAAAACTCCAGCTTTAACTCGATCTGGCAACAAGATATCCTCCTGATTGAATTGTTCATCCAAATGAAAGTTACAGAACTCTTCAATCACTGCGCTGATGTAATAATAACCTCTTGGCAATACTCTTAGTTACTACCACTAGTATTTTATTTGTCCCAAACTCCTCAACCATGGCAATACTTCTCCAAGCCCTTCCTTCAAGCTTCGTGGTTCATAACCAAGTTCGTCCTTTGCCTTCTCACTAGAATACGACCATTGATGCCTCAGCACGCTAACTGTCTGCTCAAAACAACACCACTTACACGACATATATCACTTTGGTCACAGTTGCGAAAAAGAAAATTCAATATCGCCATATCAAATAATTTCACTCATTTGAGAAAAAAGAAAAGGGAAAAAAACTCACTTGACCAAAAATACTTTGTATAATTACAAGCCTTTTGAGGTTGAAAAACTCTTTTTTTTAAGATTCTTAAAGTAACTTTTGAGAAAAATTCCATTTTTTATAGGTCATAAACTGTCAGCTAGCATCACAAGTATTTGCAATTGGTTTTCCTAAACATAGCCTAAAACGTAACAGATCAAACAAATCACAAGTACACAGCATAAGTTACAGCGTTGTAACTTATCGTAACTGCAAATTATCATGAATTTTGTCGTAACAGCAAATTATATGAAAATTATCGTAACTGCAAAAGCTGAAAGGCTACACTTGAGTCTTGAGCACCAAGTTGATTTATCTGCAGATAAGATACATATCCAATTTTCCTTGCATTCTCACGAATTTTGGTATCAGGCCTTTATTCTAAAGCAATGGAAATGCAAACTTGCTAAACTATCAATTTTGTTTGGATTTGCTTGTTTTTCTTCCAGACATTACTCGTCCTACATTCTTTGACTTATCTGCACCGGCAGCTTTTCAATCAATTTTGTCCATAAACCATGCTAGTCTAAACCTTTATATATATGTAGCTCTCACAAGTACAAAGAGATTGTGCCTTTTACCTGCTTCACCCTAGACAAATTAGTCGATGGACTAAAGAAAGACTAGTTGGTGTCAAGGACGACATAAAATGGCATGCATTAATACCAACAATTAAAGTAACAGTAATAATTATAAAAGAATATAAGAACATACCGGAGGACTGATCAACGGAAGCTTTCCTGTTATACATGAGATAAGAACTGAAGTCCACCCATAAGCTTCGATCAACCACAAGGGAATGTAAAAGTGAGGCCTACTTGTTCCGGTGAGGATTGCTGCAATATCAAAAACATCCTTGAATGATGCATTCTCTCCAGTAAGGAGATATCTTTCACCTAGTCGGCCTCTCTTCATAGCCACAATGTGCCCTTCAACGACATCGTCAACATGACTAAATGAATACTTGTCATTTCCAGAGCCAATATAGCCAGGCAGCCTTCCATTAAAGCGCTCTACTAGCTGTAAAGAAAAATAAGCACTATTGAAACTGATGGTTTATTTTTACAGATTTTAACCCCTTCAATTCTGTTCTTTGGTTATATATTTGAAATATTTTGCAATATTTATCGATTTCAAGCTTTATTTGCCACAATCTTAATTTTTAATCTATAGATGAGCTAAATTTGTTGTTTTGGGAAGTTTTGACACTGCCCATATTTTGGATGCAACTTTTTAGCCCAAGCTTGAATTGAGGCGATTCAAGATGCTCTGTAAAGCCTACAAAGAAATCTATAGTTTAGGATTTTAAAATCATAGGTTAACACCGATTAGGAATATGTGGACCCCTTAGTACAAAGAATAGAATGAAAAAAAAAAAGAAAAGTTGAGCTTCCGTTCTAAGAAGCCATGATTTCATGCCAAGTGTCCTCTCTCTCATAATTCACCATCGAAGGCAATAATATCAAATGAGGTGGCCCTTATCTTCAACAACCTAGTGAGGAGATTTTCACCATGTCATGTTGAGATCACAAAAGATTTTGATCTCCTTTTTTTCTTAGTCCATTCGTTCATTGACTTCTAGAGCTTCCTTTTGAAAATTTTGAAGTGAATTGCTCCTACAACATCTTCCTCTAGAAGAGGATCTGTTCTTGATTCCTTAGACTAATTACCACAAAAAACCTCACTACAAAGTTCTCTCGACAAGCTTACAAATATCCACCTCCCAAAGATGTTTTATTGGAAAGTTACAAAAGTAGGCAGTCAAAAGTAACAAGTATATCATTCATACAAGACTTGAACAGAATAAGAAATGACTTGTCGTTCTCCATTATTTGGTTTGGCATCAACTAAGAGGGCTCAACCCCAAGTTGGTCTTCATAATCTCAATTTCATCTTTTTCATGCTTATCTTCACAAATCCACAACTCATAAGGCTATTGAAGTTCTTCAATGTTCTCGGTCCCATAAGGGAAAAGCTATCATCCTCCTTAAAAGCATTCACACCAAGAGGCTTGTGATGATTCTAAAAGGAGAATTCAAAATCATTGATCATCATACTTGCATTATTCCATTCAACGGTTTCTCCTCATTGTCCTCTACTTTAATACCTACCCTTCTTCCATCCTCCTTAAACATTAGGATTCAACAAGAATAGAACTATCATTCCATGGTTATGATGAGAAGTAATAAGCAAATTAGGGTTGGTGTTTGGTTTAGGGTTTAGGCTTTTGTTAAGGATAAGTTTAAAAGTAAAACATTTGAAGTTCTTGAAAATAGCATAGAAATTTACTCTCCCATTATGTAGCACATGATTGTCACATTCCCATGGCCACCCCAAAAGCATGGGACATGCATTGGAGGGACAACATCACATAAAACTTGATCATGAAACAAATTTGCAATAGACAAATCGATGGGACATTATTAGCTAATCCAATTCCCCATTCCTTCACTCAATCATGATACATTATAGGGCTTAGGGAGGGTGTAAGGCAAACCTAATCTCTCAATAAGAAACATAGAAGCAACATTGGTGCAACTAACACTATCATAGTGCACCTTGAATGGAAGATTTTTTTGCTTTGCTCATGAAAGGCACCAATGTTAGGGATACGTACAACTCTCCTAAGCATTAGGGGCTCTCCATCATCCGGGAGCTATAATTTCCTCCTCTCCACCAGTTACTTTCTCTTTAAGTGAGCTCTCCATCTTCTTCACATCTTGAATGATCAATCTCTTAGGGCATTCATTTTCTTGAGTAGTTCATTAATATCAGAACCTCCTTCCACTTCAATTTCCTCTTCTCAGCCTCAACCTTTAATGGAATGGAAATTGCCTCGATTTGTGCCTATAGATCAAAAGTTAGCTTGGGTACTTCTTTGGCACTTGAGCTTGCAACAATAGAAGTGGTCCTTCCCTAACTTGCTATTCCCAAGTCAAGCCTAGCTTACACACGTAATATAAAGTGTAGTAGGGTTGTAATTTAACCATTTCTCCAATGGCTAGCTTTAGATCTCCTATGTATCTTGTCACCCTTTGCTCCTACTTCTCTTGCACATCATATACCATGAGCATCCTCTCAAATTCTTTGGTTAAGGAGGTAACATCTATTGATCCTTGTATAAGGATGGTCATCTTGAGGTACATTTTTGTATAGAAATCATGAGGCATGACACTCTTCTTGAGACGTTTCTTAAGTTGCTCCCATGTTGCGATTCTACTATTTTCTTCCTCAACCCTCTAGTCCTCTTTGAAGATTATCATTTTTTCATAAAATAAAGAGGAATCTAAAGTAAGCTTGAGGATGGCCACTTTACATTTCTTTATCTCACCATATTCCTTCAATTCAAATACTCTCTCTACCATCCTTAACCAATCAAGAACATAATCTAGATTTGAGCTTCCATCACACTATGTAATACCCCATCCTAAAATTCTTCAAAAATATATTTAAAATTATGTTGATATGTGAAAATTAGTTTTGATTTTAGCAAAGGCATGAAATCCTTATTAAAGTATGAATTCCAAGCATACCGATCAACTAGTACACTCAGAGATTGACAATTTTATTTTTCGATTAACTAGTCGATTGATTTGCCCAAACCGATCGAATGGTTGTCATGCAATTCTAGATCCACATCTATTTTTGCTTTGATTCTCTTTTCAATGTTTATGAAAACTTTTAATTATAGTCTCTTTGTGCTGATTAGCATATTTTAATGCTTTGAGATTATTTTCACATCAATTAGATTACTCTATGATTTTATTTAGCTAAAAAATCTCCCCAAAAGCATTTTTGAGGTGCTTTTCCTCACCTACCACCTTTCCTCTCTCCTCTAGCTCGTGCGGAACTCCTTGCCATGTTGTTGATCTGCCTTGGTCCGATCTTGCTTGACTTTACCCTTCCTACTCCATGTTTCATGTATTCCTCTTACACATTTATACACAACACTCCACTCCACCCTTACAAGTCAACTTCCTATCTTCTCTCCTCCTTCCTTTCTGATCAACTGGCAAACCTTTTCTAGCCCTCCTTATTTGATTTTTTCTTCTCTTTACACAAACTCATCAAACCCCTCTTCACTTGCTCTCCTTTCCTTATAGAAATTGTCTAAGTGTTACATGTTCTACTTCCCTCCCTTTTGGTATGAAGAATCAGACCCTTCCTCTTGGCCTTAAATTATGATTCTTATCACCACTTAAACACTTACTCTCCCTTCTCTTTTCTTCTTAATCTTTAATTTAGTTCCTCTTTGTTTCCTATAAACTCCTTATAGAAATTTTCTAAGTGTTGCATGTTCTACTTCCTTCCCTTTTGGTATGAAGAATCAGACCCTTCCTCTTGGCCTCAAATTATGATTCTTATCACCACTTAAACACTTGCTCTCCCTTCTCTTTTCTTCTTCTTAATCTTTAATTTAGTTCCTCTTTGTTTCCTATAAACAAAAGAGGACTAAGGTTTTGAAAGAGTTGAAGATTTCTTGCTCTTTTCTACTCTTGGCTATCCATCTCTTGGGTTGAGGTTGAGAATTGGTACCTCTATCCTTCTCTATTTTTCTTGTTTGAATTAAATTTTATATGTTTTACTAATTTTGGATTCTTTATTCCCTTAGATAATCAACGATCTTGTAGTGGGTCATAAGGTTAGGAGTATTTTCTCTTTGCTAGAAAATTTACTTGAGGTAAGACAAATCTCTATTTTATAACGAGATTTTATATTCATGTTTGCATTAGTTAATACGTCTAAGTTTTCAGCATGTACCCATAGAAAGCATGAGTTATTAGATATGTGACAGATTAAGATATACGTTGTGAATGTGGATGGTTACAAGCATGAGATATGGCATCATATGGATCTTTGGTCATAAGTGTGAATCGTGTGTTTACATCGAAAGTTTGGCTTAGTAACTAAATTATGGAGGTTCTATGTATCAAACATGCTTATATGCTTAGCTAATTCCATGACTCTAGCTTTCTAACCATGCATCATATGTTGTTTTGAGTTTAGTAGTGTGTGATCTTCAAGACCTTTTTGATGAACTTCTAATATGTGTGTATGATTGATGCTGGATGTGATAACATGAAGCTTGATTTTTAACATTGATATGGTTCTTGTTGATTTCCTCCTTGACGTTGACTATGTGGATATGCTTAGGTTATTTTGACTTGAAGCTTGAATTTGATGAGTTCAGCATGAAAGTGTGGTTTAAGTAATTGACGAGCATGTTTAAGACGTATTTATGTTATTAACAACAATAGCATGAGTAGGATGTGGTTCATGGGGCGTTTAAGCATGATTTATCCATTTTGGCTTGGTGTGAAGATCGTGAATATAGTATGATGCTGAGTCTTTAATTCAGTCATTGAGGATGATCCGGATATGCAGTGTCTACAGCATGTTTTCATATGAGTTGGTAGTATATAACCTGTTTAACCTACTTACTTGAGCATGGATTGATGATAGCATGACTTACATATTATTTTACTGACGTTGATGAATCGAGGCATGAATTATGATTTTTATTGAATTCAAGTATGATCTTGCTGAGTATTGATTTCTATTATGATCGGTGTGAATTCAAAGGTAGAGTATGTCTCTTTATGTGTTTTATGAGATAGGCGCATGCTATGATTAATTAAGAAATGATTGGCAATGTTGTTATGTATGGTTCACAGGCCTGGGTGTTGTTCCGCCTAGACCAGTTGATCAGTTTGTTGGACCAATCAACTGGTTGTGTGAACAGTCGCTCGCTTTGAAATCTCTGATCAACTGGTTGCAAGAATAGTCGATTGGTTTGATGAACCATCAACCGATTCCCTTGAGCAGTCGATCGGTTTGCCAAACACGTCAACTAATTTCCTTGTGACCAGAGTGATCTAGTATCTTCTTAAACCCATCGACCGATTTAGGCGAACCCATCAACTGGTTCTCATGAACAGTCAATCAGTTTGCCAAACACATCGATTGGTTCCTATGAACAGCCAATTGGTTGGACCAACCAATCGACTGGTTTCCTTGTGTGTGAATTCTCAAGTCTAGTGCGACTAGACCAGTTGGCTAATGTCAAGAACCGATCAACTGGTTCATCTGCATTTCTCCATGTTCGCTTAACATTCAATGTTCTTTGTTTGGGACTTCTATATTAATGTCTATATGTAATTACAGCATTTTAATCATGATTTCAACGCTACTTAATCTTGGAGTTAATATGGATCAAAATAATAATATTATGATGCTTTGAGTGATTAAGTTTGGTGTCACCTCTAAGCACCCAAAGTGATGGCTTGTATGTCTTATGTTGTATTGGCATTATTGCTTGGTAATACCTATTTGGTTATTAATGAAAGTGTAATTGTAACATGTGATATTATTTGGTAATTAATAATATTAATAATGAAATTGTATATTTTGTGTTGTGTTTGGCGTTATTGCTTGGTAACACCCATTAAGTTATTAATGAAATTGTAATTGTGATTTGTGATACCACTTGGTAGGTAATAATAAAAGGAATAAGGGAAGATAAGCAATTATCTGTGTGGGTTGTGGCCTTATTTGGTTCGATGTCAATGTTTAGAAACACCCAATTGGATTGTTATGGAATTTTGTTGCGAATTGTGAAATCACCTATTAATTATACAATGGAAATAAGATTTTGTTCGAGTCTTCTTCTCCATCTCTCAAGTTGGCTACCGGAAGATAGTAGTCTGGTTGTCTTGTGATATTTGCTTTCCTTTCACTCAATACCTTCCCCGTATTACAAGGTTGTGGCCTATATGTGGGAGTAGGAATAATACTATGGCAAACCATCATGGTGTCGGTGCTCATATAAAGGGTACGCCATGATGGGTGGAGTGTACACAGAAGTAGGAATCCCAAAATCCTCCAAAATGTATTTAAAATTATGTGGATATAAAATAAATTAGTTTTGGTTTTGAAATGAGCTTGAAATTCTAATAAAAATGTGAATTTCAGGTGTACCAGTCGACTGGTTTACACAACCGATCAACTGGTGCGCTGAGGAATTAATATTCATGTTCTCGACAAACCACTCGACTAGTTTACCCAAACTGATCAACTGGTTGTCCTATAATTTCAGATCTATTTCTGATTTTAATTCGAATTTCTTTCTAATGCTTATGAAAACTTCTTATTAGAGCCTAATTATGCTAGTAAGCATGTTTTATTACTCTAGGGTTACTTTCACATTATTTAGATCATTACATAATTTTAGTTAGCTAATTTTTTTCCAAAAGGCACTTTTGAGGCAAGTTTCACCTTTTCTCTTCTCCCTTACATCTCCCTCTCTCTTCTAGTAGCTGGGTTTGCAAGATTGACTATGTGCACCATCTCCTAACTTACCAACCCACTGCCATACTCATTCCTGACTGCACACAACCCCCCACCACCCCATCAAGTCAACCTTCACTTCTTGGTTGCCCACACTCAACTTTACTAGTCTCATCTCCCTCTCTTTTGTGAATGTCCACCCAGACTTGCCTCTATACCTTTCATTTCTAATCCATTTTAATTTCTCACTTTTGTTCTTGCTCTTTTCTCCCTTTTCCTGGTGGAAAATTTT
Organism: Tamarix austromongolica; assembly: GCA_039764185.1. Classification (NCBI taxonomy): domain Eukaryota; kingdom Viridiplantae; phylum Streptophyta; class Magnoliopsida; order Caryophyllales; family Tamaricaceae; genus Tamarix; species Tamarix austromongolica. The sequence goes on from CM077818.1 coordinate 114,679,354, forward strand.
TTCAAGTATTGAACATCCCTTCATTTTCCCTCTTCTCCTCTCTGCTAAAAAAAACAGAGACTAGCTCTGGTTTTCTCCCTTCGTTGTGCGACTGTTGTGCTCCTTTCTCTTCTTCTAATCTTGTTAGTTCTCTCCTAATTTCCTTAAGGAAGAATTAAAGTTGAAAAAGGTTGAAGATTTCAGCTCTTCCTTGACACCATGCTTTTGAGAAAGAAAGAAAAAAGATGGTATTTAGTGTTCTTCTTTTTCTTCTGATTTTTCCTTAATTTTAATGAATTTTTGAAAGATAATTTTTAATGGTTTTAACTTGGATTCTTCTAGGAATCAAGGTTCTGCTAGATAGCCATCAAGTAGGAGCTTTTGTGTTCCTACCCTGTTTTTCCTTGACACCATGTTTTTTAGGAAAAAAAAGGTGTTGTTTTGTGTTATTCTTCTTCTTCTTCTGATTTTTCCTTGATTTTAATTAAGTTTTGAAAGATGATTTTTAATGGTTTTAACTTTGATTCTCTTAGGAATCGAGGTTCTGCTAATAGCCATCAAGTAGTAACTTTTGTAATAGAAGAATTGCTTCAAGGTAAAGCATTCTTATCTTTAACATAAATGGGGTTCTGTGGTGTATTGGGGTTACGTGTGTTTGGTGTATATGAAAGCATGATCTAATTGTGTTACATGATCTGAGCATGTGGTATAATTCTACCCAAGTTAGTATTATTGGAATTCTCTGATTTTAAGCATAAAGTTGGTCATTTGAGCATGATTATATTACCATATATCCATGTATTTTCATGTGTATTATGACACAGAAGCATGCTAGGATTAATATAATTAAGTATGGTAAATTTTGGTGTGTATTGCAAGTTTGGGTAATGTTTTACCCAGACCAATCAATCGGCTCCTTGAACCTATCAACTGGTTATGCGAGCAGTTGAATAGTTTGGAGTTTTGGATCGATTGGTCACGAGATCAGTCGATTGGTTGATAAACCAGTCAACTAGTTTCGATGAACAGGCAATCGGTAAGTCAAACCCATCGACCGGTGTCCCTGTAGACCAAAATAGTTTAATCTCTGCTTAAACCCATTGATCGGTTAGACCAAACTAGTCGACTGGTTTTTTTTGCAAGCCAAAATGGGTTGGTCTCTGCCTAAACCCATCAACCGATTGGACCAAAACAATCGACTGGTTCCCCTGAATAGTCGATCAGTGAGGCCAACCAGTCGATTAGTTCTCTAGTGTTGTTTTGGTGCAGGTATGGTACGACCAGACCAGTCAACTGGTCTGAGGGACCGATCGACTAATCCGGCTAGAAGCCGACTAGTTTGTTATATATTATTATGTTGCTCTTGGGCCTTTTGTGTTGATCCCTCCATATATTTACAACATTTAAATTATTATTACAATTATGATTGTCCTAATTTAATAAGAATCATCATGATGGTATTTAAAACTTGAATTTGGTTAAGTTTGGCGTCATCTCTAAACACCCAATTGGTGGCTTTATGCCATGTGATGTGTTTGGTGTTAGCACTTGAAAACACCTAAATGGTGACTTTAATGCCTTGTGATATGTTTGGTATTGTCACTTAAAAATACCCAATTTGGTTAATAATGGAATTTAATTGTGTTTGGTGTTATCACTTAGACACCCAATTGTTTATGTATGGATTTTATTATGATTTGTGATATCACTTGAAAATATAATTGAATGGTTTAAGATTTCGTTTGAACCTTTTTCTCCGGCTCTTGGGGTAGCTGCCAAGAGTTAGTGGACGGGTTGCCCTCAGTTATATTTTTCACTCAATACCTACTTTCTTTTCTACCGGATTGCAATTGGTAGGGGGTAGCATATATCTTTAAGGTACAGGATTATACTGTGGCAAGCTAGCATGGCATCGGTGTCCAATTCTAGTGGGTGAGGTATCCCAATACAAGTATCCTGGCACTTCGTATTATCGGATTTGGTACCCCAACTTTTTAGCCTTCGCGGCAGAGACTCAAGGTGTGGTGGGCGAGGTATCTATTAGACCTCTTATCAAGTTTACATATGTTAGAAGGGGTAAAGGGGGCGATCAAGGAAGTACCTAAGCTAAGGATGAGGGCAGCAGCAGGGGATTAATTTTGTATTTTGAGGGGTAATAGAATTTTGGAATATTTTGGCAGGATACGCTAAGTCATACGCGGGGTCAAGAGTTAGTTATTTTCTTGTTAGTCTCAACTAATAAAAGCAGAGATAGAAGGGAGAGGAGGGGGGCACCGATCAGTGAGGAAAAATTATGAGTGGAGGCTTCCAGGTCTTCGAATTCCTGGCACTATCATTTACATTTGAGCAGTAAATTCTATCTTCATCTCATCGTCTAATTTTGTCTTCTTGCTAGTCTGTTTTTTTTTATCAGTGGGGCTATCAACTAGTATAAGAGCAACAATCACTTGGGGGGAGGTTGATTATGGCACAAAAGATGGTTGAGGTATTGGAGGAAAAGTTGGGGATGACCCAACAAGAGTGGCAGAAAGAAATGGATGCCGTGAGGGAAGAATCGAGAAAGTAACTGTTGTGGAAGGGAGGTTAAGTGCAATGGAGAGAAATGTAGAGATGATTTAAGAGAAATTAGAAACCACGGCAAGTAAGGGGGGAGCTAACTTAGAAATGTGAGCCACGGGGAAGGAGAAATTGATGGCTCACTGTCTCTCTATTGCGAAGCCCTCTAAAATCAAGCTACAGGAGGTAACTATTGAACAACCGAGGTGGGAGTATCATTTGACACGCCAACTAAAGTTTCCCTTCTTCAACGGTGGAGATCCTGACAAGTGGTTATTCAGGACATAACGGTATTTTCAAGTTAATCAGATGCAGGAGGCAAAGAAACTTGAGGCAGCTGTCGTGGCTATGGAGAGGAAGGCGTTGGCATGGTTTTAGTATGCAAAGGAGGGTCAGAAGTTTACTAATTAGAGGGAGTTTAAGGAGGCATTTCTAAATCGTCTTTCGGGACCGACATGAGGGAAGGATCTGTGAGAAGTTCCTAGCCATTCAGCAAACGATGACGGTGGAGGAGTTTGTGGAAGCCTTTAAGCTGCTAGCGACCCCATTGTAGGTACATTGCTAAATGAGGTACTCGAGAGTACCTTCCAAAATGGGCTCAAGCTAGCCATATGAGTTGAGGTCCGCATGATGAGGCCTAGTAGTTTATTTGAAGTAATGGAGTTAGCCTAGATGGTGGAGGGCAAGAATCGGGTGGACAACAGGGTCGATTGGTATCCGGGGGAAGTGGAATCCGAGTAACAACTGGGTATGCAAACCCTAACCCTAAAACGTTGCAATTGAGCTCTCTTGCCCAAATCGGACCTCGAGGTTCCAGCCACTCCACCCTGAATCTCAATTCACCCAAAGGACAGACAGCTCACAATGGATCAAACCTTGAGGTTAGGTCACCAGGGGTCGCGCGGCAGGGCACAGTCGGATTTCGGACTCAAAAATTCACAAGAGGAGGGAAAAAGGGTTGTGCTATCAATGTGAAGAGAAATTCTCTCTAAAGCATGTGTGCAAGAGCTGGGAGCTTTGCTACTTGTTGGTGGATGATTTGCAGGTGGGCTGCAATGAAGATGAAAGGCAGTTCGAGGCTTAGAGGGACAAACCCGAAGAGGTTGAAGGTCGATTTGAACTATCTATGAACTCAGTTGTTGGGTTCACTTCTCCAAAAACCATGGGGCACTATCAAAGGGCAACAGGTGGTAATTTTGATCAGTAGTGGAGCGACCCACAACTTTATTTCAGAGAGTTTGGTTCAAAAATTACAACTTCCAATGACGATTGCCCCCTCATATGGAGTGTTGATTGGCACAGGAAGTGCTATACAAGCTGCAGGGATGTGCAAGGGAGTCAAAGTCTCATTGCCAAATCTAGACATCATTGAAGACTTCCTACCACTGATGTTGGGAGATGTAGTTCTCAGAATACAGTGGCTAGAAAGGATCAGGCCAATGCAAATTAATTGGAAATAGCTTCCAATAAAGTTTCAGGTCGGTCGTATTCCAATCATTCTTAAGGGAGAGGCAGACCTCTGTAAATCCCAGGTGACACTCAAGTCACTAGTTCGAATAGTAGCAAATGGGGGACAAGGAGTATTGCTGGAGTTTACAACTCTGACATTCAAGGAAAGGGGTGAGTCTAGAGGGAGAATGTGGTTGGAAAACGAATCATAGGAGGGGACAGTACCTCAAGAAATTCAACTGGTTGTTAGCTGGTATGAGAATGTGCAGCAGATGCCTTCGGGGCTATCTCTTCCCCTATGCTAGATCATAACATTGTTTTGCAATCAGGTACAACCCCTATTAATGTCCACCCTTATCGATACCCACAGGTGCAGAAGGATGACATCGAAAAATTAGTGGCAGAAATGATAGTTGCAGGTATCATCAAACCTCATTAGAATCCTTTTTCCAGCCCAGTCTTGTTGGTAAAAGGAAAAAGGATAGGAGCTAGAGATTTAGTGTCGATTATCGTGCACTAAACAAGGCAACTGTCTCTGATAAATTTCCCATCCTGATCATCGATGAATTATTAAATGAATTGGCTGGAGCAACTTGGTTTTCAAAGTTAGAATGAACCCAGGGGATGTACACAAGACCGCTTTCCAGACACATGAAGGACATTACGAGTTTCTGGTAATGCCGTTTGGCTTGACCAATACCTCGGCCACTTTTCAGTCACTAATGAATGGAGTGTTTAAACCATACCTCCGAAAATTTGTCTTGGTGTTCTTTGACAACATCTTGGTTTACAGTCACTCCTTAGAGGATCATGCTAGACATTTGGAGTTGGTTTTAGAAGTGTTGCACAAGCACTCACTGTACATCAATAAGAAAAAGTGTACTTATGGGCAGAGAAAGTTGGAATACCTTGGACATATTGTCTCGAGGGAAGGAGTTGAAGCTGACCCTTCTAAACTTCGTGCAATGACAAAGTGGCATGTTCCAAAATCTAAGAGAATTGACGAGTTGTTTGGGGTTGACAGGGTATTACTGCAGTTCATACAGCGTTATGGCCACATTGTAGCCCCATTGACTGCCCAACTGACGAAAGATTGCTTTGGGTGAAACCAAGAGGCGCAAGAGGCATTTGAATCATTGAAGGTGGCCATAGTACAAGCCCCTGTATTAGGACTGCCCAACTTTTCACAGCCATTTATGATAGAAATTGATGTTTCGGGTTTCAGCATAGGTATTGTCCAGATGCAAAATCAATGACCTATTGCATTTGTTGATCAAACATTGGGCCCTAGAGCACAGTCTAAATCAATGTATGAGAGGGAATTGATGGCAATGGTTTTAGCAATACAAAAATGGCGACATTACCTCATTGGGCAACATTTCACAATGCGCACTTACTAGAAAATTTTGACAATCTTATTGGAGCAGTGGATCGTGCCGTAAGGGCACCAAAAGTGGATGGCAAAGCTAGCAAGCCATCACTTCAATATTGAGTTCAAACCTGGACCTAAGAATAAAGTGGCAGATGCGTTGTATAAACAGGATGAGCAGCAAGCTCTCTTAGCAACAATTTCAATTTCATGGATTTCAAATTGGGAGGACTTAAAAAGGAGAAATTGACATCAACCTGATTTTGGGGGCTGTCAAGAGGGACTTGGAATGGGTTATAAAGGAGGCTGAAGGGTTTAGCTTGACGCAAGGGCACCTCTTCTACAAGGGCAGGCTGGTATTCTCTGAGAACTCCCAGTTTATTCCCCATCTATTGAGGAATTCCATGGGGGCCGAATTGATGGTCATTCCGGTGAACTAAAAACCTATCATCGGTTGGCTAGGGAGGTGTATTGGCGGAGAATGAGGAAGAGAATACAACAGTTTGTGTCTAAGTGTTCGATTTGTCGACAGAATAAAAGCCAGACGGTAGCACCAGCAAGGATACTCCAACCTTTACCCATTCTGAAACAAGTGAGGGAGGATATTTCCCTAGATTTCATCGAGGGACTACCAAAAGTGAAGGAGGTCAGTTGCATACTGATGGTGGTGGACAGACTCAACAAATATGCTCATTTTCTACCATTGAGATGCCCATTTACAGCTGTTGACGTAGCTGGCCTGTTTGTGCGAGAAATGGTACAATTACGTGGCATGCCCCAGACTATGGTGTCCGCCAGGGATAGTATTTACCAGTCTATTCTGGAGGAAATTGTTCAAGCTGCAAGGAACAACCTTAAACTACAATTCAGCTTATCACCCGCAAACCGATGGTCAAACGCAGCTAGTAAACAGGGGCATAGAGACTTACTTGCATTGTTTTGTGGGGGACAAATCGAAGTAGATTTCAATGGTTGCCATGGGTTGAGTATTGGTACAATACGTCCTATCACAAAACCATGAAAACAACTCCATTCACGGAATTGTACCATAGAGATCCACCCCCTACTACACTATGCACAAGGACTCTCACCTATGGCTTCCATAGATGAGATGTTATAGCAAAGAGACTTAGTTCTGAAGGAGTTTAACCAACAATTGACAAGCACAGCAATGGATGAAGCCCACAGCTAATAGCAAAAGGCGAGAGCTAGTCCTAGAAATTGGGTCTTGGGTGTATGTCAAGTTAAAACCCTATAGACAACGATCCTTGGCTAAGAGATTGAACGAGAAGTTGGCGCCACGATATTTTGGTCCTTATCAGGTGGTAGCACACATCGATGAGGTGGCGTATAAGTTAGACTTGCTAGATTCGACCCCAATACACCCGGTATTCCATGTCTCTATGCTCAAATTGGCAGTTGGGGTTGGCATCAACACTCGGCCTTTTCCAACGGCACTCACTCAAGAATTAGAGGGGAAGGTTGAGCCAAAAACAGTAGCAGGTCTGCGCTACAACACTAGGGAGTGCTGAAGGTGCTAATCAAATGGCACGGGTTGCCGGAGTTTGAAGCTTCTAGGGAAGAATTCGACCTAACTAATCTGCAATTTCCTTCTTTTCACCTTGAGGACCAGGAGAAAGACCAGGCGAAGAGTATCGATAGATCTCTTATCAAGTTCACATATGTTGGAAGGGGTAAAGGGGGCGATCAAGGGGGTACCTAAGCTAAGGATGAGGGCAGCAACAAGGGATTAAATTTGTATTTCAAGGGGTAACAGAATTTTGGGATATTTTGGCAGGATATGCTGAGTCATAGGTGGGGGTCAGAAGTTATTTATTTTCTTGTAAATCTCAGCTAAAAAAAGAAAAGATAGAAGGGAGAGGAGGGGGGCACCGATCAGTGAGGAAAATTTGTGAGTGGAGGTTTCCAAGTCCTTGAACTCCTAGTACTATCATTTACGTTTGAGCAATAAATTCTATCTTCATCTCATCGTCTAATTTGTTCTTCTTGCTAGTCATTTTTTTTTATCTATGGGGCTATCAATATCCCAGTACAAGCCCTCTTAGTGTACTTCAACCACGTGTGGTGGGTGTGGTATCCCAATTTGTGGGAGGTGCACTAGCTGTGTGGTGGGTGTGGTATCCCCGAAGAAAAACCACTTCGATATATCCTAACCTTGTGTGATGGGTGAGGTATCCCATTGTGATTATTTGTGTTGCCGTGATTTTTGTTTATGGTAGAGAACTGGGTGTGGTCGAACAAACTATCTTATTAACCGAAATTTGTGTGGTCACTAAAGGAGGAATTCTAATATGGTTTATATTGTATGGATTGCGACGTATTTATTGTATTTCTATACTTCCATAATCTCAATGCAAGCATGTATTGTTGTACTATTACTTGAGATTAAGAGTTGAGCTGTACTAATATGATATCACCCTGTTGTTATGTGACTTCAATGTATTGCATGAGCCTTACCATCATTCAATTAAATAGCGGTCCCGCTATAGCGTGGCGGCCGCTATTTAGCGGTTTTTGGGTCAGCCACGACGCGAAATTACCGATACGCTACGGTTTTAAAATTTCACATAAATCAGCCGATAAATCCCGATAAATTGGCGATTTACTGAGAATTCTTAATTCTACTGAAAAAAGTATGCATGATAATTTTTATTTATTTATTTACTATATATATCTTAGATCAAGCTGCTATTAAATTATAATAAAGTATTACTATTTATTATCTTCACATTTACTATTAAATAACATGCCTTTTTTCATTCTAAGGTAATTTTAGGGTTATTAGAAAAATTTAGCATATAATGACTCACTCTAATACTTCTTATATGATATAAAATACTAGTTTATTGAATATTTATATTCAAATGATCAATAAATGATAATTAGTGTATATGGTGAAATAAAAATAAAAATTCACGCCGCGACGCATAATTTATCGTTCGCGATACTCCGATACCGCGACACCGCGACCGCAACCGCTATTTAATTGCCTGCTTACCATATTTTAGGTAGTATGTTTTACCACCAGTACTTCACCGTACTGATACTGCACTTGTGTGGTCACTGTGATGATCTGGCTTCTAGTCTGGGGAGTAAAGGAAGATTTGCAGGGTTACGACTCTTAGTTAGAGTATGCTGAGGGTAATAACGTAGGCCATTAGCGGAACATTGCTTGGGGTTGGAGGTTTATGATTATACCTAAGAGTTAGGCTAACTGGTTAGAAGTTTTTGTATTTCCAGTTATTTAAACTCTTGTCTCGATTTCTTGTATTTGGTTTTGTAAACTATCATGCTCATTCTATATATAATGTTGTTCTCACCCTTTTTATCTTGTATTGTCATGTTAATGTTACAAGCATGCATCCTTTTGTTCCTTTTTTTGTTTCGCCCTACATCAAATATGGGTAAGGTAATAATCACACCTTTCTCATGGTTGATGTGACGGTAACATTCCCTGATTTTGTTTTTCAATCGTTTCCGCATTGTCTTAAAAACAAAATTTTTTTGTTCAAAAATTGGGGGTGTTATAGAATAATACTGTGGCAGACCATCATGGTATCGGTGCTCGTATAGAGGGTAAGCCATGATTGCTAGAGTTTCATCTCCTTTCACTCAATACCTTACCCGTCCTATTAGGTTGTGGCCTATATGCGGGAGTAGGAATAATACAGTGACAAACTATCATCGATGCTCGTATAGAAGGTACACCATGATTGGTGGAGTTACATCTCCTTTTACTCGGTACCTTTCCCATCCAATTAGGTTGTGGCCTATATGCGGGCATAGCAATAATACTTTGGCCAACCATCTTGGCGTCAGTGCTCATGTAGAAGGTACGCCATGATGAGTAGGTTTATTCTTTGTGTTTGGTGCCATCGCCTAAACACCCATATTGGGATCAGTGCTCCACTTTAAAGGGTATGCCCATGTTTGCATTTGGTGTCATCACCTGAACACCCATATTAGGATCAGTGCTCCGCTTTGGAGGGTATGCCCATGTTTGTGTTTGGTGTCATCGCCTAAACACCCATATTGGGATCGATGCTCCACTTTGGAGGGTATGCCCATGTTAGGGACTTATGGACCCATGTGTTACTACCATGAACCCCATTCATGGTGAAGTTCTAAGTGTGTCGTTCGAAAAACTTAACAATTGGATTATGTGGTCATATAATAGAATAATAATAATAATAATAATATGGCTTATTTATGCTTGTAACATATGCAATCATCATGTTCTTATTACTATCATTCCATGACAATGTGTTATGCATCATGTTTTACTGGTACTTCATCATGTTGATCTGGCTTTTGTGATGGGGAGCAGGTGACATTTTGCAGGTTTGATCAACTAGTTGAGGGCCTCTGTATGGCCTTTGCTTGGGGAAGATTTATGGTATCAGAGAGTTAGGCTAATTGGTTCGGTTAGGTTTCTCACTATGTTGGAATTTTTTTTTTTTTTTGGCTACCTAAACTCTCGACTCTATTCCTTTATTTCTTTTTCCTCCCCTTGTCTCTCTTTTTATCTCTTTCACGCTATCGCTGATTCTCATGCATAGTTTTGGTTGAATGTTTTAGCCTTGCATCGAGCATGGTTTAGGTGGATGGTCACACCTCTCTTATGTTCGGTGCGGCGGTAACATTCCCTGGTTTTATTTTATTACTTCTACATAGTTTTAAAACGAGAAATTTTTTTGTTGTGAAAATTGGGGCTGTTACACTATAAAATCTCACATTTAATGTCAACTCTTTGTGATCTCGATCTCTTCCTCTCTTAACCTCGATCTCTTCCCTGCTACTACAAAACTCATTCTTCCTCTCCCTCTTCCTTTCTTCTTCTTCACTCGCTTTGTTAGATAGAGGTGAAGGAGTGCCCAATGGAGTTCTTGTTGGTCCACACCTAGAAAGGAAAGCTTGATTGATTAAAGGGCTCTGAGTTTCTTAGGCATGCCTCGTCTCAAGAAGATTTAGAACCCTCTCCATTTAATTGAAGAGGCTTTGAATAACTTGGTCCCTCCTTAGTTCTGGGCCTAAGGGAAGACCTCTTGAATTGGCCACGGTAAGGAAAAAAGGGAAAGAAAATGGAAAGTAAAGAAGATAAAGATCAAAGCAAAATAGATGGAGAGTTTCAAATGTCAATCCGCATACAGAAATGACACTAATGAGCCAACCATAGCTTTGATACCATTTGATGAGAGAGTGGATTAAGGCTTTGTTTGGTTTACGGAAAACTAGAAGGAAAGGAAAAAAAATCAGATAGAAATTCATTTTCCCGTGTTTGGTTGCAAAAAAAATTCAAAGGAAAGAAAACAATAAAGAAAATTAGCCTAGACTATTTTCCTATGTTGAACGTGAGGAAAAAAAAGAAGGAAACGAAGGAAAATTTCCAAAACTCTCCTTCTTCGACCCTCATTCGTTCCCAACACTCCTTCTCCTTCAATGTCGTCCTGCTCATCCTCCTCTCTTCCAAGTCAATCAATCTCTTTCTTCGACAAACAAAAACTGTGGTAGGGACTAGGCAGGCGGTGCGTATCGTTGAGAGCTTCCCAAATGGGGGCACATAGCCGGTTCGGAAACAAAACACGACTATTGCCTGACTACAGAGGTGTGTGCGCTTTATCATCGTATGGAAATGTCAAATTGCGATCGAATCGTCACATAATGTGCAATGAAGAAGGGAAAGAAAGGATACATGGGGCCAGGTTCCCACAATCAGCTCCTGGTTTTCGGAAGTAGTCGTCGTCCTCCTCCTCCTTCAAAGTACTACTAACAGATAAGATGAGAGCAAAAAAAAATATAAAAGAAAACTTGAGACTAGTTTCTGATTTTGGTAAGGGACTATGGGCGTGCCCCTTAATGTGGGCCCTTGTGCGTTTGGTGTTATATATCCCAAATTAACCAACTTGGATTTTATTATTTCACTAATACGTCTAATCCACAACATTTGAGAATTCATGATACTCAAAGATTGCTCTCTGAAAATAATTATAATTACTCCTCCCCATCTTCCACAATATTTAACGAGGCATTTTTAAGCTTTGTGTGCATAGTCTGTATGGTATTAGTAGTAACATTGACTTGGACGAAACAAAGAATGTGTAAACCTGATAAAAAATCCGACGGATTTTATTCGTTGGATATAAATATAAATATAAAAAAATAAAAAATATATCCGTTTGATTTGAGTATGGATATGGATAAGGGATTCTCAAATTTTTACCCGCCTTTCTATCCGTATCCATTTATCCGATATGAATTATATTTTTACTCTCATTGATATAATTTTAAATATATTTTCTAAGGCTAAAAGTGAAGACATAATTAAACTTTAACAATCTAAGTATATAAGTCTAATATTAAACACATTTTATTTTAAATTTGATGGGTTTTACCGGAAATCCAATGATTTTTATCTGATAAATATGTAAAGGGATCTAGATATGGATATGGAGGAGAAAAAAAATACCCACCGGATTTGGATACGAATATAGGTATATGTTTTCTTATCGGGTTTGAGTAACGGACATAATTAAATTTTAATAATCTAAGTATATAATTCTAACATTAAATGAATTTCATTTTAAACTTGATGGATTTTACCCGAAATCCAATAGGTTTTATCCGAAACCCAATGGATTTACTTGATGGATATGTAAACGAATATGGATAAACGGATATAGATATAGATATGGAGGGGAAAAAATACCCACCGAGTTTGGATATGGATATAGGTATAGGAAAAAAAAATACCCAATGGGAATAGATACAGATATAGGTATAAGTTTTCTTATAGAGTTTGGGTAACAGACATAATTAAATTTTAACAATCTAAATATATAATTCTAACATTAAATGAATTTTATTTTAGACTTGATGGATTTTACCCGAAATCCAATGGGTTTTATCCGAAACCCGATGGATATGCAAATGGTTATGGATAAACGGCTATAGATATAAATATGGAGGGAAAAAAATACTCACCGGATTTAGATACAAATATAGGTATAGATTTTCTTATCAGATTTGGGTAACGGATAAGGGATACCCGATTCGTTGCCATCCCTAATTAATATTTTACGGAACTAACAAGTGCACTAGTAACAAGCTATATTTTTTTCCCTTTTGTGTTTGTTGTATCATGTTTTAAATGGACAGAAATATGAAATATTTTGTATTTTTTTAGATTTTTTTGAAAATTAGGTTAAGTTATTCATGTAATATTTTAGAGTATTTCTATAAAAAAAAATTTGGAATTAGTATTGATTTTATGGAATTTTTATAAATTTTTTAGAAATTTTATGAAATTTTTCATGTATCAATATAATATTTAAATTTTAATTAATTTATAAGAGTATTCAAATAATTATAATAAACTTTCCTTAGAATTTTCTTTCTATAAACCAAACACCAAAAATACTTATCAAGAATTATATTTTTCACAAAATTTTTCTAACAACCAAACAAAGGAAAGAAAATCAATTTCTCTAATTTTCTTTTCTTCATTTTTTTTCCTTCTTATTTTTCACAAATCAAACAGAGCCTAAGTGTCTTAAAACAAAGATATGAAATAGTATAAAGAAAAGAAAGTAGTGAAAGATGATATGTAAAGGTTTGGATAGAGGTCTAAGTGTTGGAAAGGAAAACATGGCGAGTGAGGGAAATGATTGAGTGGAAGAAGGATGGATGAATGCCTTGATGAAGGTGAAGTAAGCTTTGGAGATGGAGTGGCCAACTAGCAATGATGAAGGTGAAATGGATATAGGTTGACGATGTGAAGTAAAGTGATAAAAAAGGTTCAATATAGGTTAAAGTTACAAATTGAGGATGAACTTTATAGTTTTTTTAAACTAGAAGGCTTCAAATCAAAATGATAGTCAAATGGTATGTCCATCGACCACTAAAATAAAGGACTCGAGTGATCCATCATCTCGGTGATTAAAGGAGAATTCCACCCCAATGTAGAATAAATGCCATTGCTTTCTAATTTCTAATCTAAAGTCATCAAGGAACAATGAGATAAAGGAGTTTGTCTTAGTTAAATCAATGATCTAAGAAGAAATTTGGGATTTTATTAACCGAAAACAAACATGATAACAACTCTAGTCAGTCGGCTTCTTACAAAAACGGCTAACTGTCGCTCTAACTTTTATAGTTTAGGAATCAAAAATAATAGGCTAATCCTAATCACAAATATATGGCCCTCTAAAAGGAAAAAGAAATGCTAATCTTCCATTGTAAGAAGCCTAGTCCTAGCAAGTGTCCTTTATGTTTCATGACTAGCCACATGAGGGAATATTCTCAAATAAGGCGGCTCTAATCTTCAACAACCTTATGAAGTGTCTCTTTCTTCTTCCTTGAGAGATAACCCGCCACACCCTATGTGGCACTCTCTCATCATTTGTCCCCTGCCATTTGTTAGCCATTGATTTTTGGTTTTATTTCATATTTTTGCCCCTTGCCATGTGTGCACAATTCTACCCTTTTCTTGAGATTTTGCATTATAGCATGTGCATATATTTGGCAAAAACAAGAGTTTAGACGTGCTAAAATAGGAGATAAGATTCATTCAAACATCATGAAAATGAATTGTATTATGTAATTAGTTGGAGGAAATTCTGGTGCAAAATTTTAGGCCAGCATACTGCTACGTTTTGGCATCCGGAATATATAGCTTACCGACACAGTGTGGTAGTACTGCAACATATGAACAACAGCCAAAATGATAGATGAAGTCATGAACAACCGCAGAACCAAAAGTAAAAGGAAGGGAGGGAACAGAGAAGAAGAAGAAGAAAAAAAAAGAGAGAGAGAGAGAGAGATTTGTATCTTTCTCTTAAGTTCCCCTTAACAAGCGAATGTGGGGGACTGTATGGGCAATGTTTGGATGTGCACACGAAGAGGAAATGCCACCGAAAGCAAGCTGGTTCATCAGCCATGGAGGAGGATTGTGTTGCCTTGAAAGATGCATTAGAGTGGACTCCAAGTGGAACGTTACTAGTACTTCATTTCAAATTTTTACTTTCTTATGCATTGTTCATAACCTTATACCCTATATCTTTTAAGCTTGTCTTGTAACTTAGATTAAGTTTGGTTCAGCTTATTATTCAAAGCATTAAAACTCATCTTCTTGAATCTTGCCGTATGTTGGATGATGCTCATTTTGATATTTAAATCATGATTGCTCTTAGTTCTAGTATTTATTCATAGATATTGGTCACTTCATGATTTAGATTAAGAACAAAGGCCAATTCATTTGGTTATACCTAAGTTGAAATCAAATCAATGAGGAAGTAGCAAATAGTTTGGTTTAGAATGGTCACACAAATCTCAAACCAATTAAATGATTATTGGTTCTAGTTTAGCCTTAGATGTTTGATTCTGCTACGGTTGATTATGTTCTCTTAGAGTTTAAGACAACTAAGTGTATCAAAGCTACATGAATAGTAAAGATTAACATAAAGAGGTTGGTTATTGTTAGAACAACTCTAGGTTGATTCTAATTATAAGTATGCCATAGCAGGGATAGTGTATGTGTCAATCATCTATAAAACCAAAACTAAATGAATGGCTAAACCAATCTAGTTTAGGTTTCATGAGCGTCAAAAGGTAGGTTGTAAATAATAGGTTCGTGTTAGTTTAAATAATAACGTAGGTCAATTTGATAGCTTTAAACACCACCATGACCACCACCACCCCCAAACAGAGAGAGAGAGAGAGAAATGTGTGTTCTTATATATGTTGTTATAACAGCAATACCTAACCTGGCAGGAGCTTAAGGAACATGATTAATATGTTACACCAGATAAAGATGAGTTTAACATGTTAAAGGCAAAGAAAACCAAGCTGGACAGTATGTTAAGCCCTGTGATCCGTCTTTGTATAAGTTTTTGGGGCTCTTTTTTTTTTCCTTTTCCTTTTAACCCAATCTAATCTATAGATATTTAACTGACTATATCATTAATCGGATAAAGAACATACAGGATTAGATCTGCAGTAGGACCTATTCACGCCCAATAACTTACCTATATTACAGAAGAAGTGAAGCTGGAAATTTAGATGCTTGTTTCAGCTTATTTCATTGTGTTTTCATGTGCGGTTTTTTTATTTGATAAACCTTTTTCAGCTTATACCTTATTATTTACAATATACGAGGGCTGATAAACTTAGGAAATCAGGTTAACCTGGGGGATCAAAACGATTGAATAGTGGTATTTGATTACTTAAGGTGACAAATTCTACATGTTTGTGGACTGTTTTGAGATGTTTAACAACTGATCTAAGGTGTTTTGATGCCAATTTTTACAAGATTAGATGTTAGAATGAGCTAGAATTCTCTTACTTAACAAAGGGAAGGTCTAAAATATAGGTGAAACTCATTTTATGATCATTTGGATCTCAAAGGCTAACAACTAGGTTTTGATTTCAGTTTCAACTAGGTTAATGTTAGAGATAAGTCAACACAATTCTCTGTGGAAACAATCCTTACTCATCTATGTTGTTACATACTGTTTGCGATAATAATAGGTTTAATTTGATAGTAGTAATTGCAGGTTATCTCACTCATGTGCATTTGTGTCACATGACATGTTGACGTGATAGCTTTTGAAAAAAATGAGCTTATCATTGAGACAAACAGTGAGAAAAAACAGGAAACGGTCCAGAAACACCAAGGAAGATATGGGGTAGCATAATGGCGCTGGTAGCCTCTAACTCCCAAAAAATTCTATAAAGCTATAGAAAATAAGCAGCAATGCAGAAATGAAACCTTACCATCCTAGCAACGAGATTTCCAGAAGTGAACTTGCCTGGACCATAAATGACGCCAGGATAAACAGGCACAATGGGCAGCCCCTCAGCGGCGGCCTGCAACGCGATCTTATCGGCCACAACCTTTGATCTCTCGTACTCGGTACAAAATAACTTAGCAGGGTGGATCTGCGACATAAACCATACAGTGTCTATTTATATTCGTAATAAAGTAATATTAATACACAACCTGGTACAGTTTAAAGGTCGACATCAGATTTCGATAGAGAAAGAAGAAGAACGAAATCGTTTTGATCAATAGCTAATACAAATTATTGTTTTGAGCTACGTAAGTACTTGATTCTCATCGGCGATGTATCCGTCGGTAGGTCCGAGTGCGAAGAAAGACGAGGTATAGATGATCCTCTCAATCATCTTCGACTCTCTACACGCTTGGATTACGTTCTTCAAGCCCCCCACATTGACCTAGTTATAATTAAAGATGATCTTACAATACAATTGGACTGAAATTGACTAACCGATGAAGAAAAGATGAAAGCGAGAAGAGAATAATTTTTTTTAGTTTCGATGTACTGTACTGTGAAGAATTTACGAGGATCCGGAAGCCAGGGTTCGACAAGAGCAGCGGAGTGGAAGATGATATTGCAACCGGAGCAGGCAACGAGGAGGGAACTGTAATCAGTGACGTCTCCGTAGGAAAATTCGAAAGAATCGCAGGTGGAGGAAGGGAGGGAAGAGAGGTCACTAGTTGGACGGACGAAGGCGCGGACGGAATAGCCTTGATTAAGAAGGGCCTTGCACAATCTCCCGCCGAGGTAACCGGATGCGCCGGTCACTAGTACCTTCATTGTTTCTACCTTGGGCTGTCGCCGCCGGAGCTGCTGAGTCTGCTGACTTCTGGATTTTGATGCTTCAGCTTCTGCTACGCCCCGGAGCAACGGTTATTTGTCAACGGTGGCATCAGTCTATTCTTTCTTTGCCGGTTCCAAAAAATTCGAGAAACGTTCTTGGGAGTCGCACTTTAATTTTGGGGTGTTATTATTTGAAAAAAAAAATTACTCCTTAAAATACAAGTTTCAAAATATTCCGCCCGGAAAATTTATGACGATCTCCCCACCCATCCGGCCGTTATTCATCCCGTTTCCCCTCCCCTTACATGGACAACGTACGTCGTTCTCTCTTCCTTACCACGGGACATGCTGTTTCCCGATTTCCCTTCCCACCGGCTTGTTTTTCCATTCATCCTCCTGTTATTTTGTGCCGTTTTTTCCCTCCCACCAATATTCTCTGTGGTTCTCCCTCTCATCAACATCTATTATCAAATCACAAATTTTAAAAAATTACTTTAAAAACAAAAAATGTTTACTGACTGAAAAAAATACAGAATTTGGGTATGTTGTTGTAATATTAATAAATTCAAAAAGAAATAATATGACAATATAAACTCAGAAAGATATAATATAAAAATATAAACTCAAAGAGAGATAATATAACAATATAGAGAAGGAAATATAATGTGACTTCTTATTTTCATTTGGATTAAGGCTATGTTTGAGATGAGGGTAAAGGTCTCCAAAAAATTACGGAAGAAATTATTTTCCTTTTTATATATGTTTGGTATAGATAAATTTTTTTATTGGTGTAAATATTTACTGTTGGTTGAGGGAGAATAATCTCCCGTTTTAATTTACGGGTAAAGGACACTTTTCAACTCCAACTCTTGTCGCATGTCCTTGTTCGCTGCTACTTCTCGAGAATAATCTCACAAGGGATGGATGGATAACTAGTACTATTGGTATACAAGAACATGATGGCCATCACGTAGGTTGCCGGCCCTACACAATATATATATATTGATACCATGGTATTCCCGGGGACTTGGGATACAAACAGACTACCAAAGAACATCAACACAAAATAGTAAAGGATAGAAAGATAGTTAGAAAAAACAAATATAAATTTGAAGGAAAAGGAAAAGAGAGAGGATAGATAAAACTTAGAAAGTTTTATAGATTTGGAGTCTTGATACAAGTTTGAGGATAGGTGGTCGTTTTACAGATCCATGTATGGTTTTTCCGCCCCCTCCAATGAACCCTTAAGTCTCCTTTTATCAACGGAAGGGGCTCCTAAAAGTTACATCTTTTTAAAAAGTGGATTCGGGTATAATACCCCGAAATTTAAGGTAACCTTAATTTCAAATAATTAATATGGTAACTCAATTCTAATCTAAAAAAAACAAATTTATCCTTTCAATTTTACCCTTACTCTCTAGTCTTAAACCTTAGTTAATTATTTTATTTTATTTTATTTATTTCAACCTTAATCCATAATCCGAAATAAAATCCTAAAATTTATCTCGAATTATTATGCATTTTTCCGTTTTATTTAAACCTATCTTTATCCAATTTATTCCCTTTTCGAAATAATTATTTAGTATATATCATAATACTTTAACCTAAACTATTTTAATCTAATCCATATTTTCTTTTCTTTTTAATTTATTTTTTTTTCTTCTTCTTTTTCTCTTTCCTCTTCTTCCTGTTCCTTATCCTTGCGTGCATATATTTTTTCTCTCAGACACTTGCGTGCACGCCTTATATTTTTCCTCTGCTATCTGTATCCATCATTCCCAATGTTTACTGTTTTTCTTTCTTTCTTTCTATCTTTTTCGTTCCTCCTTCCCTCGCCCGGTTACATTGTCATGTGCTACAGTTAGTTTGTTTCTTCTTTCTCTTTCCCGTAGCAATAAATGCCCTGCCATTTACACTCCCTTTGTTTTCTTTATTTTCTCTCTTCTCTGCATACCATCCCTGCCAGTTCCAACCTTCGCAGCCGCCAACCGCTGTCGCCGCCTTGACCTCTGCCTGTCGCTGCCATCGCCAACCGCAGCTCTCCCCTACACCACCTGCCCCTACCGTCTTCTCCTCCTCGACCCCCTTTCCTTCCTTCCTCCTCCTTCCCTGCCTCTGTTTTCTGCAGCTTCGACCCCCAGCCCAAGCCAACCAGCCTGCGTTGCTGCCCCTGCACCACTCCACCGCTGCAGCCCTCTACCTTCTCCCTCCTTTTACTGGTCTTTCTCGGCTTGTTTGGTTCAACAACTTCCACCGCAACCCTTCACGTCACCCAAACCAGCCAGCAGCCCTATTTTCCTTTGTTCCATCATCGCCCAGCCTTCCCCCACAGCACCAGCACCTTCGACCACCTCCCCTCTCTCTGCAGTTCCTAGCCAGCCCTCCCCTCTTGTCGTGCACTCACGCTGCATGCACGGAACGTGAGACGCTACCAGTGTGTGTGTTTAAGTCGTAAGTCCCGTAATGTATATATGCGTATATGTATATATATATATATATAAGGGTGTTTTAGTAAATTCAAAGATAATTATATTATCATTAATACTACTACTACTACTACTACTACTGCTACTGCTATTATTATTATTATTAGTAGCAGTAGTAGTAGTAGTAGTAATAGTAGTATTATTATTATGTCACATATCAATATTAAGTTGGTAATTTTAGTGTTGCTAACTTTCTTAGGTGAATTACCGGAGGTATCGGAAGAGCTGGAATAGGCTAAGCGTGCTTAGAGACCGGAGCTTTTTCTGTAAGGATACTAGTCAATGTTTAGGGACTTGTGTTAAATTTTTGAATGGCTATGTGTATTATTATGTTACCATTATTATATTGTTAATTGTATGTTGTTAATGATCTATTGTGGTAATTTTGGAGTATGTGCTGTAAGAGAGTTTGAATGATAAAAGTAGTGTCGGTATGTTATTGTTACGCTATACCAAACTTTTATGGGAGAGTATAATGTGTGGAAGAATAATATGGGCCTAATAAGCATGACAAGTGGGAAATGATGGTACAGAAAATATAAGCTTTTGTGAAAATAAGGGCTATCGGCTATCCTTAGGGGTATTTTGGTCAATATGGGTTAATATGAAAATTTTGGTATTTTAAGATAGGTTAGAAGGATTATAGTATGCTAATAAATATCATGTGAAGTTTTTGGGCATGATTGTGAATGTCATAAGTTCTTCGGGTGGGAGAATGGTCTAATTTGGGAATTAGTAACCCTAAAGCGATAATGTCATTATCACATGTGTAAAATATTAAGTTAGGCTACGAATTTTGGATATGTTGCTAATATTGGTATTTTGGGGTTGTATATTAAATTTGGTAATTATTTGAGCATCCTAGGGAAAGTTATGAATGACATGCGAATTTAGGGTTTTAGGAACCTTGTATATAGTAACTTTTGATATCAAGCTATTATTTCATGAGCGAGATGTGGGAGTTAGACTTTGGGTTTCGGATATATTAATAACAATATTATTTAAGGAGGATATACTAAATATGGTGGGTAAATGATTTGATATAAGATGAGTTATGCCTAAAATGTGAACTTAGGATTTTTTAGGGTAAATAAGCTTGTAGCCTGTGAGGAAAGGCATTGTTATCTATATGTTAATGTCTTTCTTGCCTTAAGAATGTGTTGTACTCATAAACAAATCATGAATAAGATACTAATCACTTAAAGTGGAAGATCATGTGAGTTGGGCCGAGGTGTAGGGTCCGTTCCATCGGACGATAATAGTGGCTCAGGTGTCCTGTCCCTAAGAGGTGCTTCAATCCGTTCCACCGGATTAAGAATAGTGGGGCCCTATACTCAACGTGAATAAGAATATGATATGAGATAAGTAATGAATAAGACACTAATAATTTAAAGTGGAAGATTACGTGAGTCAGGATCAGGTGTAGGGTCTGTTCCACCAGACGATAATAGTGGCTCAGGTGTGTTGTCCCTGAGAGGTGATTCAAACCGTTCCACTGGTTAAGAATAGTGGCTCAGGAGTGTTTTGCCCTGAGAGTTGTAGGATCCGTTCCACCGGATGATAATAGTGGCTCGGATGTGTTGTCCCCGAGAGGTGCTTCAGACCGTTCCACCGGTTTAAGAATAGTGGGGTCCCTGAACTCAACGTAAATAAAATATTGGATCATGTTATTTTTTTATAATACGAATCCAGACTAATAATCGCTTGTATTGAATCTTGTACCTCGCATGTATACTATTTTCTACTGTGAAAGCATGTACTTGTGTGTTCCCTGTTTGACTGTATTATTACCTTACTCAGTACGTAGCGTACTGATCATCCTTTTTACGGGTGCTGCTCATTCCCACGAGCAGAAGACCCTGATGGTTTTGTGCAGGTCTTTGAGGACCCAGTTGATGATTTTGCTGCTTTTGATATATTGTATGGGGAAGAGTGACCGCTATCTTTACTAGGTGTTGGGCGAAGAGTCATGTTATCCGGATGTTATATTACCCGGATACCCTTTTTGGACTCTTCGGTCCATGGTATCCCTTTTGTTTGTATTTGTTGGATATTGTACTCGGAGATAACCTCCAAACTCTTATTTACATTCTAAAGTTCTCTTATGTCTACTTACCTTGTTTTACTTGTAACGGTTAGCCTTGTGATTGGTGTGAGGATGGTATAATAAGCCAGACTTACACCAATTACGGCGGTAACACCCGATATTTTGGTTTTAAACTTCCGCTGAAAAAAAAATTTTGGTAGTAAATTTTGGGGTGTTACATCGGGAATCCACCGAAAGGAAAAGTAAAGGTACACAGTACAACTTTTTGAAAAGTGGATTCGGGAATCCACCGAAAGAAAAAGTAAAGGTACATAGTAAAAGGTGAAAAGTACAATGAACGGTAAAAGTAACCATAGATGCTTATTCTCTTCGTGAAAAGTGTCAGTCGCCAAAAGTAGATTCCTTCTCCTTTTGATGACGACGCTTTTGCTTTTGGTTTATCGATTTGTGCTGGCAGGAATATTCTTTGTCTGCCACAATGATTTGTCTTCGATGGGTGCTGTGAAGTACGCCGTTTGCATTGAATACCTGTATTTGTAATGTTACCGAATACAAGGGAATATTCCGTAACAGTGATCTTTGTTTTCATCACCGTAGTCCAAAGTCAAAGCTGATGAAGAGGATGAAGATTTATCCGGTTTGTTTTCTGATAGTACTTGGCTGAGGATGGCCAAGTATTCTTCCTCAGATTTTGCAACCGCAAGCATTGCCGTTGTAACAGATTTTTGTGCTAGGAACTTTATCTCAGACGGGTTGGCTTTAATTTTCTTTGAAGAGGACGGTTTCTTTGATTTGATACATCTTTGAACTGCTTGTTCGGAGAGTTTTTCAAACTTCTGATATTTGGTCCACTAGTTGACCTTGAATCGTCTTACCAAGGTTTGGACTCCATCGATCTCGTGCAACTCAGGGATCCATGCAAATACCTAAGGACAAAAAAATCTGGAGCAGAAATGGAAGATAAGGGCAAAACCCTATTATTTTTTGTAGATTGGTATAGGGTTTTGAACAGGTCGAGAGATTTTGAAACCTGTATCTGGTATAGAACTGAAGTCCTTCCACCAGCGGGCAAACCAAATGGATAATTTGGTCTGGTTAAAGTTTTGGAAGAAGATCAACTAAGAATGGGATTTCTTGAAATTCTAGGTGAAGAAAGAATTCCACCAGGCTTGTTGATAATCCCAATAGTTGAAATTCAGTTTTGTGTTTGGGGTTGATTTGTACGTATCAGGTAGCCATCGAGGCAGTTCCAGGCTGCGACCCCAATCCGTGGGAAGAAGAACCCTGTGTATCTTACAGGTTGAGTAGGCAATTTCGTTCTGGTTTTGGGATAATTTGAAGTGTTTGAACGAAACTGAGCCTGTATACTCTAAAATTGACTTGCAGTACTCATGGGGTGCAGTCACGTCCCATGGTTTAAAAAACCATCCAGAAAATAGTTTTGTTAAGGCAATGAAGGGATCCTGATGGAAGAATCCATCTTCGAGGTTTGAAATAATTTGGAAATGCGGTTTTATAAAGTACTCGGCTTTCTTTTGGAAAGTTGGTTTGATTCCAACAATTTCTTCGAGCTTTTAGATAGATTTTCTCAAAGAAGGAATTTTGCAAATCTCTTTTGAAGGAGTTTGAGGTTTTGGAATATCTCCTTTGATTTTTAAAACAGGGTTTGTAGAACTCATACCTGAGCGTCCAAGTTGGAAACTCTGGACTTGTTTTGAAACTTGATGAAGAGCTTTGAGGATTTCTGGTGAATGGGTGAGGGACTCGACCCATTTTTGAACCTCTGGTTTGCTGTCTTCTTTTGGAGGAGATGAAGCTGCTGCTTCATCTTCGACTGTGGCTTCGTACCACGACCGAATTGGTTTGGGTGCAAGGAGTTCTTGCACTTTCTCTTTGCCTTTCTTTTTTGGAGGCATTTGTCTGTGGTTTTCCCTCAAGAAACTCTCTCATTAGAAAGTTTGGTAAGGAGTCGTCTTCCCCCTTTAAATATTCGATCTCGAAATTGAATATAGACAGGAGCGCTTGCCACCTAGCAAATATTTGTTTGGAGGCGACGTTCTTTACGTCTTTTTTGAGTATATGTTTGGCAGATTTGTAGTCGACCCGTAACAGGAATTTTTGATTTAGAAGGTCGGACTGGAATTTTGTAATGGATTGGACGATCGCAAATATTTTCTTCTCAACCGTCGAGTAGTTTTGTTGGGTTTGGGTCCAATGTCCGGAGGTAAACTGGATCACTGTTTCTTATTTGATCTTGGCTTGTCTGGTTTGGGCCAAATATTGTTCAAGTGATTGGGCTTGGGATTGTTTAAGTATGCCACCGTACCCAATTTTAGAGGCATTGGTTTCGACAATTTTGAATAGGTTTGGGTTGGCCAAGGTCAGACATGGAATGGACTATACTTGGGCTTTAATATGTTTGACGACATTGGTGTGGGCTTGGG
This sequence comes from Tamarix austromongolica, assembly GCA_039764185.1. Classification (NCBI taxonomy): domain Eukaryota; kingdom Viridiplantae; phylum Streptophyta; class Magnoliopsida; order Caryophyllales; family Tamaricaceae; genus Tamarix; species Tamarix austromongolica. Next base: position 114,703,323 of record CM077818.1, read on the forward strand.
TCCACGGTTTTGGATTATTTTTGAGTCTGTCATGGAGAGGTTTTGTAATTTGGTTTAAATTGGGGCAGAAATCTAAGACATAGTTTAGACTACCCAAAAATCTTTGAAGGTGGGTTTTATCTAGGATTTGATCCGGAAACCTAGATGCAAATTCTATGGACCTTTCGATAGGGACAATAGTACCCGACTCGATGTAGTGTCCAAAGAATCTAACTTTGGTCTGGGCTAAGGATATCTTAGGCCTAGACACAACTAACCCATTTCTTTTGGCGACACTTAGAATAGTCTTAAGGTGTCTAAAATTCTAATCCACACTATTTGAGTATACTAAGACATCGTCTATGTACACTATGTAGAATTTTGAATATGGATTAAAAATGTCATTTATTATTCTTTGAAATTACGAAGGGGCATTCTTTAATCCAAAGGGCATGACATTCCATTCATACTGTCCAAAAGGTACTATGAAAGCAGTTTTGTATTGGTCTTTTGGATTAATTTGGATTTGCCAAAAACTAGATTTTAAATCAAATTTGGAAAATATCAATGCAGAATTCAACCTTTGTAAAAGATCTTTTTTGTTTGGAATCGGATATCTAATCCATTTGAGGGCATCATTTAAAGGTTTGTAATTTATTACTAACCTAGGTGTGCCTCTTTCTATTTTTGAATTTTTGTTGACATAAAATGTTGCGCAAGACCAAGGAGACCTAGATTTTGAAATTAATCGTTTTGATTCTAAGTCCTGGATTTCCTTTTTGCAGTGTTCAATCATTTCATAGTTCATTTGGATTGGTCTAGCTTTTGTTGGTATCAGTTTTTCATTAAACCCATCTTCATAAGGAAGATCTACCATATGATTTTTCCTAGACCAAAAGGCATTTGGAAGATCAGAACAGATGTCATTTTCAATTTGATTTCTAATTTGGGAAATCTTATCCTTAATCAATATTGTTTCTAATTGATTTTGAATTCTGGATAAGTTTATATTTTGTTTTAAGAAGTTCAAATCATTTTGTTTTCCTTGGACAAGGAGGTTGATTTGATTTTTATATATTGAATTTGCCTTTAACAAATTTAGGTTCCTGGTTCGAGGTGTTTATAGAAAGGAAAGGGTGTTTTTGTTCCTTTTGATTTGAAAGAGATCCCCATTAAACCCACTTTGTAAGGGGTGATTAAATTGATGAAAGGGGTCCCTAAGATAACACTTTGGCTAATATCAGGAGTTATTAAATAGGTTGATTTGATTTATAAATTATTACAAATGAGGTTTGCTTCGCATTTGTGGTTAATTTTGAGCCTGGAGCTGTTTGCTGTAGACACTTTTTTGTTTGTTTTGGATAGGAATCTTTTTGGTATAATTCTTTCTTTGATACAGTTCAAGTCAGCACCGGTATCAAATAGTACGACTGTGTTTATTTGAAAATCATCGGATAACCTAAGGGTTATGCTAATGATATACTTCCTAAACCTGTTACAACAAATGACCATGGCGGCAAATGCCTACAAAACTCAAATCAACACTTCTGACAAAGCCATAGTAGAACTCCTTATAGCAGGATTCTTATGACAACTCAAAGGATGGTGGGATTTCCATCTAACATCAGAAGAGCAAACTCAAATATTAGATGCTATTAAATTAGATGAAAATAATTCAGTCTTTGAAAACGGTGAGCCAATGTCTGGTGTTGTTACATCCCTTATTCTTTCGATATCTTTGCACTTTGTAGGTGATCCATCACACCTCAAAGACAAAAACGCAGAACTTCTTTCCAACCTTAGATGTAAACGCCTTAGTAACTTCCAGTGGTACAAAAACACTTTCCTAACTAGAGTAATACTTAGGGAAGATTCAAATCAGCCATTATGGAAAGAAAAGTTCCTAGCTGGATTACCTCCTTTACTAAGCAAAAAAGTTAGGAACAAAATCAAAGAAGCCCATGGCAATCAAATTCCTTACAACAAATTTACATACAAAGAACTAATTAGTTTCACCCAAAAAGAAGGTCCCCGGGAATACCATGGTATCAGAGCCAGGGGGATAAGATTGAGAGAGGAAGTAAGTACATCTATCTGTTTTATATTGATGTCTAGGGTGGATTAGTGTTGCCTTGCTTGTGTGTTCTGGGAGTAAGTCTCGAGGAAGAGCAGTAAGTCCAGACGACTTGGTAGGGAAGCCATAGACATAGGAATAGGATAGAGAACATGCATTTATTTTCTCGATCTTCTTCTTCTTCTAGCTCAAGTTCTAGGAGTCCTTAGAACTTAGAGATTCAAACAAACTAAGTTAAGAATATGAATTCAAAAACTTTGAAGGATCCATAGATAATTGGAAACTCCCAAAAATACAAAAGAAATTATCTATAGGACTTCAAACTGGAACATTCTTCAAACAAATTATGTGATTAAAACCAAAGAGTGTGACCTTCAAATTAGTAAACCATTTGAAACCATACAACTCCTATCAAAATAGTCTGTCAAAAATCTTAGGAAGAATGGATTCAAATATATCCACTTAGGAATAGTCCAATTAGGATTCAAATAATTGATTAGAGAAGGTCTGAACACCTCGACTCTAGCTATACTGCGAGATGGTAGGTTAAAATTTTTTACTGATTCCATGATAGGAATTGTAGAAAATAGCCTCTGTTCTGGTCCAATATTTTTTAATTGTTATTCAAATTTTGCTCCATCGCTTGATGATCCAAATATTATGCATACGTTAACATTGCAAATCAAAACGCATGGTTATGAAATGTTAGAAGGTTCGATACCTGTAGCAGTAATCTATAGGATTCATTACAAGGTAACAAAAACGGCCTTTAAAACAAATGCAAAAATCCAAACCAACAAGGGTGAAACCTTAATGTTACAAACCGATGACACAAAATCAAACATAGTCGTTCCCAAAACCATAAAATGGAATGAGGTATCCTTACCTGAGGATTAGACATTAGAAAATGCCTTACCACCCCAAGAAGATAAACAAAAACCTCTAATTCCGAAACCAAATACAAATATTAATCAAATAACTCAATTTGATGATGGAACAATCAAACTTAGTTTTCGTAGGAGTCCTAGCCTTAGAATTAAGGATGACGCCTCAACTTCTTCGACCATAGACTTAGGAAAAGTCTCAAACCTTCCGAAAGTGATAAACTTGGAAGATAAAAATCAAAAGAGGAATTTGGTAGTTGAAACACCTAGACAATCATTCAAAGGTGCAAGTTATGAAAACAGAATTCCTAAACCTTTCTATCAAAACTAGAAAAAATGAAGAATCGGAACAAACAAACCAAGAAACTGAAACACCTCCGCATTCTCCAACCTTTTCTGATATAATCGAAAATCAAATAAACGTTCTTGAAATAGAATTTGCAATTGATAAGGAATAATTCAAAAAGACTTCTATTCGGAAGAAAACACCAAAAAGAGAAAATGGTTTTTCAAAGAATGGACGGAACAAAGAGATTATATTCAATCAAAATATTACAAATTCATGACTAAAAACAAAGTTAAAATCTTGTTCTTCGACTGGTTAGAAATGGACATGAAGCGAAAAGGTTTAAAATACCCCTTTTAAATCTGCAAACCTAATAACTGCTAGAAACAAAACTAAAACATGTCAAACTAATAGAGGAACAATTGAAACAGAGCATCCGCCTCTGACAAATATTAAAATAAATTATGGCGAAAACACTCTAGAATTGAAACCTCTTCGAATGCCCAAAGATGATGAATCAGAGAATGTTAAAAATATTTTTCTTCAAAACAACTACACGAACATTCATCTGAGCACAATTGGAAACCAATTAGTAAAATTGGATAAACAAATTCAGAAGATAATCTTACCGGCAATACAAACTGTTTCTCAATCAAAAAATTTGGAACAAAAGAAAATGCTAGTATTCAAACCTTTTGAGTTATCCAAATCAAGTCAGAAATCTATTCAAACTAGAAAAGATGAATTCTTTAACGCTATAAGGGAAAAATTAGATTAGGTAGCCCCTTCGACTTCATCAAATCAAATCCAGATTCCTGACACACCTGAACAAAATTCGCAAATAAACATGATTAATGAAACTGATCAAACAGAAAATGATGAGCCTTAGGAACCAACCCTAGCTCACATCCCTTCGACATCTAGGTCCATTATTCCTAGACAAACTGCACCTGACCTCAGCTTAGAGATTAGATCTAACAAACTGGTACAACCCAACTATAAAGCCTCATCATTATATGAATGGAATATAGATGGCATGTCCAAATATCATATCCTGAACCTGATACATCACCAAAACTTGCAACCCCAAAGGTTCCAAAGAAACCAACAAACACCTATAACCTGACAACAATTCTCAAAAGACAACAAAAGTCAAAGAATTTAATTCCGACAACTTCTGAACTTCAGCATGAAATAAAAGATGTCAAAAGAGAATTAAAATTTTTATAACTAAAACAAGAATCAGATGGTCAAATTATTCAAATTTTATTATCCAAACAATTACAAAATACATCTCCAGAACCTAGTGAACCAGATATATCTAAAGATGAACAAATTCAAAACGAACCAATCCCAAAATATTTTCTTAATGTGTTAAAAGAAATAACTTCTAGGAAGTATATCATTAGCATAACCCTTAGGTTATCCAATGATTATCAAATAAACACAGTCGCACTATTTGATACCGGTGCTGACTTGAACTGTATCAAAGAAGGAATTATACCAAAAAGATTCCTATCCAAAACAAACAAAAAACTGTCTACAGCAAACAACTCCAAGCTCAAAATTAACCACTAATGCTAAGCAAACCTCATTTGTTATAATTTACAAATCAAATCAACCTATTTGATAACTCCTGATATTAGCCAAAGTGTTATCTTAGGGACCCCTTTCATCAATTTGATCACCCCTTACAAAGTGGGTTTAATGGGGATCTCTTTCAATCAAAAGGAACAAAAAACACTCTTTCCTTTCTAGAAACACCCCGAACCAGGAACCTAAATTTGTTAAAGGAAAATTCAATATACAAAAATCAAATCCTAGATAAAACCCACCTTCAAAGATTTTTGGGTAGTTTAAACTATGTCTTAGATTTTTGCCCCAATTTAAACCAAGTTGCAAAACCGCTCCATGACAGACTCAAAAATAATCCAAAACCGTGGACCCAAGCCCACACCAATGCCGTCAAACATATTAAAGCCCAAGTACAGTCCATTCCATGTCTGACCTTGGCCAACCCAAACCTATTCAAAATTGTCGAAACCGATGCTTCTGAAATTGGGTACGGTAGCATACTCAAACAATCCCAAGCCCAATCACTTGAACAATATTTGGCCCAAACTAGACAAGCCCATATCAAATCAGAAATAGTGATCCAATTTACCTCCGGACACTGGAAAACCCAACAAAATTACTCGACGGTTAAGAAGGAAATATTCGCGATGGTCCAATCCATTACAAAATTCCAGTCCGACCTTCTAAATCAAAAATTCCTGTTACGGGTCGACTGTAAATCTGCCAAACATATACTCAAAAAAGACGTAAAGAACGTCGCCTCCAAACAAATATTTGCTAGGTGGCAAGTGCTCCTGTCTATATTCAATTTCGAGATCGAATATTTAAAGGGGGAAGACGACTCCTTACCAAACTTTCTAATGAGAGAGTTTCTTGAGGGAAAACCACAGACAAATGCCTCCAAAAAAGAAAGGCAAAGAGAAAGTGCAAGAACTCCTTGCACCCAAACCAATTCGGTCGTGGTACGAAGCCACAGTCGAAGATGAAGCAGCAGCTTCATCTCCTCCAAAAGAAGACAGCAAACCAGAGGTTCAAAAATGGGTCGAGTCCCTCACCCATTCACCAGAAATCCTCAAAGCTCTTCATCAAGTTTCAAAACAAGTCCAGAGTTTCCAACTTGGACGCTCAGGTATGAGTTCTACAAACCCTGTTTTAAAAATCAAAGGAGATATTCCAAAACCTCAAACTCCTTCAAAAGAGATTTGCAAAATTCCTTCTTTGAGAAAATCTATCTAAAAGCTCGAAGAAATTGTTGGAATCAAACCAACTTTCCAAAAGAAAGCCGAGTACTTTATAAAACCGCATTTCCAAATTATTTCAAACCTCGAAGATGGATTCTTCCATCAGGATCCCTTCATTGCCTTAACAAAACTATTTTCTGGATGGTTTTTTAAACCATGGGACGTGACTGCACCCCATGAGTACTACAAGTCAATTTTAGAGTATACAGGCTCAGTTTCGTTCAAACACTTCAAATTATCCCAAAACCAGAACGAAATTGCCTACTCAACCTGTAAGATACACAGGGTTCTTCTTCCCACGGATTGGGGTCGCAGCCTGGAACTGCCTCGATGGCTACCTGATACGTACAAATCAACCCCAAACACAAAACTGAATTTCAACTATTGGGATTATCAACAAGCCTGGTGGAATTCTTTCTTCACCTAGAATTTCAAGAAATCCCATTCTTAGTTGATCTTCTTCCAAAACTTTAACCAGACCAAATTATCCATTTGGTTTGCCCGCTGGTGGAAGGACTTCAGTTCTATACCAGATACAGGTTTCAAAATCTCTCGACCTGTTCAAAACCCTATACCAATCTACAAAAAATAATAGGGTTTTGCCCTTATCTTCCATTTCTGCTCCAGATTTTTTTGTCCTTAGGTATTTGCATGGATCCCTGAGTTGCACGAGATCGATGGAGTCCAAACCTTGGTAAGACGATTCAAGGTCAACTAGTGGACCAAATATCAGAAGTTTGAAAAACTCTCCGAACAAGCAGTTCAAAGATGTATCAAATCAAAGAAACCGTCCTCTTCAAAGAAAATTAAAGCCAACCCGTCTGAGATAAAGTTCCTAGCACAAAAATCTGTTACAGCGGCAATGCTTGCGGTTGCAAAATCTGAGGAAGAATACTTGGCCATCCTCAGCCAAGTACTATCAGAAAACAAACCGGATAAATCTTCATCCGCTTCATCAGCTTTGACTTTGGACTACGGTGATGAAAACAAAGATCACTGTTACGGAATATTCCCTTGTATTCGGTAACATTACAAATACAGGTATTCAATGCAAACGGCGTACTTCACAGCACCCATCGAAGACAAATCATTGTGGCAGACAAAGAATATTCCTGCCAGCACAAATCGATAAACCAAAAGCAAAAGCGTCGTCATCAAAAGGAGAAGGAATCTACTTTTGGCGACTGACACTTTTCACGAAGAGAATAAGCATCTATGGTTACTTTTACCGTTCATTGTACTTTTCACCTTTTACTATGTACCTTTACTTTTTCTTTCGGTGGATTCCCGAATCCACTTTTCAAAAAGTTGTACTGTGTACCTTTACTTTTCCTTTCGGTGGATTCCCGATGTAACACCCCAAAATTTACTACCAAAATTTTTTTTTCAGCGGAAGTTTAAAACCAAAATATCGGGTGTTACCGCCGTAATTGGTGTAAGTCTGGCTTATTATACCATCCTCACACCAATCACAAGGCTAACCGTTACAAGTAAAACAAGGTAAGTAGACATAAGAGAACTTTAGAATGTAAATAAGAGTTTGGAGGTTATCTCCGAGTACAATATCCAACAAATACAAACAAAAGGGATACCATGGACCGAAGAGTCCAAAAAGGGTATCCGGGTAATATAACATCCGGATAACATGACTCTTCGCCCAACACCTAGTAAAGATAGCGGTCACTCTTCCCCATACAATATATCAAAAGCAGCAAAATCATCAACTGGGTCCTCAAAGACCTGCACAAAACCATCAGGGTCTTCTGCTCGTGGGAATGAGCAGCACCCGTAAAAAGGATGATCAGTACGCTACGTACTGAGTAAGGTAATAATACAGTCAAACAGGGAACACACAAGTACATGCTTTCACAGTAGAAAATAGTATACATGCGAGGTACAATATTCAATACAAGCGATTATTAGTCTGGATTCGTATTATAAAAAAATAACATGATCCAATATTTTATTTACGTTGAGTTCAGGGACCCCACTATTCTTAAACCGGTGGAACGGTCTGAAGCACCTCTCGGGGACAACAAGCCTGGCGGAATTCTTTCTTCACCGAGAATTTCAGGAAATCCTATTCCTAGTTGATCTTCTTCCAAAACTTTAACCAGACCAAATTACTCATCTGGTTTGTCCGCTGGTGGATGGACTTCGGTTCCATACCAGATATCCTACCTGAACAGGTTTCAAAATCTCTCGACCTGTTCAAAACCCTGTACCAACCTGCACAAAATGATAGGGTTTTGCCCCTATCTTCCATTTCTGCTCTAGACTTTTTTGTCCTTGGGTATTCGCATGGATCCCTGAGTTGCACGAGATCGATGGAGTCCAAACCTTGGTAAGAAGATTCAAGGTCAAATGGTGGACCAAATATCAGACGTTCAAAAAACTCTCCGAACAAGCAATTTGAAGATGTATTAAAGCAGGGCAACTGTCCTGTTCAAAGATATTTGAAACCAACCTGTCTGAGACAAAGTTCCTAGCACAAAAATTTGTTACAGCGGTAAGACTTGCAGCTGCAAAATCTGAGGAAGAATACTTGGCCATCCTTAGCCAAGTACTATCAGAAAACAAACCGTTTAAATCTTCATCTGCTTCATCAGCTCCGACTCCAGACTACGGTGATAAAAACGAAGATGACTGTTACGGAATACTCCCTAGTATTTGGTAACATTACAAATACAGGTATTCAATGCAAACGGCGTACTTCACAACACCCATCGAAGACAAATCATTATGGCAGACAAAGAATATTCCTGCCAGCATAAATCGACAAACCAAAAGCAAAAGCGTCGTCATCAAAAGGAGAAGGAATCTACTTTCGGTGACCGACACTTTTCACGAAGAGAATAAGCATCTATGGATACTTTTACCGTTCATTGTACTTTCACCTTTTACTGTGTACCTTTACTTTTTCTTTCATTAGATTCCTGAATCCACTTTTCAAAAAGTTGTACTGTGTACCTTTACTTTTCCTTTTATTGGATTCCCGAATTCACTTTTTTAAAAGTTGTAACTTTTAGGAACCCCTTCCGTCGATAAAAGGGGACTTAAGGGTTCATTGGAGGGGGGCAGAAAAACTATACACGGATCTGTAAAATGACCACCTATCCTCAAACTTGTATCAAGACTCCAAATCTATAAAACTTTCTAAGTTTTATCTATCCTTTCTCTTTTCCTTTTCCTTCAAATTTATATTCGTTCTTTCTAACTATCTTTCTATCCTTTACTATTTTGTGTTTATGTTCTTTAGGTAGTCTGTTTGTATCCCAAGTCCCCGAGGATACTATATATATATATATATATATATATATATATATTGTGTGTGGGTAATTACTAATGCATAAAATTATCTTTCTTCGTAAATTGAGGTATATCCTAAAATGCAATAACTTTATTTCGGTTGCCACAATCAATTAGGAGCATATATATATATATATATATATATATATATATATATATATATTATGACTATAAGTAGTTATGATTATAAAAAGTTGATTTTTAACAAGTTATTTTTAATTATTGGCTTATTTTAATAATTTTACGTATTCTTTTACACATAAAATAAAATAATTATCGGAAGTGGTATCATTTGAATTCAAAATTTTGTGAAAAAAATTAAAATATTTTCTACTAAAAACGGAAATACGATGTATATTAATACATTTAAAAATTAAAAATAATATCAATACTAAAAATTAATTAATTAATTATCATGATTTTTTTTAATATTAGCATTTTCACGTTTGGTCTTATTCTCTGGTGCCTGTGCATTATTGGTATGGATAATTATTATCTTTTTAGTTATTAGATATTTAGTATGTGAATTTATTTTAAATGTTGTGTTTCAAATATTGTTCTGATTTATATTGATTAGTTTCTTTCATATTTTTTTTTAGTTATTGTAATATGTTATTTTTATTTATAAAAATTAAATTAAAAAAATGTAATATATTAAATTTTGATTTATGTAATAAATAATTCTTTATATCTAATAAAAAAAATTGCTAATTTTTTATGCGAATGTAGTAAAATAAAATTTTATTCTAACATAAGTTATTCCTCTCAAACCAAACTTAAGGAAAATATTTCCTTAAATAATTTATCCTTACATACCAAACAAGAAAGATGGATAAATTTTTCCCCTTAATTATTTCTCCTTTAATCATTTCCCCTTAATCCATTACCCTCATCCCAAGAATGGCCTAAGGGGGAATGATTAAGGGGGAAATGATTAAGGGGATAATAATTAAGGGGAAAAATTTATCCACCTTTCTTGTTTGGTATATAAGGGTAAATTATTCTAGGGAATATTTTCCTTATGTTTGGTTTAGGAGGAATAACTTATGTTAGAATAATATTTTCTTTTACTTCATTAGCATGAAAAATTAGTAATATTTTTATTAGATATAAAACATAAATAATTATTTATCTCATAAATCAAAATTTAATATATTAAAATTTTTAATTTAATTTTTATAAATCAAAATAACATATTACAATAACTAAAAAAAATCTATGAAAGAGACTAATCAAGATATATTGTAACGATATTTGAAATAAGACATTTACGATTAATTCACATACTAAATATTCAATAGCTAAAAAGATAACAATTATCCATTAAAACAAAATAGAAGTCTACAAACTTATGACACATGACAATAAAAAGAATGATACTTCTAAATTTATTTTGATAATATGTTATATATCGCAAAGGAAAAAACAACAATGACAATAATATATTAAGAAATTTACTATTAAAAAAGTTTAAGAATTTATTTATAAATTATTTTATCATTAATAATATGAAGGTGCTAAGAGAAATTGTTTCCAAAACTAATAATTTATCATTAATTATCCTTTATTTGGTTTAGTTATAGAAAATAATTATCTTACATAATTTTTTATTTGAAAAAAATAAGATAAAAATTTAAAATAAAAAATTACATAAAACAATAATTATTATTTTTAAATAATGTTAAACAAACTATGTAATAAAAATTTAATTTATATCACGGATTTTCAATCAAATATTTTATTTACAATCAATCGTTAGCGTTTTTATCTTCGTATAGACAATAGATTATAGTGTGATCCTCAATTAAATTATAAAAGTTATTTTTTTATTCATCTTATAAAAATTATGGAATTCGTTACCAGACAGAAAATAAGAAAAAAAATGGCTTCGAGGTGGTATATTAATAATGATGGACAAATCATAATGGTCTCCTCCGTGATTGGCTCCGTTAGCCTCGTGTGGGTTTGGACCCACTCTGCCTACTCGTCCGAAAGACAATCAACCACTAGCACGTGAGGCTAGAGGCTAAGATTTACTCCTCGATGCTCGCATGATTTATAGACATAGTAGGAGAGAAGAAAATTACCCAACAGTACGCTCGAAAAATAATTTTCCTTCACCCAAAAGTACACTTTTACCCCCAAATAAATTTATTTCCATGCCAAACATAAAAAAAGGGAAATAATTTCTCTTTTAATTTTTACACATGCTTTACCCCCATACCAAACATAACCTAATGTAATATACATACACTTATATATCATATATATAATACACACACTTATTACATCCATCATAAAAAGGAGTTAGAGAGTATGAAAGAAGATGAAGGATACGTAGAGTTGGAGGTGGGATCATAATGAAGAAGAAACTACAACTTATGGTACTAGTGAGAGTATTAAATTTATAATTTAATGTAATATACATTCATAAATTGTAGATCCACAATATATAAATAGAATCTTTACAACATATGTATAATTATACCGACAATATCTATCGTTTTCCTCTCCCTTTTGCATGTCCTCACACATTTCAAAATAATTATTTGTAATATGAAAAATATTTATAGGTAATCAGAACATATATTTGCAAGGTACGGGTAGACACGACAGATATTTGCAGGGTATGGGACATATAACTTCTATCAATAGAAATATAGAATATGGATATAAGTTGATAAAAAAATATATTTTATAACATCCACTTTATAACTCCGCTTTATAACATCCGAGTACTTATATAAGCTTCTTTCATTTTCATTCATCATCATAGAGAAATAAGTGAATAAATTTCGATATAAATTTTTCAAAAACCAAATTTATTGCTTAATCTTCTTATATATTTTCAAATTACTTTTTTAAACACTCATAGTAAATAATAAATTCGATAACCCTTCAAACTATGATGAGTTTAATACTTTGACAAGTTTCAATAAGTTTGAAACCCCGATGAACTATGATAATGGGTTTAGAACCCCCGATGTACTATGATGATAGATTTAGAATCCTGATAAACTATGGATACAGAAAAGAAATACAAATGAATTATCCAAACATTAATTACAACTTAAACAAAGAGGTAAAATAATTTTTTTGTTATTATAAATTGCATCGATAAATTTGGTTTGATGAAATTAATACTTCTTATTATATTATTATGGTCAACTCTTTTTTAGGATATGAAATGAATAAATACATGTTTTATGACCCTAAATTATCAGAATTTTTTTTAATCACAGATCAAATATTCTATAATCATGAAGAACTTGTATCATGGGCTAAATAAATGGGTAGAAGTCAAATGATATTTTTGATCATCAAAGTATCTAGAAAAGGAAATGGTATAGGGATTGGTAGAATCTCTATAAGATGTGAAATAAGTGGAACATATGTTTGTACTAGACCTATGAATACCAAAGGTGCATGTAATAAAAGTTATAAGAAGGTTGGTTGTCCCTTTTTTTTTTATTGTTGGTTTTGAACACAATAATGGATGACGACAAGTGGTCATTAAGAATGGGACATACAATTACAAATTGACAAATTATGAAAAAAGGTATGTTGTTCTGGGTAAGTCGACAGAAAATGAAGTCCAATTTATTCATGAACTTATCACAGTCAACATAAAACGACGACAAATCATACCACTTCTTTAAAAGTAATTTGAAGGAAATGTAAATATGTGAATGCCTATTTTTAATACCTAATAGAAGCTTAGGTTTGAAGAAATTGATATTCAAATAATGTTACAGTATGTTATGAGTATGTTAGTTAAAAATCATTATTTTCAGTGGCATCAAAGTGAGTCAGAATCAAATGTAATAAGAAAGGATCTATTTGCACATCTCGTATATGTTAATATTTTAAGTTTATTTTATTTTATTTTACAAATGGATTACACGTATAAGATGAATAGATATGGGATGCACTTACTTAAAATCGTTGTACTAACACTAACACAATTGAATGTTAGTATTGCATGTGCATACATGTCAACTGAAAATGAATACAATTATTTATGGGTACTTGAGAGGTTGAAGACCTTAATGGATCCATCTATGCTTCTAATCATCATTATTAACGACAAAAAAACTCACTCTCATTTCAGTTGTGGAACGTATTTTTTCTATTTCAAAATATTTATTATGTAGGCTTCATATTAATAAGAATGTATAGGAAAGGTGTAAGAAATTCTCTAGTCGTTCATCATTTGTATTTAGTTTTATGTCACGATGAAAAATGTAATAGAATCCGAAGATGAACAAATATACAAAGAACAACTCTTGTCATTGGAGAAAAATTATATAAACATGCCTAGTCTAATTTTGTATCTAAAGATAAATTAGCTCGAACCATATAAATACAAAACCATTGGTGCTTGTTTCAGTGATGTGTTTCATATACATCAGATTACAATGAACATGTATGATTTCTAATTTATCTCCTAGTATAGTTTCTTTTACATATTTTTGTTGATAAAGTAACATACTGTTTTTTTGTCAATGGGGTTGAAGGTACTCATGTATTTTATTTATAGAGGTTTCTAAAGACATTACGAGGTAGATTCAACACAATATTAAAATAAATGCATACGTTCCTAGAATTGTAACATTATGAGATAAAAGCATTGCTAGAAAGGTTTCAATTTAATATTCCTCGTTTTGCTACAAGTGCATTTTATGCCAATTTTTCATGTCGCTTTATATGCAATGGAGTTGATTAACAAAGAGTGTCAAAGAAGTAATTATTTAAGTACTGATGATGATTTATACGGATGTTATACGCGACATACTCACGGGATACCATGTGCACACGAGATTAATACCTACATTTATAGCTACATGTCAATCCCTCCGTCACCTATTCATCCATTCTAGAAGAAACTCGACATAGATGGGCCTATTAATCCACTGGTACAGTAAGAACCAATAGAGGTTGCACCTCATTTGCTCCATATTTCCATGGAAGTTGTTATGAGCTAGCCACCAACGATAAAAAATTAGTTAGCGAGAGAGATATTTAATATTGTAGTTCCATAGAGAACACCTGTCCAAGAGCCACCAATACGACAGTATAGGGTTTGCCCAAGTAATTCTACTAGAAGGGAACCATCTAACTGGGAATACATATAAAAACAATCTTCAAGTCATTCGAGATCAACATAGGCTCTAGGTAGGTCATCTCCAAGTGAAGGTTAGGGTCGAGGTCGAGGTCAAGGACAACAATCAACATTTATATCATCGGACCAATTAAAATTTTCATATGTGAGTCAAATTAATAGACATAGAGTTCCATATATTAGTACCTGGTATAAGGTATTAGGATATGGGAATTGTGGTTTCAAAGCATTGACATATATTATACTAGGATATGAGGATTGGTGGGTTCAAATCCATACTAACTTATATCATGAGATATTTGCTAGAATACAATTGTATAAGAATGTGTTTATATATGATAGCGTTGATCAAGTTTTCAATGCTATTCCTCATTGGGAAAGGCTAGCTCCGATGGTGTACTAGATGGACATGTCAGATATTGGTCGTGTCATTACAACCTGTTATTATGTGTTGTTTGCATACTACTCGTTGAATGCATCCAGTTCATTCATACATTTAGTGGCGCAACATGGAATTCAAGATCCTAGAAATGAAGTGACTATATGGTTTTTACAAGACATGAGTTACTACATATCGATATGTAGGTGTTTTATGTCTTTTTTTCATATTAGTATTATATCAATACCAATTCTTATAATTATTTTTTTACATGTATATCTCTTGGATAATTTTCTACTCCCATCATGACATACAAATTAGAATAAATACCGTGATAGCGGCATTTCAATATAGAATACACTATATTCTTCACGATTCCAACAATGACACTATTCGGTACATGATGGCATACAAGAATCACATCATCTATCTTCGTACTCAACTTTAATCCAAAATTGTTGTATTTTTTTTGCTTAGTTTATTTGTATCTGACATTTGAGACATGTATATAATGAATTTTCGTTGATTATATGGTTTTTGCAAGATATGAGTTACTACGTATTGGTATGTGGATTTTTAATGTCTTTTTTTCATATCTATATTTTATCAATGTCATTCTTATAATCATTATTTTTTGACAGGTATGTCTCTTGACAATTTTCCACTCCCACCACTACATAAAAATCGCAATTGATACTGTGATAGCAATGTTTCAACATGGGATACATTATATTCTTCAAAATCCTAAAAATGACTGTCTTTAGAATATGATGGCATAGAAGAACCACATCCTCTATCTTCGAACTCAACTTTTATCTAGAATTGACATAATTTTTTCTTATTTTCTTTATATCTAACCTTTGAACATCTACATATTGATTTTTTTCCCATTTTGTGCTTATTTCCTTATTGCCCTTCCATGATAGCTTAAGTATCTGACATATGGTAATTGGATATTCTTATATGTTATTCAACTTAAGTATATCACTATTTGATGTTTTCAACGTGGGTTGAATGATATTTTCTTGATCATAAAATAAATAAATAAATAAATAAATAAAAATACATTCTATTATTGTAAGAAACATATTTTGATCAAAGTGCATAACCATAAAATAATAAATCAAACTCAATGCCCACGCCCATGCCCACATATATGCTCACGCCATGCCCATGTATAGTAACTTCTAAATCATGCACAAGATTTTTAATGCATATAACTAGTTGCTGATAATTTGGAGTTGGATCACCCCTCCAATAGAAACAAATTAGAGTTTTACGTGCTTCATTAAGGTGTCGTTCAGCTAGAATTTCATGCTTATCATTTGGATATTCAGCCAAATGTTCCTCTGTCATTGCCAATATATACCTATGAGTTGTAGGAACATACTAATCTTTATAAGCCTGAGCCACATCCCATGGGTATTGAGTCAGTGGTTTGAAAACATATGGGCCTAGTATGTGTTCATGCCTCAAATAATTATCTAAGCATGTGTGCATAATGAACTTTATATTTCTTGAGGAAATAACATTTGTATGTGTTCCTAGTGGGCTTGATAGGGTCCTCAAGGATCACTTGCATACATCCGAACTGACGTGCCACTCTATATGGTATATACGGTTCCACTTTTGTAAACAATGTAAACAATCATGATATAATGCCATAGGACAATGCCTATATGGATCAATTACTCCCTACAGATCTCAAATGACCTATCACAACAACAACAAAAAAACTAAATACGGATATCACTATAATAAATATAGTAAGAATATGATAATTTGAGCATACATTTGACGTAGGCATAAGATCAATAATAGCCCATAAGCACTCTAATGTATCCAATTTATTGTCGAATTTATGTCTACAAAACCACCTCATATAATGGGGTTGGTGAGGATCACAGTTGAATCCTTCTACTCCCAATCCTAGAAATTATTCATAAATCCATGTCTATTATAATATTCATTTGTTAGAATTATAAATAATGAATTCAAGTATGTACTATATATATGGTAATTATAAAATTACCTATAATAAAGTGATACATCTCGACATTTGAGCATTATCTCCTCTAGAAGCCATACAAGTTGTTGATATATAAAAGCAAGTGTGGTTACAACTTACACCCCATTCATAACCTTATATAACACCTCCAAAATTTACTACTGAAAATTTTCGTTTTATTAAAAGAATTAGCGGAAGCGAAATAACAAAACTATAAATTCTAGGGATATTACTGCTACACTTAGTACCAGACTGGTTCACTCATACCATTCTAGTATCAAGTGTTAAGGCTGAAAGAGTAAAATACAATTTATGAGAAACTCAAACCATATTTAAATCAGAGTAGCATAAATAACACTTTACAATAATGAAATCCACTAGTGGTGGTTAAAAGAACAAGGACCACATTTAAACAAGGGTTTAAAATAGAAAGAGTACAACCCTAGGATTTTTCGGATAGTTCCTTACGCTTTTTTCCTTTGCCCACTTGAATAGCACCTGAAAATGGACCTACAACGGACATTTCCCATTGAATAGGCAGGGGCCCCATGAATGGAACCCTTCAGTACTATGATACTGAGTAACCCTTTAAAATATACTGAAAAGTAGGTCCGCAATACAACACATGATACAACACTATATACATATATAATGAGAGGTGCATACATAACATTCACATACATAACAAGTCCGTCAAATGTTAATAGGTCAAAACGTACAATCAATACTTCTGAGCCTTAAGCCATTAGTCTATCATTATTCAATCATCTCTCGGATTATATATCCCTGTGAGTGCGGAAAACCCACTATTATAGCTGGTGGACCGGAATACATACAGGGAAAAATGCTCTTGACCACTATTATTGTCGGTGGATCGGTCTCTAGGGCAGAACGCTCCTAGCCACTATTATTCGCTGGTGGACCGGTCTAGCCCCGACTCATATGGTGTTCCACTATAAGTGATTAGTATTTTCCATGATTTATTCTCAACTAGATTGGATTTATTAAGCTCAGGGTCCCCCACTATTATAGCCAGTGGACCATAATACATATAAACATCATCTAGGGAAACACGCTCTTAGGCCACTATTATATCCGATGGACCGGTACTTATAATCATAATTCAATTGGGCCCGACTCATTAGTGTTTCATTTTCACAATTAGTGCTTTTCCCCTTTAAATCATCACAATAATTCCATTTATTTGCCTCGAAGGAGAGATCAAGATCTCGGGACACAAAGGTACACCGGTTGCATTGGTGCATACAAGCTACTCGGTACCCTTCAACTATCAACCCAGGGATGCGAAGGTACCATGTTCGTATTAGTGCATACAGCTAACTCAGTACCCTACCGACAAGGACGCCTAATCTATAAGTATACAAACCCCCTAAGTAGGTCCGTAGAGATAAATAGAGTAGGATGTAGGGCTTGGCTGGGGTACAAAGGCACACCAGCAAATACCAGAATAATCGTGGGCTAAACCACATCTTTAGGGTAGCAACCCCTAAAGAGACACCATTCTCGATATCGAGGTCTTTCACTTTAATTATTAGTGTCTTAGTTAAGGTGATCACATAAAATACAACAATCAGATACTTATTCACTTCCAATCATTCTAATATCATTAGGTATTCCTTATTTATACGGTTATCCAATATAATATAAAGGAATCATTAAGGCCATCATAATCTCATCCAATTCCGATTTAGGATTCGTTCTTGTGATACTTACTAATTATCAAATAACATTATCTTACTATTCAGTATTACTTGAGTCTTATCACAAACTCCGTTATCACAACGACATATTTAATACAGTTTACTGATTTAAACCTTGCTTGTATAATTATTAAGTCATCCCTTCTTTCCTTACCAATTTACCATATTACTCTCCATATTGCATAATTACCGAATTACCCCTTACTCGGTTTAGGTTACTAAGTTATTTTCCACACTTATTAGGTTACTAATCACCCTTCATAATTGTTACACTTGTCATATTTTCCATTTGGTTGGTTAGATTACCAAATTGCCCTTCTCCTTTGTTATAATTACCAAATTGCCCTTTAGTTGGTTAAATTACCAAATTATCCTTCTTCATTATCATAATTACCAAATTACCCTTCTCTATTATCATAATTACCAAATTACCCTTCTCCATTATCATAATTACCAAATTACCCTTCTCCATTATCATAATTACCAAACTACCATTTAGTTGGTTAAATTACCAAATTGCCCTTTTCCATTATCATAATTACCAAACTACCCTTCTCCATTATCATAATTACCATGTTACCCTTTAGTTTGTTAAATTACCAAATTACCCTTCTCCATTATCTTAATTACCAAATTTCCCTTCTCCGTCATCATAATTATCAAATTACCCTTCGTCATTATCATAATTACCAAACTACCCTTTAGTTGGTTAAATTACCAAATTGCTCCATTATCATAATTACCATTTTACCCTTCTCCATTATTATAATTACCATTTTACCTTTTTTACTTACAAAATTACCATTTTTTCCTTTTACTTACAAATTTCCATTTTGCCCTTTACTTCCAAAATTACCATTTTATTAAATTATCATCCCTACATGAAATAGTAATATTAATACTCCATTCTCATTATCCAACTCCACCAACTATTATATTTTAACATAATACTCATTAGCACCCATACATATTAGGCCATACTCTTATACAAGACATATTACTAAAATGCCCCTAGGGCTCATAATAATATTATTTATGCATTAATGGTCACAATAATATAATACATCATGGATAAGTACTTAACATTTTCATTAGGAACCAAACTCCTTCCTTAAGCATTATTTCCACACATGGCATATAAACTAGCATGCTCTCCTTTATATCAATCAATATAAGCAACTATATACATTATATTAGACAACATATATCATGCATAATAACATATTAAAACCCTAATGTGCTAGCATACATTTATCCATGCGTTTAAGTGGGGTTTAATGATTACCTTATTTCTTGCAAATATCAAACCTTACCGGTATTCCCGTTAAAGATTCAAGCTTTAATTAGAAAATTCAACACCTAAAAATAATATCAATAATTATCATATTAGAAATATGAAAAACTAAAAACATAAAACTTTATCAAAACTTAATTAATGATATACTTTATTTATTTCTCAATATACCTTAAGATTAAGTAAAGATTAGGGTAAAAATTTAGGCAAGACTCATGAGCAGCTTGAGTTGCATGCAAAATAAGTGGTGGAAGGTGTTGAAGGGGTTGGAAGAAAAGGAGGATTGACTATTTTTAGGTTGGGGTTTTAGGGCTAGGAAAAAGGGCAGGTGGGGGAGATTTAGGGTAAGGGAAGGGTGCAGGGGTGGAGAGGGGGTGTAGGTGGTGGTCGAGGATAGGTTGTTGGTGGCTAAGAGCAGTTGTGGCCGCGACAACAAGGTTGCGAAGGTGGTTGCCGAGGTGGAGGTGGCTAAGAAGGAAGGAAAATGGAGGAGGAAATTGAGGGGGTGAGGGGGTTTACTTCGGCCAAGGAAGGTGTGGGGTTGGTAGGGGAGATTGTAGGGAGGGTTTAGTGGTCCAAGTGGTTACATAGGCGGTGGAATGACATTGGAAGGAGGAGGTACAGGATGGCTTCCTAGAAGGAAGAAAAAGAAGAGGAGAGGAAGGAGGTGGGCTACAGGGTGGCTTGAGGGGTAGTGTGGTGGTGTAGGGCGGGAGTAGAAGGTGGTGCAGGCAGCTGGTGAGGCAGAGGTAGCGGCGGAGGGGGTGGTGGTGCAAAAATTAGGGGGGAGGATAATGAGAAGAAATAGAGAGGAAGAGATCGGGAGGAGATAAGGAACTTGAGAATGGCCAAGGGAGGGGATGTTAAGGAGAAGAAAAAAGAGAGGGAGAGTAGGTGGCTTGGTCAGGTGGCAACATGGTGGCAGGGGGTGGTCGGGTGACAGGGAGAGGGAAGCGAAGAAAAGGAAAAGGGAAAGCCATGCGTGGTTGGGGGGCATGGGCTGGTTTGGGTCCAAAAAGGGAAGAAAAGGACGGGAGAGAGTGATGAGTTCATATTTTGACATATTTTATACCCTTATAATCTTAGTTTTTGGTAGTTTATTTAACTAATATAAGGGAATAATTTTTGTTTTATGCTTAAGTGATAAAATTTGCATATATATTATTATTTGAGCTAAAATGATATAAATTAAGTAAATTTAGAATAAAATATTATTTATTAATAATTATTGAATTTTATTTTGCAGGTATTATTATTTTTAAATAAAAGAAAAAAAAGAAGTCGACGTTTGGACCAACGACCAAAGGCTGAAGGCCCAAACGCCACAAAAAACAAAAAAAACAACGAAACCAAGAACGCAGCGCACGGGACGACGAAGAAAAGTCAGTCGTAAGGGCTGACGTGGAAAGACAACAAAAATTATAAAAAGCACAAGCGTTAGCAGGTCGAAGAAGAGAGCCGCGGAGCCAGAGAGTGGGCGGTCGAGAGCCTTCACAGGCTCGGAAGTGTGCGGCAGAGAAGGGCGCGTCTTGAGGAGAGTCTTCACAGGCTCGGACGACACAGGGACACGCACGCAGAACAGCCAGGAGGGCGGCACGGAGTTCGAGGCAGCGGCAACACAATGACGCACGGAGCGAACGTCAGCCGAAGAAAGAAGAAAAAGAAAAAGAAATTGTACACAGAAATTGAGGTGCCGAGAGAGAAGAAAAATTAGAGGAAGATTTTAAAACTGGTAGAATTTATTGCAGATAAAATTAATTTTTATCTGAATAAATTCTTGATCTTTTATCCAAAATTAATTCCGATTATTTCTTTCTCTTATTTTTAATTTATATTTTAGATATATATTTCTGTGTAATTAATTCTTTAATTATGAGCGGCTGATTATTTATTGTTAGGGAATGAATTGAAACCCTGGATTAGAATTTGAATTATAATTTTATTTTCTTTGTTTTGTGAGAATGTTTCTTGACTCTATATTAATTGCTATCGTTTATATGTATAATTCTGTCAAGTATAGTTTATTTGGTGCATGCCTTGTTCTGGTACCTCATAAGTGACAGTATGTAGGATTAATTGCTTGCTAGGTGGCCATCTAAATATACTAGAATTTATATGTATAAATTGCAGCTAGGTTAGATAACAATTCACCTAATCGTTTTGTGATTCTAACCGAAGTGGTAAAACGTTTCGATACGTGTGGGTCAAGGAAAGGAAATACAGCTAGACATGCTTTTTGTACTAGTTTGGGTACTTAGATTGATAGCCTTCCACTTACACTTAATGCATTAAATCTAGTTAAATATAGGAGCCGCTTGTTGCTGCTATACTGCTAGTATTTAATAGGGTTAAGATTGGCGCTTTGTCGTATTAATTAATTAAGGGAAGTAATATAAGGTGTATAGACCTGCTTTTGGTGTGCAACTTGGTCGATCTCTTTCTCACGATTAAAAGATGACTTAGAAATAAATATTATATTACAACCTAATCTAGTTGTGGATTTTTATTTCCCTAACATATTTCTCATATCTGCGGTTTCCTATCATTTTCATTATTATCGTTATTAGCTTACTTTATTTTATTTACTCCTTATTATTTTTTAACCCCCATTAGTATTTTTCTTATTTATTTATTCTGTGTTATTTAGGATTTTTATTTTTAGTTTTAGTTTTATTTCCAAGCTAGTTAATTAGAGGTGAGCCCTCTCAATCCCCGGCCTAGAAAGATACCCTATTTACTAGTGCTACAATTGACAACAAGAGGGTTTAAATTGCGTGCCGGCTACGGTCACACCAGAGAGGGGGAGAGAGAGTGTGGCAGGAAGGGTCAGTAGTTGCAGGGAGGTGGTTAGACATGGCAAAGGTTTTCGGGGAAGGAGGTAGAAGAAGAAAGAAAGAAAGAGGAGAGGAAGCAGGCCAGGCGGGGGAGGAAAAGAAAGGGAGTGGGCCAACCCGGTAGGAGGGAAGGAAGGAAAGAAAGAAAGGTTGGGATAGGCGACGCGCGGGAGGAAGGAAAGAAGGAAAATCTAGGTCGGTCGTGTGTGAGAGGAAGGAGAGGAGGGGAAGAAACGGGACTGCGGCCCAGGCGCAAGGAGGAAGGGCAGACCGGGGCCTAGCGGCCTGAAGGAAAGAAAAAGGGAAAAGAAATAAAGGAGAAAAAGAAGAAGGAAAAGGAAAAGGGGGAAAAGGAAAAGGGAAAATAGGAAAAATAAAATAAAATAATGTAATATTTTTGGTAGGTAAATAAATATAATAATTTAATTTAATATATGGGTTTAAAAAAGGTTAATTTTAGAAAAAAAAATAATGGTTTGGAAATTTATTCAAATAAAATTAGTATGATGAAATAATAAAATATTTATTTTAATTTATTAAATATTCTTATCCAATTTTACATACTCAAAGGTCCATAAAATAATTAAATTAAATAAATTTAAAAGCTAATTTATCCCAAATAAAAGTTATTTGTTAGATTATAGGCTTTTAAAATTTTGGGGGATTAAACCTTCAACATGCCTAAGATATTGGAGAAAGGTGATATAGTACGAATTTACTTTATCAATTGACTTATAGATAAATAACAATAGGCCGAGAAACCACAATAGGTACCCAATCGCTTTTGCTTTATCCCCTAACTAGTATGATTCACATACTTATTGTATCCATTTAAATAGAATATGATCCTTTCAAGTCACTTCATTCACTTTCTCCTCTTCCATCCCAAACAAGGTACCTAATACACCAATCATTTAATTGGTTTTCATCTCTAAATGTAATGGATGACCATTAACTCGTAGCTCTAGTATACGATGTACATATAAACCCCATGGCATATGAAAGATGTTAGTGCCTGGCTGTCATCTCTCTATAAAGGTTGATATAAGTGGAACTTTGGTGTGCTCAAATGTGTAGGCTAAAAGGTGTGATAATCCAGTTTAACGTATAAGAGTGATCATCCTTTTCTTAAGGCTTCCAAAAAAATTTAACACCTCACATCTAAGTGGATCTTCAGGAAACTATGATCCTACAAAATAAAAGAAACGGACGTAATGAATACATGATATTTTATACATGAAGTAAGAAATAATAAATACGTTAAACTTACCTTCCTGTACCATAAATCTAAGCGGCATGACCATCAAAGCTTATGATTAAATCAGGGATCATTGGACCTCCAGAACATGACCTAAGTAAGTATCATTCATTATTCATTTGTATACCCTGTTCATCTTCACTAGCATCACCATCATCTCTATCATCATCATCATCATCATTATGATGTACATATGTCAATGAAGATGGTTGATCAGTCATGTGGATTAATAATGCTCGCAAATCTAATGATGATCTAGAACCATCCACAACAACTAGGTGGGTTAAGGATGACGGGACTCCCATGTTAGTTGATGTTGGTGATGTAATAACATCTACACATTCCGTAGATAATGGAAAAACCCCTGTATCCCGCACCTCTGTACCCTAAAATGTCTAAATCAATCATAAATGATGACTAGACCTTGGTTGTTTGAGAGCTTTTTCATATACTTATTGTTCTTAAGCTTCTTTCAATTCTTGTAGGCCACCTTTTTTACTTCATCGTGGTCTTATGGCAAGAGTTTTACTAAGACTTTTCAAATGAGACATCAAAGGAGGTTGTTATGCAGCATTTCTACTATGTCATAAAAAAGCAGTAACATGACGACCCTTTATCGTATCTAGTACTTTGAGTTGTTTGCGAATCATCTAA
Organism: Tamarix austromongolica; assembly: GCA_039764185.1. NCBI lineage: Eukaryota > Viridiplantae > Streptophyta > Magnoliopsida > Caryophyllales > Tamaricaceae > Tamarix > Tamarix austromongolica. The sequence continues at coordinate 114,727,941 of CM077818.1, forward strand.
ATTTTAATGACAAAACTATGTTAATTATAATTAAGTACATGAATGGTAGGTAAATTGTCATGACAGAAATAAAAACTAAACACATAGGTCAGAGTAATATAATCGTTAGGTATTATAATATCAATCCATATTATGATAGCCAAAGAAATATATATATACCCAACCTTATAACTAAAATAGTTATTAATCTATTGAATTTTATATAAATTTTTACAACAATGTTCAATATATTTTATGAGCATCGTATAAAATTTTTAAAGATTTATAAACAAACACTCTAAATATAGTAATTAACATAACAACCTATTAAAGTTATACACAATTGTATAATATAACAAACTTAACAAAAATCGTAAACATTTTCCATTATAAAACAATCCTACGTAAATCTTAATAAACCCAACAAACTAAAATAAATATCTGTATAACATCTAATTAAACACTTATCTCTCCTGGCACCTTTAAAATTATATAATCTATTAAACTAATCCTCTATTTTATTAATTAAAATAACAACTAAATATTTATAAAGTTAATATACATCAACAATAATTTTATTAATTACTAGTAATAGTTCAGTATAATATAACAACTAAATACAATTAATTGTCCAATTACTGACAATATCTTATAAAACCCATTCCACCGGTAATCCCTTACCCATCCACCAATGCCTTTTCCCCAAATCTTTACCCCATGACAAATGTCCGAAATTATGACCCCCTTCAAAATTTATCCAATATCTTCCACAAAAATTAGCAATTAAACAAATCTAATAAAAATATAAATATATTTAAGCTATTATAAATAGATTTAATAAAAATATAAACAAATCTAATCTATTATAAATGGATCTAATCAATATATAAATAGATCTAATTAAAATATAAACAAATATATGAACATAAATACAGGAATATAAAAGAATTCACGAATAACCCTCCACCCAACGTCATTATTTGCTAATTCCTCATTCACCCAATGACATTTTTTATCGATCCCATTCCCCCTGAATCGACATGTTTTGTCATTCCTATCCATTCCCAATGGCATAGTTTGCCGATCCCATCCCCCATCCATGACATTTTCTGCCGATATCATTCCCCCTCCCACAACATTTTATATCGTTCCTCTCCCTTCCTAATGGCTTGATTTGTCGATCCCTCCCCCATCCGTGGCATTTTATGCGATCCCATCCTGATCTCTATTTTCGTCACCTAACCGACATGTTTTTTCCATTCTCTACCCTTATCCAACCAAAGTTTTTGCCAATTTTCCCCCTCCCACGACATTTTCTGCTAATCCCATCCCTTATCCAAAGCCAATCTTCCTCCCCCATCGTGTCATTCCTCCCACCCACTTTTTCCCTACCCCAGTAGAATTCCTTGTCATTTCTTCCCCTTCCTCATCGAGATTGAGTGTCATTAGTCCCTATAAACCCTAGAAAAAGCATGACTTACCTCGGCTACTAAAAGACGAGAGAAAGTGTGAGTATGAGATGTTGAAAGAGAGAATGTATGAGAGTGTGAGAGAGTAGAGAGAATGTGAGAGTGTGAGAGATGAGAGGGTATTAAATAGATAAAGGGGGTAATATTAGTACATGGAAATCATATGTTTTCTGCCGAGTAAACATATGTTTTCCAAATAATAATTATTTTTTTTACAGGAATAATAGGATTTTGCTTTTAATAATATTAAGCTTGAGCTATTACATGGAATGACTAGGCGACAACAATCCTATTTGGCAATTAAATAGTAATTAGCATATTATATTAAAGGTTAGTTAATAACATATTATATTAGGTACTTTGACAATCGATAATATTAATTGTTTATATAAAAGTGTTTGGTAATATTTGATGATTGTAGTAGTTATTAACGGATTTAAACTATAAATGATTTTAAAAAAATTAATTATAAATAAGTTAATCTAAAATGCTCCTATTTTGAACTTTTTAAAAATGAGTTTTTTCATCCCAAATCGCTAATCTAAAACACTCATTATCAAATACTAAAATTAGAGGTTCAATGTAATGAAACTTCTAATCTATCTCAAAAGTCAAAACCGCTAAAATCTCTTCAAACTTCTCTTTACCAAAAGAGCTCCAATATCTCCAATATATTTAGCCTTCTATAGCCGGTGTAAAGTTGGATATCTTCATCTGCATATTTTTTAAAATTGGATCGGATTGGATTATTTAATGTATTTAGAATATCTAACTATATTTATTATTATTATTATTATTATTATTATTATTATTATTATTATTATTATTATTATTATTATAATATCTAGAAAAAATATTGCAATATAATATCGTATACTATATAATATAATATAATACACTAAAATTATAGTATAATATATTCTATAATACATTAATATAATACAAGATACTTTTATAAATTCGAATACAATATAATATTTTTAATATACACTATAATATACTTTTATATATTCGAATACAATATAATAGTTTTAAAATGTAATGCAATATAGTAAAAAAAAAGTATAATACATTAGCAACTCGTATATTATACTCATTCAGATAATTCAATCAAAAGTGAACTAAATATTGCCTTCGAATTCCATCAAATTTTTTTGGATCAAATGATTGGATTCCGAATTTTCATCTATTCACAAGTGAGTGGGCAACATTATTCACCCCTTCTTACGATGAATAATTCTAGAGCATCTAAAAATCTATAAACTAGCAATGTAATATTCCTTAAGAAGGCTAAACTTAGTTTTATCTTCATCTTAGTCCTTATAAAGATAACACATTATTTCTAATGAGTCTTTGTCAATCTCCATACATGTGAAGCAACATTCGATTGTTCCTCTAATCACAAAAACATAACTTTTACATACAAATTTAGATTTAGGTGATTTAAAGTTTGGTGTAAAGATTAAAAAAATCTACAAATTTTATTTCTAGAAGTTAATTTTATCAAGGTGATAAATTATGTTGAAGTTACAACTAACAACACTATCTATAATAAAGATGACATATAATAGTTCCATCATTTTTATTTTCAGAGTTATGTAGAGGTGTAATCAACAATCTACAACATAAAGGCCCACGCATGAGTAAGAAGAAGAAGAAGAAGAAGAAGAAGAAGAAGAAGAAGAAGGAAGCGAGATAAATAAAAAGGTTTATTTATTTATTTTTATCTTTTACATATGAAAAGACTAAGGGTCACGAAACCTTATATATATATATACATCAACGACGAGCAGAGAGGCAGCATAAAAGAAAAGTAAATGGCCTAAGTGACGATGAAGGGAAGAGAAACAGAATCGAAGGGATCAAAGGAGAAAGCACAAATGCCGAGAAAAAATAGAGAAACAAAGGACAACATGAGAGAAAGATAAACGGTGAACGTCACCGAAAAATATTCAACGCTGCCAACTATTTGTGCAATATAGTATTATTTTCTTGGTTCTTATTTTAAATATGAAGTGTTGTAATTTTATATTCAAATATTCTTATGTTCAATATTTTATGTATAATTTATATTATATTTTTAATTTGATTGTTTTTATTTTAATTAATAGCATGATCTAATTTTCTTTTATTAGCAATATAATGAAACCCTATTATTTAAACTGATAAATAATTGATTGATTGATTGATTAATATATTACTCTATATGTTTTATGCTATTAATATAGACTGTGTCAAATTAATAGGTTGGTTAGCTTTAATTAGCATTTGACAAGTCGAGAAAAGATGCAAGAGCATTCTCTAATTTAGATCAAATAGCATAAATAAGAATTAAATAGGTTGTGAGAACAATAAAATAATTTCTACAACAATAGTGAAAGATAAATAATTAATTGAACCTAAAGTATTGTCTTTATTTACATCATTTGACTAGATATAGCGGGACTGATAATTGATGATATAATAACGTTACTAAAGAAAGTCCATTAGTTAAAAGTATTCAATGCTACCAACCTTCCATGCAATATAGTATTATTTTCTAGGTTGTAATTTTATATTCAAATATTTGTAGATTCAATATTTTATGTATAAATTATATTCTATTTTTAATTTAAATATTTTTATTTAATTAATAGTAGGATTTAATTTTCTTTTACCAAGGGTATAGTAAAACCCTATTTTTTCTACTAATAATTAATGGACTACTTAATTAAGAGATTACATATGTATTTTATGCTATTAATCTAGTTTGCGCCTGATTAATGGACTGGTGACCTTTAATTAGCGTTTGATAAGTCGAGAAAAGATGTGATATCTAATTCTCTACGTTTGGTGAAATAACATTGATAGAAATTGAATGGGTTGTGAGAATAATTACATAACTTTGATAGCAATATGGAAGGATAAATAATTAATTGAACCTAAAGTATTGTATTTATTCAAATCCTTTGACTAGAGATAGCAAAACTAATTACGTACCTCGATAGAGAGTGTTAATTAAATATTTTCGTTGACATATAACTAGTAATTAAAAAAATCAAGTAATTGATTAATTAGTTATTATAATTAAATAGTGGTAGATCCGGATTCCTTGGTAGCTTTAATTAATTTTACCTTTATTAGCTTTTATTTGATTATGTTTTAGTTTAATTTAGTTGATTTGAAATTCTTAGTTTAGAATTATTTATTTCTCTATATGATTTTGATAGCCCAAGCCTCATTAGAGTGATTAGATTTTTTTTGTTAATATGTAATCTCTATGAAAATGATAAACCAATACTGATTTTGCCCTGTATTACTTATGATCGGTATAATTACTAATAGGTATATTTAGCCAACATCAAGTTTTTTGTGTTGTTGTAGGAGACTAATTTAATATCCCTAGACCCAAAAGTTTAAATATTTATTCAAGCAATTTATTTTTTTTATGAATTTACTCAATTTTCTTGGTCTTTGGTATTTTGTATTGGTACTGGTCACTAGTACGTGACCCAAAGTAATTCAGGTAAATTGGTAGCCTTGGACCCAGAGATTGAAAGAATTTTTTTTAAATTAAGGGTGCATTTAAAAATTGTATTAACTACAAGAAATAAAATCAACAAATGGCTCATAGGGAGCAAAATCAGCTATAATAAGTTTGAAGATCATTAAAAGACTATACTACCCCTAGTATAGCAGATTTTGCGTCGTGTATTAGAAGGCCGGTGGTTGAAGAGCATGATTTTGAGATCAAGCTTGCTATCATTCATATACAAACCTTTATCCAATTTATAGGTGCACTTGATGATGACCATCATGCTCATATTACCACTTTTATTAAAATATATGATTCTTTTAAAATAAATGGTGTTTCTAGTTATGCTATTATGCTTAGATTATTTCCATTCTCATTACATGAAAAGGCTAGGAGTTAGCTCAATTTGTTAGCACTTGATTCTATTTTAACTTGGGATAAATTGATGAATTATTTCTTTCTACTTATAAAATGATCTAGAATCACTATATGATGCATGAGAACGATTTAAGAAATTATTAAGAAAATGCCCACATCATGGATTACCTATTTAGTTACAAATGCAAATGTTTTATAATGGTATCTCTACTACTAAACGTTTTATGCTAGATATAGTTGGAGGTGGTACTATTATAAATAAGACTCCTGGAAAGGTTTATGACTTTATTGATAAATTAGCCTTAAATTCTCACCAATGGAATTCTAAACGTGCTCCGGTACAAAGGAATGCAAAAATTCAATCTATAGATACTTTCATGGCATTAGAGGCTAAAATGGATTTAATGACTAAGAAATTGGGTAATTTGAGTGGTGCTTCATGTATATAGGTTCAAGAAAATATACCTATTTGAGAATTATGTGGTGGACCACATGTTAGCACAGAGTGCCAAGTAGGTAAGCTTTTTTAACTATTCTTTGATCAAGTTAACTATCTTGCCAACAATATGGGTAGGCAAACACAATCCATACTCAAACGTGTATAATTTGGAGTGGAGAAACCATCCAAACTTTTTATTTCAACCATAGTGACCCATGCCTCAAATGTCACCTTAGAAACCACAAAAGCCTTCCTTAGAATAAATCATGAGCAAGTTCATTAGCACTGAGCACTGCGGAGACACGTTTCCAAAATCAAGAGACCTCAATAAAGATCTTAGAAGCACAAATTGGGTAGTTAGCTAATGCAATTTTTGGAAGGGTACCCACATGTTTCCAAGTGACATAGTGACAAAACTAAAAGAGAAATTCAATGCTACATCATTAAGGAGTGGGAAGATATTTACTGAACCACAACCTCAAGAGGTAAAGAAAGAAGAGGATAAAGCTCTAGAATTGGCGTCTAAGTCACAAGAAGGGGTAACTAAGACCCCATTTCAAGAGGTAAAATTGTATGTCCCTTATCCTCCATTTCCTAGTAGAATAGTATAAAGTAAGTTAGATGCACAATTTGCTAAAATTCTATATATTTTGGAAAAGTGCATATTAATTTGACATTGATTGATTTTGTGGGGTAGATGGCTAACTATGCCAAATTTATTAAGGACATTCTTACTCATAAAATGAAATTAGAAGATTATGATGCCATTAGATTAAATGAGGAGTTTTATACTATCTTATAAAATAAATTACCACCTATGGTGAAAGATCCAATAATTTTTACCATTCCTTGTGTGATTAGCAATTTAAAATTTGGCAAAGTGCTATGTCATTTAGGTAGTAGCATAAATTTGATGCCTTTCTCTATTTTCAAGTGTTTGGGTTTAGGAGAGCCAAAACCCACTAACATATGTTTGCAGATAGATGATAGATTTATTAAGTATCCTAGAGGAATAATAGAGGATGTTTTGGTGAAAGTAAATAAATTTATATTTCTTGTTGATTTCGTTGTACTTGATATGGAAGAGGATTAAATCATTACGCTCATTGTTCGTAGACCATATCTAGATATAGGAAAGACTGATTGATGTCCACGAGGGTAAATTGATTCTTCTATTCCAAGGTGAGGAAGTTACATGCAAATTTTTTAAAAGAATGAAATACCCTTTTGAGGCTGACACTTGCTATGACACTGATGTATTGGATGAAGTAATTAATGATTGTTTTCAAGAAAGTATCATACAAGATCCTTTATAGAGATGCTTGGTACAATCATAAGGGAATGAAGATGGAGAAGAGGTTGTTCAATACCTAAGAGTTCATCCACCTTATGAGAGAAACAAAGTACTCCCTTTATGAGGATTAGAGCAAGATCAAGTCCCATAGTTAAAACCATTTGTTGAGGAGCCACCAAATTTGAAACTCAAGCCACTTCAAGAACATTTAAAGTATGTTTTTCTTGGTCATAATGATACTCTCCCTATCATTTTTTATTCATCATTGACTAAGTTGTAGGAAGAAAAGATGTTGAGAGTGCTTAGGGAGCGAAATAAGGCCTTTGGATGGACAATCGACAATATCAAAGGAATTAGTCATTCCACACGTATGCAAAAAATCTTCATGGAAGATTATAACGCCCCTAAAATTAACAGTTGAAAATTTTCATTTGTTAAGGAAAATCATACACCAAATAAGAGGGTACAACCACCATAATCCGTACAAGTATGACCCTTGGACAACCTCATACTAACTACAAGGCTGAAAGATATAAGGAATAGTAACATGAGATGATTAAAAACATAAGAAGTTCAATATTAAATAAAGAAACCAGAGTGTGCAAAAGTCAAGGTTAATACATGAGTGAAATGAAACACAAGATAACGTCCCACTACGGGGGAATAAAGGTAATAGAAAACACAAAAGATAAGTAGTCCAGAGAACACCCTCTTTGGCCCCGTCCCTGGGATAACAGAACATCACTCTACCCCAACCAGCTCATCATAAGCATCAAAATCCTCAAGGGCCCCAACACCTACCTGCACAAACTCAGAAGGGCCCACTGCTCGTGGAAATGAGCAGCACCCATGATAAGGGTGATCAACACGGTATACTGAGTAAGATAACCATATAGCTAAGACAAGGCACATCACATAAAATACAGATAACATGCAAGTAATGGGTTTTATTAGATTAACTACCACTATTAGAGTTTAAGCTATTAGTACCGTCTTCACACATCTCTCGAAATATATCCACTTGAGTATGAAGACCCCACTATTATGGACAGTGGAATAGAAATAACTACTTCAAGTAAAAAGTGTCTGGTCACTATTATAGCCGGTGGAATGGTAAACATGAACATTTTCAGGGTAAGACACTCCTAGCCACTATTATAGCTGGTGGAACGGTAACATTGTGGAATGGTAACATCCTAATTCTGGTCCTGACCTACGTGTTGTTCCATCGTGCATAATTAGTATCTTTTTTTATGATTTATTATCATCTAAGGTTTAACTTATTGAGCTTGGAACCCCTATTATTATAACCATTGGAATGTGAATACTACTCTAGGGGAAAATGCTCATGTCCACTATTATAGCCAGTGGACGGTATCTAGGGCAAAACGCTCCTGACCACTATTATAGCAGGTAGAACAACCAAATCTTAAGTCTGGACTCAGATCAATGATCTTTCACTTTAAGTGATTAGTATCTTACTCATATCTTACTCATCAAGCAACCTCCATCTAGACATGCGCACCACAATGAGCACTCCCAACTCATTACCACTATACTAACCCGAACTCCCTAAAATACCCTATCTCTTAGCCTGAGACCTCTACATCCCCCAAGAATCTAGGATCCCCATACACATTCCAATATACTCAAAAACGAACTTAGAACCCTCTTATATATGGATCAAGGCCCACATCCCCATTTTTCCACCCATACTCACCATCGCCACTAGGGTTTCCCTTGAAATCCTAATTTGACCTATGTGGCCCTAGCCTCTCCTCTTCTTATTTAGCCCACATTCTCCCTTGATCCCAACACCATCACCATACTTAACCCACTCTAAACCTCACAGCCTAACTCCTCAACTCCTACATGTGATAATAATACCCTAGTTGGTCACCCCCAAACCCTAATATTTCCCTTTTTACTCCACATCCTTTTCTCATACACAACTCTACCCTCCATTTGACTTGAATCACACCATCCAAATGGCACACCCCTCATCACAACACCAATGTCCAACCAACCTCCTCAACCTTTCCCATAATACCTCTATCCTTAGGGTTTCCCCCCCCCCAAAACCCTAGTTTATGCTCCCATGCATATTTCCATTAACATACGTACTAACTCTTTTCCAAGTACACCAATCACTCGAAATACACTTTTATCCCCATTTTCAACCCTCAAACTATATTTCCCCACATAAATCTTTTTCCCATGCAAAACACATACACCCCATGCTAGGCTCACACTCCCCATGCAAGATTTTACCATGACCCTTCCTTTTATTACTTTCTCCTTTTATTTTCTCTACCATATTTCATGAGATACTTAGGATATTCTCCAAAAATCACCTCAATCACTCCACCCTATTTATTTTCTTCAATCTCCTATAACCACTCAAAATCCACTTAAGGCATCTAGGCATACATATCATGATATTCAACCATACATAAGAACATGTCCACCCATAACAAGTTATAACCACACATATAACACATAATAAAAATCATTCTCACCATAGCTTAGCTCCTTACAATACAAAATGCACCACACACATACTTAGTTCACATTCACATGTATTCACACATAACATACCAATACATCCATAAACATAAAATTCATAACATAACCCAAGCTTTAACCATATCCTTACCTAGTTTGGCTCTGAGCTTGAAGCATGAATCCTACGCCTCCTCACAAGGAAGGATTTTCTCAAAACCTATAAAGAGAGTATCGCTAGGTCATTTCACCTTCTTCCTACTTCTTTTTCCTTTTTCTTTATTTCCTTAACCAAATAATAATAATAATAATGTTAATAATAATAAATGATTAAAATAAAATATACTGAGTAAGTAAGAGGGAGAACGGTATAACCAGAAGGGAAATTAGGTGAGGGGGAGGTGGCAACGTGGCGGTGGTGGTGGAGGAGATGTAAAGGAGGAGTTTTTAGGGTTGGAAAAAGAGGGGGGACGTAGGGTTCCCTAATTCAAGTAGCCTATGGTGGTGGTGGAGGGAGCCTCACGGTGGCGACAATAGCCGAGGGGGAGAGAAAAGGAAAGGGAATAAAGGAGAGGGGAGAAAAGAAATATGTGGAGGTGTGGTAAGGGAGGGTTTTTTCTGGGTAGGGAGGGTGGTGGTAGTAGTGGTGGCGGCGAAGGAACGAGGTGTAAAAGGGTAGCTCGAGCTGCCCACTTTGCACAGGTGGGGAGAGAAGAGGAATGGGAAGGAGGGGGCAAGGGAGTGGTTTGTTAGGTGTAGCGTGATGTAGGGAAGAGGAAGGGAGGGAGTGGTGATGGCAACGCGGCCTGGTCGTGGTGGTGGCAACATCTGTTTGGGTGGTGTTAGTAAGGGTTGGGGAGTGGATCGGTAGAGAAAAAGAGAGGAAAGGAGGGAGTGGGGTGGGGTATTTATAAGTTTAGGGGTTGGGGAATAAAATAAGGGGAGGGGTTGGTGGCTATCGGTCAGCGTGTAGGATGAAGAGGCAATGCTCTAGGGGGATTAGGGGTAGGTTTTCTAGGGTAGGAGGAGCAGGTGAGGGGCTATAGGCCTTGTAGGAGGGAGAGGGACCATGTAGGGTGGTGCCTGCTGCATGGCCTACAAAGCCAAATGGGGAAAAGAAGAGGGAGATAAAGGAGGGAGAGTTACAAAGTGCATCCATGTGCAAGCTATGCAGGTTAGGGAAGAAGAAGAAGGCAGGGGTAGAAGGGGAAAGAAGAGAAAATGAGATGGAGAGAAAAGGAAAATAGGGGTATTGCATACGGACTTGGGCAGCTCTAGGAGGGGGGAGGAAAAGAAAAAAGAAAACTGGGTCGGGGAAGGAGGAAGGAAAGAAAAGAGGGGGAGAGGTGTTGTGTAATCCCCTAAAATTTTAAAAGCCTATAATTTAATAAATAAATTTTATCTAGGATAAATTAGCCTTTAAATCTATTTAATTTAATTATTTTATGAATTTTCAAGTATATAAAATTGGGAATAAATATTTAATAAATTAAAATAAATATTTTTTTATTTTATCACACTCTTATTATTTAAATAATTTTTCAAACTATTATTTTACTAAAATTATCCTTTTTAAACCCTTATATTTTAATTATATTAAATTAAATTATTAAATAAATTTATTACCCAAAAATAATGCATTTTCTTATTTTATAAATTAAATTATTTTATTTAATCCCATTTCCCTTTTCTTCTCCTTTTTCTCTTTTCTTTCTTCTTCTTTTTTTTCTTTCCTTGGGCTGCCGGCTAGCCTGGCACCCCCACCCCCTGTGCCTAGGCCGAAGGCCCACTTCCTCTCCTCCCTCTCATTCTCCCTCGTGCCTAAGCCGCTAGCCCATTTTCTTTCCTCCTCTGCACAAGCCCGGTCGCCTCCTTTCTTCACTTCCTTACTTCCCCAAACAGGTCAGCCCGCGTTCTTCTTTCCTTTTAGCCACCCGCACACACCAGCCCCCTCCCCTTCTTCTTTCTTTCATCTTCTTCATTTTTCCCCGGCGAAAAACTCGACCACCCTGCCATCTCCGCCACCCTACCTACAACCCCTTCCCCTATTTATCTCCCTATCTATCTCTCTCTCTCTCTCCCACCATTTCTCTACACCATCCCGACCCCACCATCCCTCTCTCCCTTCCCCTATGCCTTGCCATACATCTCTTCTCCCTCTCCGTGCCATCACCATTCCTTACCACCTTATCGCCTCCCTTGAGCCACCTTATCCCCTCCTTTCTCTTCCTCTTCTTTTTCTTCCTCCTCCCCTACCTCATTCTGCATTTTTTGAGCTCCCCATGCCTTCCCCGACCTCCTTTTCTTCCTTTCTTCTCCTCCCATCTCTCGCCCTATTTTTGCTTCGCCGTCCCACTCCACCGTTGCCACCACCGCACTAGCCACCTGCACCACCCTCTACCTCACCCCTGAACCATCACAGTACCCCTCAAGCCACCCAGCAACCTCCTTCTTCCTCCCCTCTTCTTTTTCTCCCTTCTCGGTAGCCACCCTGCACTGCCTCGATTCGCCAACGTTCCGCCACCTCTACCGCCACCTGAGCCACCAAAATAATCCCTGCAACCCCCTTACCACCCCCAAATCTCCTTTGGCCGAAACCACCACCTGTAGGCCTCCATTTTCTCCCTCCCTTTTCCTTCCTTCTCAGCCCTCCATCTCGACTCACCTCGGCAACCCCACTTCGCAGCCTCGCTGCCGCCACCGTCAACCCATCCCTGACCACCACCTACACCCCCTCTCCACTCCTGCACCCTTCCCTTGACCCAAATCCTCCCCCATCTACCCTTTTTCTTAGCCTAAAAACCTTAACCATAAATTGATTTTCTCTTATTCTCCTTATGCCATTTTTGAGCTTCTACCCTATTGTTTTGCATGCAGCTCATGCTGCATGAGCAGCATGAGTTGCTGCATTTCTTGATTTATTTGGGTAATGATTTTAAGGTATAATAATATTTTAATTCAAGTATTTGCTTAATTAAGTGTTATAAAGTCTTATACTTTGATTTTTATTATTTCTAATATAATAAATCTTGATATTATTTTTAGGTATTGGTTTTGATAATCAAAGCATGAATCTTTAATCGGAATACTGGTGAGATTCATTTTTGCGGGAATTAAGGTAATCGTTAAACCCCACTTAAACGCATGGATTAACGTATGTTAGCACATTAGGATTTTAATATGCTATTATGCTTAATATATGTTGTTTAATATTATATATGTAGTTTCTTGTTTTGATTGATAAAAAGGAAGCATGTTAGGTTACATGCTATGTATGGAATTATTGTTTAAGGTAAGAGTTTGGTTGTTAATGAAAATGTTAAGTATTATCCATGTTGTATTATGCTATTGTGATCTTTAATGCATAGTTAATGTGCTTGTGAGCCCTAGGGGTATCTTAGTAACATATCTTGTGTAAGAATGTGGCCTAATATGTATGGGTGCTAAAAGTATTATATTAAATATAATAGTTGTGGATGAGTTATTAATATTAATAATTTAGGCAGTGATGATAATTTAATATAAGTGGTGTAATAAGGGGCAAAATGGTAATTTTTAATTAAAAGGGATATTATGGTAATTTTGGAGGCAAGGGCAAAGTGATAAATTGTAAGTAAAAAAGGGTAAATTGGCAATTTTGTAAATAAAGGGTAAAATAGTAATTTTGTGATTAAAGGGTACAATGGTAATTTTGTGATTAAAGGGAAAAATGGTAATTTTATAATTAAAAGGGCAAAATGGTAAATTTATAATAAAAGGGCAAAATGGTAATTTATAATTAAAGGGTAAAATGGTAATTTTGTACTTAAAGGGTAAATGGTAATTTTTATAATAAAAGGGTAAAATGGTAATTTCGTAGTTAAAGGACAAAACAGTATGGTAATTTCTTAATTAAAAGGGCTAAATGGTAATCTTGGATGTAAAGGGGCAAAATGGTAATTTTATAAGTGACAGGGTGTTAAGGTAATTTTTGAAAGTTAAGGGGTAAAATGGTGAATTTGAAAGTAAAGGGGTAAAATGGTAATTTTGTAAATAAAAGGGGTAAAGTGGAAATTGGAAAGGAGTAACTTAGTAATTATAATAATTGAGAAGGTTAAAATAGTAAATATGATAAATGTGAAGGGCAATTTGATAATTTAACCAACTAAGGGGGTAATTTGGTAATTAGGAGAATGAACAAGGGTAATTTGGTAATTTGACCAACTAAAGGGAAATTTGTTAATTATAATAAAGGAAAGGGCAAATTAGTAATCTAACCAACAAAATGGGAAATATATTAAATATAACAATTATGAAGGGTGTTTAGTGGCCTAATAAATGTGAAAGATAACTTGATAACCCAAACCGAGTAGGGATGTGGCTAAGATCAACTATGTGTGGGTTACGTGCTATGTGTGCCATATGTTATGCCATATTGTGTATTTTACGATTAATGATTAATCGTTGGTAGTGTAATATGGAGTGGATGTATGCTCATGTAACTTCTTTATGGCATGTGGATGATGATTACATGTGTTGTGTGTACGATGTTATATGATGTGACCCTCTAGGACATGCATGCTAGGATGTTTAATAACAGGATATGGGGTGAAAGGCATGAAAAAGAAAAAAAATGGGAGAATAAGATAACCAAGGGGAAGTAAGTTAGCTAACGTAGGTAAGAATGACCTAAATAATCCATTATCCATGAGTGGTGAAAAAGAGGGGGGACATAAGTAAAATGAAAGAGTGGGAGAAACTAGGGTTGAATGGGAGGAACTAGGGTTTGGGAGGAACTAGGGTTTGGGAGGAAACCCTAATTTGAGAAGGTGAAAAAAGAAAAAGAAAAAAATAAAAATAAATGAGAATGAGTGGGGTAGAAAGTGAGGGTTGGATCTAAGGGTAGGTTGTTGAAATAGTTTGGGATGTGTAAGGCAGAGAAGGGTGGGCCACATAGGCCCAGATTAGGATTTTTAGAGAAAACCCTAGAGTAAGGCGGTGAGTGGGCTTGACCCACACACTTAGGACTTGGGCTCCCGGTGTGAGGAAGTGGATTAAGGGAAGGATGTCGGGGCGAGTTAGGAGGTGCAGAAGTCTCAAGATATGGGGCATGCCCTCTTGGGAGGATAAATGTGGATATAGTTAGGCATGCATGTCAAGGGTGAAATACTTTCGAATAAGATATGATTAAGACACTAATCACTTAAAGAGGAAGATTGTTGAGCCAGACCCAGACCGGTCCACCGACAAATAATAGTGGGCAGGAGTCGGGTGCCCTGCATAACCAGTTCACTGGAGAATAATAATGGCCAGGAGCATTTTGCTCTGCATAATCTATCCACCGGCTATAATAGCGAGTGATTCCATGCTCAACAAACCAAACGTAAAAATGATAAGACACGGGGAAGACACTAATTACTTATAGTGAAATACCATGTAAGTCGAGGCCAGATCGGTCCACCGGTGAATAATAGTGGCCAGGAGCATTTTGCCCTACATGATCGGTCCACCGCCGAATAATAGTGGCCAGGAGTGTTTTACCCTACATGACCGGTCCATCGGCTATAATAGTGGGGTTCTCGCACTCACATGGACATTTATAATCCGAGATGATTGATTAATGATGGACTAATGGCCTTAAGGCCCTAAGAGTATCGATTATTCAATTATGGCCTATTAATATTTGGTTGATTTGTTAAGTATGCAAATGCACGAAGGTGAACATTACTAATGCACCATTAATATCCGATCGTCTTGTCAAATATATGAATGTACGGATCTGTATATTATGTTTACACCTGTCGTTATGTATGGATATAATAGCATATCATGTGTTACATTGCATGCCTACTTTTAAGTGTGTTTTTAAAGGGTTACTTAGTACAGTAGTACTAAAGGGTTCCATTCATGGGTCCCTGCCTATTCAATGGGTAGTGTCCCCTGCAGGTTGTTTTTAGGTGCTATTTAAGTGGACTCTTGGGAAAGAGCATAAGGAACTATCCGGAAAGTCCTAGGGTTGTATTCCTTCCCTTTTTAAACCTTAGTTTTGATGTGGCCTTCATTTTCTTGTAACCACCATTGGTGGATTATATTCTTATAAAATGTTTACTTGCGCTACTCTGATTTAAATATGCTTGAGTTTCTCGTAAATTGTATTTTACTCTTTTAGCTTTAGCACTTGGTACTGGAACGGTATGAGTGAACCGGTCTGGTACTAAGTGTGGCGGTAATATCCTCAGAATTCACGGTTTTATTATTTCACTTCCGCTAATTATTTTAATAAAACGAAATTTTTCAGTAGTGAATTTTGGAGGTGTTACATGTTGGGCTGCTGCTAAGTGCAACCCTGCCTGCCAAAGGAGAGGGGAAAAAAGGGAAAAAAAGAGAAAAGGAAGTAAAGAAGAAAGAAAAGAAAGAAAAAGGAGGGAAGAAAAGGGAACAAGAAAAAGGGAAAATAGGGTGGTAGGGTGTTTTAGATTTTTTTAGAGTTTTATGAATAATAAAAAATGAATAATAATAATAATAATAATAAGAATAATAATAATAATGATGATGATGATGATGATGATGATGATAATTTATATTAATTTATAAATTATTATGATTCATTTATAATTTATCTTAGGCTAGTAAATAAATTTAGTCTCTACTAAGTATGTCCCTACATCATTTTTCTTCTTTTATTACCATTACTACTACTACTACTACTACTACTACTACTACTATTAGAAATGGTACGTATAATTAAATATTATCTAATAATTTCTTATTTTATTCTTAAATCATAAAATAAAGTTTTGGCGTATTACAAAGATAACTTTAATAAGGTGATACAACCTCAAAGGATAATAAAGCCAACAAAGCAAGAGGTGGTGAAGAAAGAGATAATTATATTATTGGATGTAGGTATGATATATCCCATCTCCGATAGCTCTTAGGTTAGTCATGTACAAATGATTCCTAAGAAAGGTGGAATTACCGTGGTTAAGAATGATAATAATGAGTTGATGCTTACTAGAATTGTTACTGGATGACATATTTGTATTGATTTTAGAAAATTAAATGATACCACAAGAAAAGATTCTTTTTCCCTTTCCCTTTATTGATCAAATGCTTGAGCATTTAGTAGGACATGAATTTTATTACTTTCAATATGGCTATTATGATTACATACAAATTTATATTTCTCTTGAGGACCACAAAAATACTACTTCTACTTATCCTTATGGCACTTTCTCATATAGGCAGATGCCTTTTGGCCTTTATAATGCTCTTGATACCTTCCAAAGATGCATGATGCCCATATTTCATGACATGATGAAAAATTTATGGAAGATTTTTCATTGCTTAGCTCATCTTTTGATGCATATTTGGATAACTTTAAGATTGTACTAAAAAATTGTGAGGATACCAATCTTATTTTTAATTGGGGAAAATTTCATCTAATGGTGTAATAAGGGATTGTGTTAGGATATAAGATCTCATGTAAGGGGATAGAGGTAAATAAAGAAAAAAAATAGAAATTATAGAAAAATTACCTCCCCCAAAATGTGTTAAGAATATTTATATTTTTCTTAGTCATACTAGTTTATATAGAAAGTTTGTTAAGGACTTTTCAAAATTTTCAAAACCTCTATGTGACCTATTGGCTAAAGATGTAACATTTGATTTTTTTGATGTGTGCTTAAAGGCTTTTAGCACTCTTAAAGAAAAACTAGTAAGTGCTCTTATTATTGTTGCTCTGGATTAGAATCTTTCTTCTAAAATCATGTGTGATGCTAGTGATGTGGCTTTATGAGCAGTTTTGGGACAACATAGGGATAAAATTTTCCATACTATTTATTATTCTCGCAAAACATTGAATTCTGCACACAAGAATTATGTTACTAGTGAAAAAGAACTGCTGGCTGTGGTATTTGTTTCTGAAAATTTTCACCATTATTTGTTACTTAATAAAATCATTATGTATCCTGATCATGCTACTTTGAGATATCTTTTTATTAAGTAAGATGTTAAACCCAGAATTATTCGATGGATCCTACTACTGCAAGAGTTTGATTTGGAGATATGGAATAAGAAGGGAAACAAAAATAGCATAGTAGGTCATCTCTCCCGCCTACTATCATCATATAAGGTAAACAAATAGGGTGAGCATATTCACGACACATTCCCTGATGAGACAATCTATGCAGTTAAAAGTTACCATTATATGTTGAGATTGCAAATTACCTTGTAAGTAGAATTCTGCCTAATGATTTATCTTATCATCAAAGAAAGAAATTTTTGCATGCAATAAGATATTATTTTTGGGATGACCCTTATCGTTATAAAATATGTTTTGATCAAATAAAAAGGAGATGCATCCATGAACATAATTTTCATTCTATTTTATCTCATTACCATAGTAAAGAATGTGGTGGCCATTTTACACCTATAAGAACTGCAACTAAAGTTCTATAAAGTGGGTTTTATTGCCTTACACTATTTAATGATGCTTATGCTTTTGCTAAGGCTTGTGAAAGATGTCAAAGGGTTGGTAATATTTCTTGAAAATAATAAATTTCCATTACAAATATTTTAGTTATTGAATTATTTGATGTGTGGGGTATTAACTTTGTGGGACCATTTCGTAAATCTATGCATAATGAATATATCCTTGTTATAGTTGATTATGTGTCTAAGTGGGTTGACGCTATCACAACTTCCACTAACGATGTAAAATATGTCACCAAATTCTTAAAAAAGAATATCTTTACGAGATTTAGAACACCAAGGACTATTATAAGTAACGGGGGTTCTCATTTATGTAATAGAGTATTTGATGCTCTCTTGAGTAAGTATGGAGTTAACGTATAAGGTTGAAACTACATACCATCCCCAAAATAGAGGACAAATAGAAGTGTAAAAATGATAAGTTAAAAGGATGTTAAAAAAATGGTTAATTCTTCTAGAAAAGATTGGTCTTTAAAGTTAGATGACACACTTTGGGCATATAGAATTACTTTTAAAGCCCCCAAAGAAATGTCTCCCTATAAACTTGTTTTTGGATAATCTTGCCACCATTTTGCAGAACTTAAGCATAAATATTTTTGGTCCACTCAATTTCTTAACATGAATATGTAGGTTGTAAGTGAAAGGATGCTCCTAAAATTAAATAAGCTAAATGAATTTTGATTATGCACATATGAAAATGCTCGAATCTACAAGGAACACACAAAGAGGATTCATGATCAAAGAATCACAAAAAGAGAGTTATAAAAAGGGCGATAAGTGCTCCTTTTTAATTTATGCTTGTGATTATTTCTTGGTAAGCTACGTTCACATTGGTTCGGACCGTTCACAATGACACAAGTTTTCCCCTTCAGAGTAATAAAGATAAGTAGCCTAAAAAAAGGAACCTTTAAGATAAATGGACACCAATTCAAAGTTTATGAAGGAAGAGAATTTGAGAGCCTCAAAACCATCATACAATTAAAGAATCCTAGGTGAATATACTAGAGTCAAGAAAATGACTATAAACAACCCAAGTGTGTATTTGATCTAATTTTTTATGGATTTTTTTATTTCCTAGGCATTTTTATTATTTATTTATTTATTTACAAATATTTAGAAAATTAAATTGTTTATGAATAAATTTTAGGTCATAAGGATATAGAAATTTGAAGCTAGGAGGTAACATGAATGGAGCACTTGTGAGGTAACATAGAGTGGGGATGTATTTCACGAAATGGGTCATGTTGACATAGACACATGAACTTCTTCCATGGTATTTTTATAGTATTTTCATCATGATTCAGGTACCTTATGTATGCTCTCATATATACTAAATTTCCATTTCCTCCTTTGTGTGGGATTGATTTTCCATGAGGATGATGTCTATGATAAGTGTGGGAGATTATTGGTTCATTTTTGTGCTTCATTGATTTGTTACATGTTTATTTTTTTTTAGTGTTTTGTTTTATTTTAGTTTTTTCTTCTTATTTTTTGTTTATCCTTATGAGCCCTTAACTAGTCAATGATAAATATATATTTGAAATCATGCTAACAGAGGATCAAAAAATTGAGATATAGTTAAGTGAAATTTTTTTTTGTTTAATTTTGAAGTAGGAAACATATATCTATATGATTGGATGTGAATGGAGTGAGAACATGTATGATCTTCCAACCATCAACATGGCATGTTGAGATTCATCACAACATATAGTGAGATTTTAAGCCATATAAGCTTTCTTGTTTGAGCATTTCACATAAAATAATATATATTATATTATCTTCTTTTTTCTTTGTAAACCTCACATACACTAATTTTTTTTATCAAACTACTTGAGATAACCCTTTTAATGGATTATAGAGACTACTAGAACTTGTTCATGTGTTAATCAAATCTTTTAGGTTATAACAACCTCGACTGATAAAGTGATAAAGACACTTTAGGATTTACTACCACATAGCCAAAGAGCCTTTTACCACTTTTTTTGTGTATATGAGTTGTACACCCCTTAATTAACCCCCTTGAGCATTTTAAATTGACATTTATTTTTAATTTATTTGATCATTACCCACATTTTCCCAAACCAAACCTAAAATATATCTCTATCCTTATTCTATAAGCTAGTAGAAATTTTTATGAGACTTATGCAAGTGATTCAAATTTGAATGTGAAGAAAGTCTTAAATAGCATAAAAAAGAATAAGTGTGGGAGAGGTAAAAAATTAAAAAATATAGGATACAAAAAAAGAGAGAAAATAGAAAATTGGTTTACCTCCTTTCTTTTATTTTGAAGAGAAGTCATGAAATGATGTGGAGGCCGAACATACAAATACTTGGCCTATGTGATGCTATGTTATGTATTGAAAAGATATATTGTAATACCTTGATTTTAAAAAATAAAATCTTAAATATTCGACCCTTAATTAAGATAATTTAATACTAAATTTTATTTATTTTGGGACTCTTGATTTACAAGTAGATGAAAATATTTAATAAATTAAATATGATTATTTTTATCATTTTACCTTACTCTTTTATTTAAATAAATTTCAAACCCATAATTTTTACCAAAATTATTATCTTAAATAAATACCTAAATTTAAAATAAATTAATTTAACAATTTTCTTTTCAAAACTAATTTTATCATAATCCCTAATCCTAATTCTAAAAATATTTTTCTCCTTTTTCTTTTTCTCCCCTTTCCCTTTTCTTTTTCTTTCTTCTTCTTTTTATCCTTCACTCTTTTCCCTCTCCTTTCTCCCTTAGGTTGGCCCAGCCCCTCCCCTTCTCCTTTTTCCCTTCTCCTATTGGGTCAGCCCATGCCCACCTTCCCCCTTCTTCTTATTTCTTTCCCCGTTTCCCGCTTTAGGGCAGCCCGCTCCTCTCCCCTCTTCGGTCTTTCTCCTACACGGGCCAACCCGCTCCTCCCCCTTTCTCCTTCTCTTCTGCAAACCCTCTTCCCCTTCTTCTTCCCCTACACCCCCTCTCGAGCCAAACTCCCCCTAACCTCCCTTACATGCCTTCTCCACCCTTGCGTCCTGCACCCACCGACGACCAATGCCTGCACCGCCCTCCCCCTATCATCCTCCCTTTCCATTTTTAGCCAAGCAAACCCTGACCCCCTTTCCCCTCATGCCTGTCCCTCCCCCCTTTTTTCCCTATCACCTACTATGTTCGACAGGCTATAATTGTAGTACCCCCCTTTGGTACCACCTACCCTGCTCCCCCTCCCTCTCTTCTCTTCTTTTTTTTCTCTTCTTCTTCTTATTCCCCTCCTCTATACCTTACTTCCCCTTCAAGCGTCCCTCTCCCAACCGACCCTTCTTCTATTTTCTCTCCCTTTTCCCTCCCCTATTTTTCATCATTACCTCGTTTGCAACCACCACCGGCCACCGATGGCGCTTCCACCACCACACCAACCTCTATTATTATCCAACACCACTTCTCCTTCCTTCCTTCCTCTTCCTATGCCTCCCTATCTCTTCTTCTTCTCCTTAATCTAATTCCTACCGACCCCCTTACCTTGCCCATTCTCCCTGCAGTAGCCTCCTCCCCCACCACAGATGTCGCTAGCTCCTCCGTAACCTATCCTCCCTACACGACCAAGTAGAAGTCACCCCAGCCTCCCCTGTAGCACAACCCCTTTTCCCTCGTCTCCCCTTTAATGAATCACCTTGCAGCCACCATCCTTTGACCACCTTCCTTCCCCCTCCTTTTCCTCCATCGTCACAACTCCTCCCGGTTGTATTCTGCAACCACCCACCCCTACACCATCACCCGCAACCACCATGCACAGCCCTGCACTAGCTACCCTCTTCTCTTCCTTTATTACCCTTTTCTCCCTCTCCCCCTACTCAGCACCTCCCTTCTGCAGCCCAATTTGCCACTACCGCTACCTGCGAGCTACCTGCACCACACCCCCAACACCTAACCACCTCCTCCCTCACCCTGCACCCAACAACCACCACCCATACCTCTCCACTACCTCCCCCAACCCCTTCACTCGAGCCTCCCCTCCCTCCTTATTCCCCCTTCATAAAAAATACATGGCTCACGCTGCATGGCAGCATAAGTTATGCCATATATTTTGGTATATATCTAACACATAATTATTTAATGTTATATTTAATATATACTTTTAATAAAAATCATTCTTTTATGTATCTAGTATTAATATGTTACATGTGACATTATTTTTTAGGTACAATTTCTTCTAATCAGAGCTTAAGCATTTCAAATCGGGGATACTAGTTAAGGTTGGTTTGATTGAGAATAAGGTAACCATCATACTCACTAAAATGTGTGGATTATCATATACTAGCACATTATAATTTTTGGTACGTGATGTATGTGAAAATGTAGTGTTACTTTCCAATTCCATGATTATTATGTTGCCTTATATATGGTGTGACATATGTGAAAGGGGTGACTAAAAAAATTTGGATGATGCTAATGGTAAGTGTTAGGTGCATATATATGCTAGGCTAAGAGAGTATGGACACCTATAAAGAAAAATAACTAATAGGAGCCCTAGGGGCAATTTGTCTTTTGGACACCTTTGGGTGTTTAAACCTTAGTGGGGTGCCTAATGAGATAGGAATGTTGTTAAGAGTGGATCTAGGGGTTTGGTGGGTTATAAATGTATATGATAGTGGAAATATTAATATTTTAGTGGACACCTTTGGGTGTTTAAACCTTAGTGGGGTGCCTAATGAGATAGGAATGTTGTTAAGAGTGGATCTAGGGGTTTGGTGGGTCTAGGGGTATTTTGGTAAATTTTATGTTACGATGATAATAATTACAATACATGTGATGATTAAGGAACAAGTGGTACTAGGCATAATAATAAGGGTTTCGTGGCATTGATAGTACATGGTTGGATAAGAATATTAGTATTTTATGACCTGAGAATATTTTAGTAATTTGGTATGTGTAATGGAAGTTAACTTAATAAGCATGCAAGATAAAAGATAGGGATGGTAGGTATGGAAATGGGGGTGTTGAGGTGTTAACAATACATGTTTGGGGTATAAATGGTGAAATATATGGAATAAGGGTATTTTAGTAATTTTGGAGGTGTAAGGGTGAAGATACTAATAAAGTGTTAAAGGGTGATTATGTGTGGAGATAAGGTTTGATGGTGCTAGCACTTCATGTTTGGGTGTAAATGGGAAAATATGTGGAATATGGGTATTTTGGTAATTTTAGAGGTGTAAGGGTGAAGGTATTGATAAATGTATATGCCAAGTGTTAAGGGGTGATTATGTGGGGAAGTAAGGATATGGTTAAGGCTTAGATTGTATGTTTTATGTGCTTATGGGTGTTTTGATATGTGTTATGTATTAAATGGGAGTATGGACTAAAATGTGTGTAGTGCAGCTTGCTTTGCATGGAACTAAGGTAAGTTGTATATGAGTTATGATATGGATGATATAACTTGTATTTTATGACATGCTCTTATGTATAGTTGTTATAATATTACATGCATGCTAGGAGGCCTTAGGTGGTATGATGAGGTTGTGGGGATCTAAAAGATATAAAGAGGGTGGAGTGAATAGGAAGAGGTGGGAAAATCCTAAGTACCTTATGACCTATGGGTGACAGAGTAAAGGGAGAATAATAATAAAATGAAGGGTTGGAGTAAATCTTGCATTGGAAGTGTAAGGCTTGCATGGGATAGTTAGTATTTGCATGGGGGTAAAGTTTACATGGGAAAAGTTGGTTTAAGGTTTAATTATGATGAAGGAAGAGTACTTTGGGTGATTGGAGTCATTGGGTGAAAGATAGTACGTGGGTTGGTAGAAGCGTGCATGGGGGCTTAACTAGGGTTTTTGGGGGGAAATCCTAAGTAGGGGAGTGTGTGAAAGGGGTTGATGTGGATTGATTGGAGTTAGGATTGAGATTGGAGGTGTCTTATGGAGGGAGATGAGTCAAGTGGTAAAGATGGTGGAGTGTGTGTGTGAAGGGATGGTGTAAAAGAAAGGAGGAGTATTAGGGTTTTGGGGTGGCCAACTAGAGTTTCACATCATATGTGGAAGATGGGAAGCAGAGTTGTGATGTTGGATGTGGGTTGAGTGGAGTGATGGTGTTGGAATAAAAGGGAAGCATGGGCCATGTATGATAAATAGAGGTTAGGGCCACATAGGTTGGATTAGGGTTTCCAAGGAGAAAATCCTAGTGGGCAATGGCGAGCTTAGGTGAAGAAATGGAAAATTGGGCCCTGACCCACATGTGCGGGGATTTTGGATTTCATGGTGAATAGGGGAAAGGTGAGGAAGTAGTCTTAGAGTCCTAAGGAGTGTAGAGGTCCCAAATCATGGGATAAGGTTATTCAGGGAGTCTGGGGTTAAAGAGTGAGAATGGGAAGTCCAAGGGGCATGCATGTCTAGTAAGAAATTACTCGTTGAATAAGAGACGAATAAAACACTAACCATTTAAAGTGGAAGACTATTGAGTCGGTCCTAAACCAATCCACCGGCAAGAATAGTGGCCAGTTGCATTTTGCCTTAGAGACTGATCCACCGACGAATAATAGTGGCCAGATACGTTCTATCTTGGAGTATATTTCGATTCATTAACTATAATAGTGGGGGATCCCGAGCTCAATATACCAAACCTTAAATGATAACAAGTCATGGGAAAAATACTAATCACTTATAGTAGAACACCATGTGAGTTAGAGCCAAACCGATCCACCGGCGGAAATAGTGGCCAGAAGCATCTTGTCTTGGAGACAGATCCATGAGTAAATAATATTGGACAGGAGCGTCCTACCCTAGGTGTTTCTGATCCACCGACTATAATAGTGGGGTTCCTGTACTCACATGGATTTAATTCCATAGTTGTGTGAAGACTAATCTAATGGCTAATTAAGACACTAATGGCTTGAATACAATAAGGATGAATGAACTAGTATGTCTTACAGATGTGTGTAGCTATTCGAGTGATTATGTAACACCCCAAAATTCACTAGTGAAAAATTTCATTTAAATTAAGATTTAGCGGAAGTAATTAAATTAAAACTTGTGAATTTCGGGAATGTTACCACCGTGATTAGTACAAGCCCGGCCCACGACCGTTTCCGTACTAACCACAAGGCTAAAAGAAATTGAAAAACCATCATAAATCAAACCCATGCAAGACTTCAAATAAACAATAAAAAATTATAAGATAGAAATCATAGTGCATGAAAAAGAGTCATAATCCAAAGTACATAGTCAAGGTTCCTTAAAAGGGAAAAGGTTTACAAAGCGATAAAGGTTTATTTCTGGTAAATCCAATATAGAATAGAAACTCATAATGAAGAAAGTCTGGCCACACCTCTCTTGATCTCTGTGCCAAGCCCATGCTCAACACTCAGCCCCGCCTGATGCTTCGTAAGCATCGAAGGCATCGAAGATACCATCTCCTACCTACACAAACTCAGGTGGGTCCTCTGCTCGTGGGAATGAGCAACACCCATAAAAAGGGTGGTCAGTATGCTACATACTGAGTAAGGTAACCATGCACTAAGACCAAAACACAAAGGCACATAATCCAAGCATGATAGCATAACAACATACGATCACTTTAGATAAATAAATAAAGGCCTGATTATAGTCTGGTTAAATTAATTATTTAATCTCTGATCAGTACTCATTTCACATTATGTTGTTTATCAAATCCATGCGAGTATGGAAAACCCATTATTATAGCCGGTGGATCGGTTACTTGTAGGGCAAAATGCACCTGGCCGCTATTATATGCCGGTGGATCAGTCTCCAGGGCAAAATGCTCATGGCCACTATTGTTCGCTGGTGGACCGGTCTGACCCCGTCTCTCATGGTGTTCCACTGTAAGTACTTAGTGCCTTCTATATGTCATATCAAACTTAGGGTTTGGTTTATTGAGCTTGGGATCCCCCACTATTATAGCCAGTGGAGCGGTCACTTATAGGGTAAAATAGACCTAACCGCTATTATAGCCGGTGGATCGGTCACTTATAGGGTAGAACACACCTAACCACTATTATATGTTGGTGGATTGGTCTGGGCCCAACTCAATAATATTCCACTTTACATGATTAATGTTTTACCGTGTCTTATTCAAAATTTTCACCCTAGACATGCATGACAAACTCCATCTACACTTATCCTATCAAGAGGGCCCGTCCCATATCTTAAGACTTCTGCACCTTCTAACTTACCCCAACATCTTTACCTCCTTTTCCTACTCACACTAGAAGCCCAACTCCTAAGTGTGTGGGTTAAGGCCCACTACCTTACACCTCCAAGTCCACTCACTGTTTTACCCTAAGATTTTCTCCAAAAACGCTAATTTGGGCCCATGTGGCCCATCCTTATCCACTTCACACAACCCATACTATTTTAACACCCCACACATCACAACCCTTTGATTCAACCCTCATCATCTCACTTTACTCTCCAAGTACATATGTGACCATGAAACCCTAGGTGATCACACCAAATCCTAGCTGGCCACGCCAAACCCTAGAATCCTCCTTTCCACATGTCACCCCTCCATATCTCACCTTCCACTTTTATTTTTCCCCAATGCTCATGCTCATCCCTCACATAATAATCTTCCATACTCATCTTATACTCCACTCACCCTCATTTTTTTTCCTTTCTACCACCTTCTCAGATTAGGGTTTTCTTTCTAACCATAGCTTGGTCTCCTATGCACCCTTATACTTTCCTATGTACTATTTTTCACCCAAAGCCTCCAATCATCTAGAAAACTCTTCCATTACATTCCTCTCACCCCAAATCAACTTTCCATATGTAAAATTTACACCTATGTAGACTCTATCCATCTCATGCAAACCCTTGAAGTTTTTCATGCAAAACATTTTTATAAAACCCTAGATTCTCCCATGGTTTTTATAAAACCCAAGATTCTCCCATGTAAATTTCATCCAATTTATTTTGATTTAAGTCCCCTTTTATTCTTCCACTCATGGATCATGAAATGTTTAAGTCAATCCCACATTCCTTAGTCAACTTACTTCCCCATTTTCCTTTTTCATCCTTTCACCCTATATCATCACATTACATATCCTAGCATTCATGTCCTAAAGGGTCACACCACATCACATCATAATCACAACATATACATATTATACACATGCCATAAGATAACATATGAGCATACCTCAACTCCAAGCTACGCTACACATAAACTAGTTATAACGATAATCATAAGATACATAACATATCATGATACATGGCATGCAAGGCATATAAGGCACATAGCATACATAAGGTCTTAGCTACACCCTTACCTAACACGACATTGGTCTTGCAGCACACTCCTACACCTCCTTAGGGTTTTGATTGGTTTCATCTATAAGAGGAAAAAACTAAGGATTAGTTTCCCTCCTAATAAAATACTATTATTTCCTATTTTATTTTAAGATTAGGTTTCATATTCTTAAAGGAAACTTTATAAGTGAAAATAGGGTTTTTAATAACATTTATAGCCATACTTATATTATTACATCTAATAGCTTATTTCTAGTTATAGTACTAATACTAGTTATAGAAAAATAGCGATACTAATAATAATAGTAATAATAATACTCCTAGTAATAGAAACCCTAGTATTTTTAAGGCTAAGACTAATAATAGGGTTGGGGTAAAATAATAATATAATAATAGTAATACTAACAAAATACTAATATTGTTAAGGATAATAGTAATATTTGAAAAGATGATAATATAAGGGTTTGAATATTTTTACCATAATAATAATAGTGATACTAATACTAACAATAATAATAATAATAATAATAGTAGTAGTAGTAGTAATAATAATAATAATAATAATAATAATAATAATAATAATAGTAATAATAATGATGATGATGATGGTATTAATTGAAATAAAGTGGAATAAGGTTTTAACCCTTCCTTGTAATACTACTACTACTACTACTACTACTACTACTACTACTACTACTAATAATAATAATAATCATAATAATAATAATAATAATCGTATTAATGACACGATAGGGTTTCGACCCTTAATAGTAACAACAACAACAATAATAATACAGTTAAAATGAATAAGGCTTGAATAATTAGGATTAAGGGTTGAGAGGGTTTAGGGTACCACCTAGGGTTGGTGGTGACTGGCGGCACCGGCGGTGGTACACGACGGTGACGGCGGCGGTAGGAAAATGGGGAGAAAAAAGAGATAGTTGAGTGCTAGGAATAGGATAAGGGGTGAGGGTGGAAGTTGGGGTGATTGAGGTTGCCCAAGTTTAGAGGGTTGGAGTGAGGGTGGTGGTGCAGCCAAAGGTGGCGGCGTAGACGGTGGTGCTGTGGTGGCCGAAAGTGGTGGAAAGGGAGAAAGGGAGGAGGAGAGGGAGGAAAGGGAAAAGGAGGTTAGGGGGAGGTAGAGGAAGGTCTGCAGGGAATTTTGGGAGGTTGAAGAGGTGGTCGTTGTGGCAGGAGTGGTGGCAAACGGTGGTGCGAAGGGCGGCAGAGGTGGAAGTGTGGCTACTCGGGAAGGAAACTTTGCATGGCTGAGGTGGCTCATGCAAGGAAAATAAAGGGAGGAGGGTGGTGTAGTTTGGTAGAGGGTGATGCAGGGAGTGGTGATGTGGGTGGCTCGAGTGGTGGCACTGAGCGACGGCGACGGCAAAGGCGTCTGATCGGGCGGTGGTGCAAAGGAAGAATTTTTTGGATTTCAGGAAAGAGCTCGAGTCTAGGGCTCGTTATGGGGTATTTATAGGGTAAATGAAGGGGGATAATGTTAGAAAGGAAATAGGAGAATAGGGGCAAGTAGGTTAGGGCTCACCGGCCGGCGATGGCCGACCGGTGCAAGCTGCCATGGTTGGTTGTGATTGGCTAAGGAGAAAGAGAATGGCACGTGAGAACAGATGGAGGTTGGTTGGGTCAAAATGGCAGGCGAGTCAAGGGGAAAAGAGAGGAAGGTTGGTCGGTCAGCGGCATGGTTGGCGGCAAAAATCTAGGCACGGGTAGGGGTGGGAGTTGCAGGTTGACAGGGAAGGAAGAAGAAGGAAGGGAGAGGACCAGGCGGTCCAAAAAAGAAAAGAAGGGAATCGGCCGGGTGACGGGGAAAAAAATGAGGAAGAAACGCGGTGTATGGGGCTTGGGTCGTGCCGAAAGAAAAAAGAAAAAGAAGGGGTTTTGGGCCGTGGGTGAGTTGGCCCAAATAGGGAAGAAGAGAGAAAAAGAAAAGGGAGAAAGGAGAGAAAGAAAGAAAAAGGGAAAAGAAGGAGAAAAAAGGAAAAGAAAAAATAGGTTGGTTGGGGTATTTGAAATTTTTTGGGATATTTAAAAATAATAATATTTTAATAAAATAATATTTAATTCCCTTTTTTGGCTAATTTGAGGTTTTTGAAAGAGTTTTCCTAAATTCCATTTTAATTAGCAAAACACTCTAATTTTCTCCAAATAAATTATTTATAAATTTCCTATTGATTTGGTCCTATTTACTCCTGATTTTAATAAAATAATTAATTTAATTAATTTTCATAATAAATCTTTAATTACCAATAATTCTAAAATTAGGATTTTGGGGTATTTCATATTATGGTACTTTAGTTGATGTATGTGCGCTCCCATGATTACATGTTTGATGTATTATATTTTATGTGTTGTACGTGAGCCTTACATATTAGTCTTGTATAAATGGTTACTCAGTACCATAGTGATGAAGGGATTCCTTTCTTGGGCCCTTACCTATTCAATAGGCAGTGCCCTTTGTAGGCTAGACTGTATGCTACCTTTGGAATTTATCTTCAGGATTGAGAGCGTAGGGTTATCCGGGGCCACTAACCTATGTTTCAAACTAGGAAGTATTTCTGTGTCCTTCATGAAATGATTTGTATTTCTTTTCTACTAATAGTTTCTTTGTAACCACGATTAGTGGGTTTTTCTTGGAAGGAGAGTTAACCTTCCTATCTATTGCGCTACTCTGATTTGTAAAATATTTCTTGTAAATTAATTAAATTATGTTTTCTATCCTTAGCACTTAGTAGCGGATCGGTGAAAGAAAATTGGTATGGTATTAAGTGTGGCGGTAAAACCCCAGAATTTGTTGTACTTCCTTTCGCATAAAACTTTTAAAAATAAAAATTTTTAGTAGTGAAATTTGGGGGTGTTACATATATAGCAATGAATATAAGAGAAAAGTAAAAACAATAGAGTATGTCTTTATGAATATGGATCTTGATATGACTAAGGTGTGGTTTGGTTTTTACTCATTATTATTATTATTATGTCCATATCTGTCATGTTTATATGCGAACCATATGTTGAAATTAATCCTTAATGTTTTCCAATGCTAAATCTTGGTTGAGTACAAATCTTGATGTTATGAAAGTAGAAGATTCCGAGACAACATTAATTATGGGTGTTAGAAGTGTCTTTGTTGTTTTTATATGATCTCTATGTGATTTTGTGGGTATATTTTATGTGAAAACCTCACAAGACATTATTTATCCTTTAAGGGTAACCTAAGAGTTTAAAGGGTTTATTCCATATGCTAAGTGCAATCGTAAGACTTAAAAAGTACCTGGTTAATTTTATTTTTATTTTATTCTTCAATTCGAGTCATGTTTTGCTTGAGGACAAACAAAACACAAAGTGTGGGGGCGTTGATGAATGCATAATTTTATATATTTTATACTCTTTTAATTTAATCTTTTGGCTATTTATTTGAATAATATATGAGGTTATTTATATTATTTTTAATTTTGTGCTTAATTTATAAAAATTTCATATATTTAATTAATTTAGAGTTTAAAGTTAATTTTTGTACAATTTTGAAAGCTTTTCATATTTTGATCATAACTTATTACGCATAAATTTGGATTTAGATGATTTAAATTTTGGTGTACAGATAAAAATGAGATCTTCAACTTCTATTTCTATTATTGTTTCCTAAATTTGATTTTATCAATGCCAATTTTTTTAGGGACCCGTAAAGGTAAGTAAAAATTACTATATAGGTGGTGACACCATACAAGTCATAAATTATATTGAAGTTACAACTGACAACACCTACTATAATAAAGATGTCATTTAATAGTTCCTTCATTTTTATTTTCAAAGTTGCGGAGAGGCGTAATCAAAAATCTTCAACAAAAAGGACCACACATGAGTTCAAAGAAGAAAAAAAAAGAAGAATAAGAAGAAGATTGACAAGTCAATATTACATGCACACCTAAGAAGAAGAACAAGAAAATACCAAAGATAAAAAGAGAAGGAAGAAAGATAAAGAAAAAGGTTTCTTTTTTATTTATTTATATATTTTACCTAAGAAAAGACTAAGGGTTAACAACCCTTCTATATATATATATATATATATAAGGGGAGGGTCACATACAAACTCTAATTAAAATACAAATATAGGAACCAATTTCATCCATTGGATTAAAATTTAATCAGCATTCAAGATTTTATTAATATATAACCGAAAAACTAAACTAAACCTATATCCAAACCAAATATTCAAACCTCTAAACCCATAAACCTTACAAACCCTAAACCCTATAAACCCTAAACCCTAAACACTCTAAACTCTAAACCCTAAAACCTAAACCACTAAACCCTCTAAACTCTAAACCCTAAACCCTAAACCCTCTAAACCATAAATCATACACCCAAAACCCTCTAAACCATAAACCCTAACACTAAACCCTCTAAACCCTAAACCCTAAACCCTAAACCCTCTAAACACTAAACCCTAAGCCCTATAAACCCTAAACCCTAAACCCTCTAAACATTAAACACTAAACCCTAAATCCAAACCCTAAACCCTAATCCCCAAACCATACAAACCTAAATCCCAAACCCACTAAACCTTAAACCATCTAATTTCCATCCAAAGGTATGCATGTTTCAACAAAAGAAAAAAACATACTTATCAAATATATATTCATTTAATTATATAATATGAGAAGGAAAAAAAATCCTCCACGATTAAAAATTTGACAATTCCTTAAATTGAACCTTATACAAGTTTGAAAAGAAACCTTCCACTATCATCTAAACTACAACGAAAAGCATCAATGACCAATACCTTAATGAAGTTGAAAAAAAAAATTACATCCAACTCCGGTCTTTCATTCCAAAATCTATCATTCACATATAAAAAATTGACATTAGTTATAATTCGAAGTAAGGAATTAAAAAAATATTACAAATTCACATGGAGAAGTAAAATAATTTCTTTTGCCTTTGATTTTAATTTTGATTTTGTGGGACAGTTCCGACAATCATGGCATGCATATTCTCCACATGCCATGCACTTTCTTATCATCTTCTTTTGTTTCTTAATGGCCTTTTCTTTCTCCCCTTTGATCCTCTTTCCACTTCCTTTATTTTTGGATTGACGTGGTAGTTGAATGGTAACTTCACTCGGAGCACTTATCCTAATTAAGGATTTAATGATATCTGATATGCTTGAAGGCTTATCACTAATATTCTTCTCACTCCATTCCTTCTTAAAATCTTCAAGAATTCTTATAAATTGATGGGTACCTTCTTGATTCCCTTCAACTAGGCTGACGCATTCAAACATTTCAGACCATAACCTCAAATTAGTCTTTCATATCATCAGATTTGGAACATTGTTCCAATGGATTCCCTTCTATATCATATACTGGCCTTTTCATGTCATCTTTAGTTCACTGATTCACTACCAATTGAGTAGGTATATGGTCTACTCCTTTTCCTTTCAAAACCCAAAGTATATGCCTACATGGAATCCCGCATCTTTGAAACATCTTACAAGAGCACTTAATATCTTCGTTTATTATATTATATACCACCCAAAAAGTATTCTTACAATTTGACATACCAAGTTCACCAACCACAACAATCTCTAAGTCACCTTCCCTCATAAAATCATCAAGCCCACATGAAAATGAAGAAGCAAAAATCTCAATTTGAAACTCAAAAAATATAGTATGGGTATAAACCTCAGATGCATGCTTTTCCAATTTAAGGGGAGTCCTAAGTTCGAGATATGACAATTATGATATGTTATTTAGCTCCAACTGTTTATACCTTTGTCCATCCAATGCACTCTCATACCACATATAAAACTCAACCAAAGTACAATGATTATTAGTGAAAGTCCTAAAAAAGCTATTATCACTCTCTGATCTTGAAGTTGTTCTTAGAAGCCCTCCCATAAACAAGTCTCTAAAATATGCAAGTATCCATAAGTTTCTTATATCAAACATATGACCAAGCCATTCATGTTCCTCCAAACCAGATTCAACAATTATCCCCATACACTTACACTCAAACTCCTTAGGTTCAATTTGTACACTCCAAACACATACAAATAACTTGTTTATGAAATCAGAGTCATGGATGGAAGGACCAATTTTTTTGGGAAATTTACTCATAATGTGCCACATACAAAATCTATGGTGAGTCTTCTTGAAAACCCTCTCTATGGCAATTTTTATTGCTGGATCGTGATCAGTTATTATACAATAAGGCTCAATATTTCCCATAGCCTTAAAAAATGTCTCAAATAACCAGTGAAATGAACCAATATTTTCATGAGCTATTAACCCTGCTCCAAAAGTGACACACTTTTTGTGATGATCAACCCCAGTAAATGGCGCAAAAATCAAATTGTACTTATTTGTACCATAAGTATAATAAAATAAAATTATATCACCAAATATAGAGTAATTCTTCCTAGATATAGGATCAGCCTAGAAAGTACAAACAAGAACTCCACTATCATCAACCATATAATCAAAATAATATCCACTCCAATTCTCCATCTTCTTACCAAAGATTTCTACAAACATATCAGAATCAGAATCTCCAATGTAACACTTTATATCCCTAGAATAGTTCTTAAAATCCTGTAATAAAGCACTTACATTCTCATACCCTCCTACATGTTCTTTGAATAACCGAAATGATTTCAATGCCCTAATGTTCATCCTAGTATTATCTGTAATGAATTTCTTACACGAAATAGTAAAATTCCTCCCCTTTTTTAGAAATTGTCTAATACTAGGGGTAGCTAGAAGATGATTATGTCCCTCATAAATATTTAAAATCACAAAAATCCCTTCAATGTTATGCTTAAGACACATTTTAGCTCTACATCCCACTCTATTAACCACTCTCCTTCTAGATCCACCTTCACTACTACCTTGGGCTCGACATATATTCCTTGATGGTTTAAATCCTTCCCTAGTACAAACAAGATATTTTAGTGTCACAACATTACTCATAGTTTTCTTTTCACCAGACAAACGAACACTAAAACCACAAATGTATGCATAGTTCATATAAAAATTAATCCCAACATCCAATGATTCAAATTTCATTCCTACAAAAGGGGCTATTTCTGGTGAACAACAAGGTATCCGTTCTTTTGTTGTTCCATCAGGATATGTGTGGGGTATTGACTTAGGAGTCACCAACCCACAACCAACATCTTTTAAGTTTGAGGGAGGAGAAGAACTATGTTTGTCACTCATAATGCCTATACAATTAAACAAATAAATCTATCACAAACAAGAAAATTAAGATTAAAAAAAGTGTATGCATATTAAACTGATGATAAAATAGCAAATATGCATTTTTAACTCATTGCCACTAACTAATCCATTTACATTATCAAACTAACAAACAAAAATTATAACACAATGCTTAATTTCTTAGAATACAAAGGCATAATATGATGGCTAGAAATTTTGGTTAAATTTAATAAATATATCATATAACTCAACATTTCAATTAATTATGTTCATCATATATACATAGAATTGTAATATACAAAATCAACAGCCTCTACTACATAATCCATGGAAAAAATAAAAAATCTAAAATAAATAAGATGAATAGAAGAAACATACTAGAAATAGCCTGCAGCTATATGCACCAAATTTACTTGTGTATGATAACCCTGATAAAAAAGATAAATTTTAGCATAAATTGTTCTAAGCTGAACTATCAAGGAATTTAAATTATTTATCGCTAAAACATGTATTCACAATACAATAGCAATAGAAAATAAACTCTACAAACCCTAAACCATAAACCCTATAAACCATAAACACTAAAAACCCTAAACTCTCTAAATCATAAATCCTGAAAACCATAAACCATAAACCCTAAACCCTAAACCCTAAATCGAACACTAAACCCTAAACCCTCTAAAACCTCTAAACCCTCTAACCCTAAACCCCAAACCATCTAAACCCTAAACCCTAAACCCTACAGACCATAAACCATAAACCACAAACCTTCTAAAGCCTAAACCCTCTAAACCGTAAACCCTAAAAACCCTAACCCCTAATAAATGACAATATCAAACAAGTCTTTTAAGGTAACTTACTAAATTGTTGAGAAACCATGGGTTTTGGGGGGGAGAGGGAGGGGAGTTTTGATCTCCAACTACCACTATTAAATAGTAATTTTTAAAAAGTTTATATAAAATTTAGCAAGTTTATTGTATTACTAAGGTTCTTTTAAATAATAATGATAATAATAAACAACTAACGGTTAATAAACCAATAATTAACTCCAACTTATCGACATCATATCTAAAGCTAAAAGTGATTAAAAATAAAGTTGATGCCTAAAAATGATATCTATCATATCCGTGAGGTTCAAGTTATAAGATCCTATTTTAGCTTACCTTAAATAAAAGGATTATATGCATGCTCCTGTGTTGTCTAGCTTTAAAAAAACTATATAATAAAAAAATTGAATATATAAAAGAGTGATATTTAATTAATAATTACACAAACCAATGCAACAATAAATATAAATTTTCAAAAGTTATTCGGCATTTTATTATAATTAAATAGAAAATAGACTAGATAAAATTGATATAGAGGATAGGAAGGGACAAAAAAAAACAAGAGCCAACTCATACGACATATCAGGCCGAGAAGGAAATTAATGCCCATTAAAATTATATGTTGTCTCACCCTCACCTCCTTAGATACCGAATGCAATTTGAAAATAGGCCAGCTACTCTCCATCTCTCACCATAAAACCCAGATCATCAAACCAACTATCACCCACTCATCTTTTATCTTTATTTCACTTACCTAATCTTCGGTTCATCTTTTTTTTTATTTCAAGAATTTACATATACCAGACCCTTAAATTTATGCCTGCGGTATGCGTGCTCATCATCCTCTACCAACAAACATAGAGCTCAACAAGCTCGTCCAATGACTCAGGTTGAGGATTGACATCATCCAACATCCATAGCAAATGCTCAAACAGAACCACTTCACAGTTGACGGTGGTGTCGTCCAACTTCCCCGCAGAGCTGTCCACAAGCTCCCGAACCAAAGAATGGTCGATGGCCTGAACTCTTCCTTTCACTTAAATAAATAAAATAAGCTAACCGTTAAAATAAAATAAAATAAATCTCTATCATCATCCTCAATGGCATAAGAAACTTATCCTAAAAGGAGTCGTTTCTTCCTCCCACCCCCAACCTTAATCATCTACCTTTATCTCTAGAAGAATCCATCCAATCCGATTGAAAATTTTAAAACCCACCACCTTTTCTATATTCCCTACTTTACTTAATCCCCCTTTTCCCATTCTTTTCTTTCCCTAGCTATATAACGTCGCAGCGCTCCAGATTCTTCTCTCTTATAAAGAAAAAAATAATAAAAAACCCAACAACCGATTAATTAGGCGATCGAAGGATGAGGAGAAAAAAGAAGAGGAGCGGCAGAAGAAGATGTGATATCCCAATTTTCCTCTGGCCACCCTCTAGGAACTAAGAGCGCAATAGAGACTGCTTGGCATCCAACAATCATATAACAAATCCTATCAACTAATTTGGCTTAACAAAAGCCAAATCACAGAAACAAAATTACGAATTGGAGGAGAGAGTTCGGAATTATATCGATGGTGTGGACAGGGGTGGCGGTCGTGGAGGTTGTGTGCTGGACTGCTACATTGGTTGTTCTAACTACAGCACTGGTGGAGCTCCTACTCAGGTCGCGCTGCCGTTGTGCTACGCCATTAGTGGTACTTGCCCACGTCCCATGTGTGGTGGAATAGTGTAGTGGTGGTTGAAGTCAAGAGGAGGTAGAGGAAGGTTGAAGAATGGAGGAGGTGAGGTTTGGTCAAAGTGAACAGGGGTAGAAATGGTGATGGAGAGATGGAGAGACGGGTGGAAGGGGATCGGGGGGTTTGGATAGATAGGCACAGAGGTAGGGATTAAGATAGAAGGGGGTGGGATAGAGAGGCAGAGAGGTAGGCGGGATGAATTTTCAACCGTTAGATTTATTAGATCCAACAGTTGAAAAACATTCCTATGTTTGTACAGTAAAAAAAATTTTTGCACATGATACTAAATCTATATATATATATACATCGACTAAAATAGAGCATAGAGGGGCATACAAGAAAAGAAAAGGGCACAAGTGACGACAAAGAGAGGGGAAACATAACCAAAGGGTCCATGAGAGAAAGCACGAAGGCTAAGAAAAAGAATAGAGAAAATAAGGACAACACGAGAGAGTTATAAATGGTGCACAATGTCAAATAATATTCAACGATGCCAGCTATCCGTGCCATAGAATATTATTTTCTTAGC
Organism: Tamarix austromongolica; assembly: GCA_039764185.1. NCBI lineage: Eukaryota > Viridiplantae > Streptophyta > Magnoliopsida > Caryophyllales > Tamaricaceae > Tamarix > Tamarix austromongolica. The sequence goes on from CM077818.1 coordinate 114,765,576, forward strand.
TCTTATTTTAAATTTAAGTGTTGTAATTTTATATTCAAATATTCTCAAGTTTAATATTTTATGTATAATTTAAATTCTATTTTTAATTTGATTATTTTATTTTAATTAATTAAATGATCTAATTTTCTTTTACCAAGGATATAGTGAAACCCTATTCTTTATACTAATAATTAATTGATTGCTTAATTAATAAATTAATCTTGTGTGTTTTATGTTATTAATCTAGATTATGCCTAATTAATAGACTATTCACCTTTAATTAGAGTTTGACAAGTTGAGAAAAGATGTGAGAGTTGATTCTCCACTCTAGGTCAAATAGCATAAATAGAAATTGAATGGGTTGTGAGAATATTTACATACTTTATACAGCAACGGGGAAGGATAAATAATAACTTGAACCTAATGCATTACTTTATTTAAATCCTTTGACTAGAGATAGTGGAACTGATAATTAGTGATAGGACCATGTAGCTCAAGAGAGTGTATTAGTTAAATGTTCTCGGTGACACATAACTAGTAATTAAAAAGATCGAGTAATTGATTAATCAGTTATATTAATTAGATAGTGGTAGATCCGGATTCCTTGGTAGCTTGTATTAATTGATTTTACCATTATTAGCTTTTATCTAATTCTATTTTAGTTTAATTTAGTTGATTTAAAATTTATGGTTTAGAATTAGTTATTTCTTTATTTGATTTCAACCATTTAGGGCTCATTAGAGGGATTAGAGTCCTTGCATTAGTATTTAATCTTCGCGGGAATGATATTATGGTACTAATTGTGCCTTATATTACATACGGTTGGTATACTCGTTGATTGGCATATTTGGCTGACAACATGTTACCTTTTAGACCACTATTATACTATCCTTTTGCTGAAAACAACTAACACCTCGCCATTTCATTGTGGATGACAACCCCATAACTAATTCCCCCTCCTTCATTGAAGCATGTAACATCTATATTTACCTTAACCCGCCCTAGGCTTGGCTTATTCCATTGAGATTATGTTTATTCTACTTTAGTTCGTTCGCGGATACTTGCAATGTCCCTATGGTGAAGGAGATCAGGATGATGCCTGACCTAAAAATCATGCCTATTCTTTAGCACCATTTGTGTAATACCCCATAATTTTAATTTTTTAATGTGTGCTAATTCACATGTTTGATCATGGTATGAGTGTATTGATCTTGATTTAGAGATGTATTTTGGGTTTGATTTGTAAAATATTTGGGAAAGTTTGGAGAAAAGGGGAGAAAATGAGTTTTGGGTCCATCAATTTAGGGGCCAACCCCATTGATCAATGTATGCTTAGGTTCAAGGTTTTCCAGCTAATGCATAATCAATCAATAGACAAAACCCATTGGTCCAGTTATGTCGGGTTAAACATGATATCACTTCTATTTCAATTCAATATGCAGTCCAAATGATTAAGAACTTAATTATAATGCTCTGAATAGTTTATACCCCATTTTAAGAGTTTATTGAACTTCTTAAACATAATTTACCAAATTTAAATTATATTTGATGGGTTAACTTTCAAAGAGTGAACCATGACATAAGCAAACTTGTTTTTTTCTTCTTTTACCTCTCTCATCTAATTCTATATTATATGGGCATTATTTAGGTAGGAAAATGTTGAATCTTTTATTCCCAATAGCCTCTATCACATGTTTCTCCTTTTGAAGGTCATACCTGACCTTGGGCTCTAAGTCTCTTCATCGCACCCTCCATTCTTGGCAATAGCCGACCACACTCTATTTTCCCTCCATTTCTTATAAAATTTCAACTAAAATGGAAGTGGGATATAAGGGATCTCATGGCTCTAGTTATTCAAACCCACTCCCACTCCATTCTACTTAATTACACCCCAAAATTTAGAAGAAAGTTGGCACTCTTATCTCAACAACTTCACTTCTCTACTTTTCCTTACTCATTCATCTCCCTCCTTTGAACAAAAAAAAACCTTCTTCTCTTGTGCTTATCTTAGATTTCACCTCTTGTTATCCCTTTTCTAATCTTATGCTTAGGAAAAAGTTGAGGTTTTAGGGCTATTTTCTCTTGTAGTTTTTTGGTTTTGGGAGAAGGTTAAATCTTTTTGTATTCCCCTTATAATTTTTGGATGCCTTTTTGACTTGTTTTTATGAAAATAATTTATTTTCTAAGTATTTATCTGTGTATTGTTAAAGGTGTTCAAGTGGTAGTGGATTCCCAGATAAAGGGAGCTTTTCTCATATTTTTATCTTTGATTTTTCTTACTCTTTCTAAGGTAAGTCATTCTTACACTATTATGTGAAGTGAATGAGCATGTGATGGTGTGTAGGCTTTAGTATTCTGAACATATAAAATGTATATATTGATGATTATGTGCATGTGAGTATGTCTTGGGGAAATATATGTGAGTGTGAAGTAGAAAACATGAGGTTAGGATTTATTTTGATTCTGGATGGTTAATATTTTCCAAGAATGTTGGGATTTCATTTTGGAGTTTGTTGAAAGGAATTAATGTTGATGGATCTATATTTCATATGAATTTGAAATGTTTATGCCAAGTTTCCAAAAATTAGTTTTGGAAATTTAGTGCCATTGGTCGACTGGCATGACTTGTCAATTGATATGTCCCTAGTAACCCCATATATTGATGTGAGTTTTCAATCGATTGATTATGCTTGCTCCCATTATTAGATCAACATGCTCCTTCATTTGATTGAACATGTATAGTTTTCCAATAAGAATTTTCATTAATGTGACCTATTAGCCAATTAGCTATGTCTTTTGGTTGGCTCATCAATTGCCTTGATTTCCTACTTTGTTATGATTTTAAAACCTAACTCATTTCCTTGGTTTTGTAGGGCTAACACATTATTCCTTAAGATTTGTTTAGACGGGCTGACCATCCCACCTTGATTGTATGACTTTTTAAACCATTATTTAACCTCAGTCTTAGGTTGACCGAGACTTTAACTTGTGAATAAAAAGGAGAATTGTTGGAATTAAGTGATGGATTGGATGTATATGGTTGGGATTAATATGTATTAACCTTCCTTGGCATAATATGGAAAAATAATGGAAATTACCACTTTAATACCCTTAATGGGAAATAATGGATAATATGAATAGCCATGTGTGGCATTTGAATGTTATGGCATGTGGATCTTCATGTGGATTACAACATTATTATAATAAAACATTAATCACATAAAGGGAAATAATTCAACCAAACCTATTTATCACTAACTCTTAGAGTAACTAATTGAGGAGCAGCTTTGGATTATGGTTTTCCTGTAGGCATACGCCTTCAGGGAAGAGATCCCATGTTGGTTTTAGTACCTTTCCTACTTTATGTTACACGATGGGTATACTTAAGGGTTAGGATACCTAGTGATGCGATGCAATGTTTGCTACCTTAGATTATGACCAAAAGTAGCTTATGATTGATTATTCTTCTATCTCATATGATTACTTTGATAACCAATAGTATTGGTGTGCTATCATGGTTGAGTTCCATGATGGAGAACATAAGTGCTTGCTCAAATTTCTTATATGGAAATGAACTATGTATTCACTATACCATCTAGATAATAATTAGAACAAACTCTAGCAATTCTAATTCCTTAAGTAGTCTTATTTCCATCCATGTGTTATTTAACATACTTTATATGATCAACTAAGTTCATGATTATGGTGCCCATGATATTTAATTGTTATGGCTTGTATGTTTAACCATGGCTCATACTTACAATCAAACACATCACTGTTAAATCCATGTACATAAGCGAGTTTTCATGTCATAAGTTGTACATGAGTGTAGTGTAACCTTGACATGTAAACACATGAGTATGTTATTTGCGTTTATAGCATGATCCTTGTGTTCTTATGATAACCTTATGTGAACCATAAATCTCCATGATAGGATAAATTAGTTTTCTTGGTATGCAAGTACTAATGTGTCTATTTGTTTGGTCACTTTCTCAATCCCATAAGTGGGAGACACTATGAAGGTAGATGTGGATGGCCAATAGTTGACCACTTTCTTTGTTTATTCCAAGGCACATGAGTGTAGAATTTCTGATGGATTTCTCTTTTTATGGCCTTTAGTGATCAAGACTCTTGTTATAGTTAGATTTTCTTTGGTTCTCATTTACGTATTTTCAGTCTGGGGCTAATGTGGAATTGGTTGGTAGGCCTTAAACACTTGTCATCTCTTATACCTTTTGACTTATGAGCTCTAATATTTCTTGTGTGATGTGGTTTAAATACCTAGCCTTGTATCTAGCATAAGGTGGATAGTGGGATGTCTATCTTATGTTAGGTACGATGATAACACTCCATATTTCATAGAATGGTTTTTGTATTTTGAGTCTGCAAAAGTTTTTTTAAAATAATATTAAAAAATATGGGTGTTATAATTTACACTACCTTCACTAATCCTAGCTTCATATTCTCCCAATTAGTTATATTCATATTCTTCCAAATTTCTCAACGTATCACATTTGCCATCTCTTGTTGCTCTCGATCAAGGAATCTCATGAGGAAAGTAACCTAATCCTGAATTGAAGGGCAATTCACAAAAACTATCCTAATAGCTAATGAAGACAAGGACTAAACTTGTTGTGTTATCTTACCTTCCTTGAACACATTCATGGTTATTTAAGGAGTTTTCCCACTACATTACTATAGCACACTAATTTTTACAACTAGAAAAGTTCATTGTTTTTGGAAATAATTTTCATAAGCCATAAAAAAAGTAGGGATGTTACAGGCACATCCAACATGGAGAAGGTACAACTAATACCTAATCATACTAGGTGTAAGGATAAAAGGACTTGTATACTCTAAGGTGTTAGGTATGGTTATTACCTAATCCAAGACTGATATAAGACTCAATTATTAATGAACCAAAGTGTGGAAAAACGCTTTAAACTAAATAATTTAAAACATAAATGGAGAGGCATTGGATGTTAAGCTTTACAATAAAATCATAAAAAGTAGTAGAGGAAAAATAAAGTGTGGTGGATAATTCAAGGTCTAATGTCACTCCCCTACATAGGAATTTACAAGATTGACTTTCCTGCAAAATAAGGCAAATTATTCCCCCGAATATGCCAAGTTTGCTACATCACCACAAAGGGAATCAATATAGTTAAGTACTTAGTAAAATCTAACTCCTGTGAGCACTTAAAACACAAATAATGCAATCACATGGTTCAATATGTTACTTCCACACATGCTAGCACCTTTGAGTAGCCTAGTGAAAATAATGCCATGAAATCTTCTAAGGGATGGAAGCATGGAATTTATTACACCCATCCAAAAGATAATGTATTAATATTATCTTATTTTTGACTCATTATGTGACCAAATCACCCTAGGTGTCAAATCAAAACGGGTATTTAATTGGCAAAACCTCACACCTTAATGACATTAAATCCAATAGGATTGCCTAGGGGATACACCACCCACCTTACTTGGTTTAATGCCATATCTAAATGGGAACTTAATTTTTGAGACCCTACACCTTAATGGAAATTGGTGCTAAGAGGATTTCATAAGGGATACAACACTTGCCTTATTTGGTTTAATGCCATATCCAAATGGGTGTTTAATTGGTGAAACCCTACACCTTAATGGACATCAAAACCAAGAGCTTTTCCTAGGGAATACAACACTCACCTTATTTGGTTTAATGTCATAGCCAAAAAATCATTTAATTGGTGAAACCCCACACCTTAATGAACATCATAGCTGAGAGGCTTTTAAAGGGGATATAACACACATCTTATTTGGTTTAATGCCATATTTAAACAAGTAATTTAATTGGTGAAATACCACACACCTTAATCGACATTAGAGCCAAGAGAATTTCGAAGTGGATACAATACCCACCTTAAAAGGTTTAATTTCATATCCAAATGAGTATTTAATTGGTGAAACCCCACACTTTAATGGACATTAGATCCAATAGGATTTTAAAGAGAATACAACACCCATCTTACCTGGTTTAATTCCATATCCAAAACAAGCATTTAATTAGCCACACCTTAATGGAAATGAGATCTAATAGGCTTTCATAGGAGATGCAACACTCACCTTACTTGGGTTAACTCCATATCCAAATGGTTGTTTAATTGGTGAAACCCCACACCTTAATGGATATTAGAGCCAATAGGCTTTAATAGGGGATACTATTCCCACCTTACTTGGTTTAATTCCATATCCATATTATGTTGTGTATAATGATCAACACGCACCAATATTTAATTATGATGTGTTTAACATTCAACATGTAATTATATTTAATTATTTTGTGTTTAACATTCAACACACAATAATATTTAATTATGTTGTGTTTAATGATCAACACACAATTATATTTAATTATGTGGTATTTAACAATCAACACAATGATATATAATTATTCTCATTGGTGTGCCTAAAACTAGCATAAAACCAGAACCACAGAGCATATATCCCTTAGAGTGTAATGCTAACACAAAATGATAAAAATTGCATTTTTTAAAGCCTTAAGATCAATATTTTCATCTTAAAAGGTCATATTAAGGTTAATTTAAACAAAAAAAATGTAATTGCGAAATGGGTTTGTATGCTTTTTATGAAAAAAATTCAATAATTATCGAGAAAAGGAAGAAAAGTCAAAGTTTTAGTAAAAGTCAAATTCAATGGAAAATTTTAAAGTCAAAGTTGATGGTTAATGGTCAATGTTAGATTTTACTATTCACATATTTCATATCTGGCTATTTTAAGGCTAATTTGGTCATTCTATGTCAAATCAAGATTAATTCATACTTAATCCCACCAAATACGATCAATTCTTGATTAATGTTATTAAAAATCATTAATTCATTACTAACCCTACTTATGGTTATTAGTGGGTATAACACCTCCAAAATTCATTACTGAAAAATTTTATTTTATTAAAAGAAATAGCGGAAGCAATATAATAAATTGTGAATTTTGGGGATATTACCGCCACACTTAGTACCAAAATGGTTCACTCCTAATGTTCCAGTACCAAGTGCTAAGGCTCAAAGACTGAGATACAATTTGCTAGAATTTCAAATCATATTAAAATTAGAGTAGCATAATAAACAATTTACAAGAATAGAATCCACCAATGGTGGTTACAAGAATATAGATTACATTTAAACTAGGGGTTAAAAGAGAAAGAGTGAAACCCTAAAAGTCTGGATAGTTCATTACGCTCTTTCCCGTTGTCCGCTTGACTAGCACCTGAAACGGACCTGCAAGGGACACTACCTATTGAATAGGTAGGGGGCCCACGAATGGAACCCTTCAGTACTATAGTACTGAGTAATCCTTTAAAACACACTTAAAGGTAGGCCCGCAATGCAACACATGATACAACACTATATACAAATATAATGAAAGGTGCTTACATTATAGTCTCATTCATACATTCACATACTTAACAAGTCCATCAAATATAAATGGGTCAAAACGTACAATCAATATTTCTAGGCCTTAATCTATTAGTCCATCATTAACAAATCATCTCTCGAATTATAATATATATGTCCATATGAGTGCGGGAACCCCACTATTATAGTCGGTGTACTGGAATACATACAAGACAGAACGCTCCTGACTACTATTATTTCCGGTGGACCGGTCTCTAGGGCACAACGATCCCGACCACTATTATTCACAGGTAGATCGGTCTAGCCCCGACTCATATGGTGTTCCACTGTAAGTGATTAGTATTTTCCATGATTAAATCATATGTGTGTGTGTGTGTGTGTGTGTGTGTAGGAACCCCACTATTTATAGCCGGTGGACTAGAATACGTACAAGGCAAAATGATCCTGACCACTATTATTCATCAATGGACAGGTCTCCAGGGCAGAACTCTACTGGCCACTATTATTCGTCGGTGGACCGATCTGGCCCCGACTCACATGTCTTTCACTTTCACGATTAGTGTTTTTCCTTTTAATCATCACATCAATTCCAATTTATTTTCCTTGAAGGGGAGATCAAGATCCTGACACACAAAGGTACACCGGTCGCACTGATGCATACAAGTTACTCAATACCCTTCAACTATCAACCTATGAACACTGAGGTACCCAAGTCATACTGGTGGATACAGCTAACTCAGTACCCTACTAACAAGGACACCTAATCTATAAGTATGCATACCCCCTAAGTAGATCCGTAGAGCTAGATAAAGTAAGATGTAGGGCTTGACTGGGGCACAAAGGCACACTGGCATATACTAGAATTGCCGTGGGCTAAACCACGTCTTTAGGGTAGCGACCCCTAAAGAGCCACAATTCTCGATCTTGAGGTCTTTTACTTTAAGTATTAGTGTCTTAATTAAAGAGATGATGAGAAGCACATCAATCAAATACATATTCACTTTCAGTCGTTCTGATATCATTAGGTATTCCTTATTCATACAGTTATCCAAGATAACATAGAGGAATTATTAAGGTCGTCATAATCTCATCCGATTCTGATTTAGGATTCGTTCTCGTGATACATACTAATTGTTAAATACCATCGTCTTACTATTCAGTGTTACTTGAGTCTTATTATGAACTCCATTATCATAATGACATATTAGATATAAATTACTGATTTTGTAACACCCAAAAATTCAGTATTTTTTTTAAACGGAAGCAATTAAATTAAAACCCGTAAATTTGGGGGATGTTACCGCCACACTTAGTACCAGATTGGTTCATTCCAACCATTCCGATACCAAGTGCTAAGACTAAAAAGGAATTTAATAATCAGTATAAATAAAATCTAATCAAGACTTCAAATAAGCATTAAATGACTCTAAAATAGAGATCAGAGTGCGAAGTCAAAGGGTTACAAACCGGCGTACATAGTCAAAGTTCCTAAAAAGGAAATAAGTTTAGAAATGATAAACGTTATGTCTTAGAAAGCTAAAAACAAAGATAGAAGTTCATAAATGGGAAGTCCGGCCATGCCACTCTTGATCCATGAGCTAGGTATATGCTCAACACTCAGCCCCACCTGATGCTTCATGAACATCAAAAGCATCAAAATAAGCATCACCCACCTGCACAAGGTCAGAAGGGCCCTCTGCTCGTGGGAAAAGCATCACCCATAAAAAAGGTGATCAGTATGCTATGTACTGAGTAAGGTAACCGTGCACTAATGCCAATACACAATGCAAGCATGATAATACAACATCATATGATCACTTCAGATAAATAAATGAATAAAGGCCAATTTATATTTTAGATCTATTAATTATTTAATCTCTGATCAGTACTCATTTCACACCACACTTTTTATCAATCCATGTGAGTACGGAAACCTCACTATTATAGCCGGTGGATCGGTCACATATAGGGAAACGTGCACCTAACCACTATTATAGCCGGTGGATCAGTCACATATAGGGCGGAACACCCTAACCACTATTCCTTACGGGTGGATCGGTTTGGTTCCTGCTCGCATGGTATTCCACTATAAGTACTTAGTGTCTTTTATGTGCCTTTGCAAACTCAGGGTTTGGTTTATTGAGTTCAAGATCCCCCACTATTATAGCCGGTGGAGCGGTCACATATAGGGCAACATGTACCTAACCACTATTATAGCCAGTGGATCGGTAACATATAGGGTGGAACGCCCTAACCACTATTCCTTACTAGTGGATCAGTTTGGGCCCGACTCAATAATCTTCCACTTTACATGATTAATGTCTTAAGTGTCTTATTCAGAAGTTTCACCCTAGACATGCATGACTAACTCCCTCTACGCTTATCTTTCAAAAGGTCCTATCCCACATCATAAGACTCTTGCACCTCCTAACGTGGCCCAACATCCTTTCCTCCTTACCCTAACTCACACTAGAGCCCATCTCCCATGTAGGTGGGTCAAGACCCACTACTTTTCACCTCCAGTCCACTCACTGCCTCACTCTAGGGTTTTCTCCAGAAATCCTAATTTAGGCCTAAATGGCCCATCTTACTCCACCTCACACAACCCAAATTATTTTAACACTCCACACATCACAACCCATATATTCCACCCTCATCATCACACTTTACTCACCAAGTACACATGTAACCACAAAACCCTAGGTAACCACACCAAACCCTATTTGGCCACACCAAACCCTAGCTTCCTCATATCCACATGTCACCCGTCCATTTCTCACATTCCACCTCTTATTTTTCCATGCTAATCATGCTTATCCTCACACGATGATTTCCATCCTCATCTCGTACTCCACTCACCCTCATTTAATTCTCTTTTTACCACCTTCTCAAACTAGGGTATCCTCCCAGACCCTAACTCAGTCTCCTATGTACCCTCATATTATCCCACGTATTATTTTTCACCCAAAACCTCTAAACACCCAAACAACTCTTCCGTTACCATCCTTACGCCCTAAGTTAACCTTTCATACGTAAATTTTACCCCCATGCAGACTCTAACCTTCCTATGCAAACCTTCGAACTTTTTCATGTAAAACCCTAGATTCTTCCATGCAAAACCATAAATTCTCCCATGCACAACCATAGATTCTCCCATGCAAAACCATAGACTCTTTCATGCACAACCATAGATTTTCTCATGCACAACCATAGATTCTCCCATACGAAATCCTATATTCTTCCATTCAAAACCATAGATTCGATTCCCCATACGAAACCCTAGATTCTTCCATACAAAACCATAGATTAGATTATCTCATTCTTTCATTTTACTTTCATCCCCTATTATTCTTCCACTGATGGATCATTAAAATTTTTAGGTCAACTCACATCCCTTGGTCAACTTATTTTCCTTTGGTCAACTTACTTCCCCATTTTCCTTTTTCATCCTTTCCCTCACACATTACCACATTAAACATCATCACATGCATGTCTTAAAGGGTCACAACACATCACATCACATTCCACAACATTTCACCACATATACATACCAACATATACAATAAGAAGGCACATAAGCATACCTTAACTCCAAGCTGCTCCATATATAAAATAGTCAACTAATAGCACATGATACACAACACGACATTATACAAGGCATCCAAGGCATATAATACACATAGTACAAATAAGGCCTTAGCTACACCCTTACCTAATACGACATCGGTCTTGAAGCATGCTCCCACGCCTCCTTAAGGCTTTGACTGGTCTCTCCTATAAGAGGGAAAAACTAAAGATTATATTTTGTCCTACCAAAAACACTATTATTTCCTAATTTATTCTAAGATTAAGGTTTTAGATAAAATAATAATATAATAATAGTAACAATAACTAAATACTAATTTTGCTAAGGATAAAAGTAATAATAGCAATATTAGAAAAATGTGATAATATAAGGTTTGAAGATTTTACCCTAATGATAATAATGGTACTAAAAAATATTAATAACAACAACAACAACAATAACAACAACAACAACAACAACAACAATAATAATAATAATGAAAATGACATAATTCGAAATATATGTGAAATAAGGGCTTCGACCATTCACCAAAATAATAATAATATTATTATTATTATTAGGAAATAATAATACTAATGATGATGATGATGATGATGATGATGATGATGATGATAATAATAATAATAATAATAAGAGTATTAATCAAAATTAATGTAGAGTAGGGTTTGACCTTATATTGAATAAATAATAATACTACTACTAATAATAAATACTAATGATGATAATAATAATAATACATGATATTAATAATAATACTAAAAATTAAAATAGTGACATAATAGGGTCTCGGCCCTATATAGAATAATAATAATAATAATAATAATAATAATAATAATAATACTCAAATAATAGAAGTAAAATAAAATTAAATAAATAAAGCTTGCATAATTAGGGTTTAAGGGTTGAGAGGGTTTAGGGTACCACCTTGGGTTGGTGGTGACAAGCAGCACCGACGGTGGTGCACGATGGCAGCGGTGGTGGCCAAAAAAAGAGAAGAAAAGAGAGAGAGTTGAGTGCTGGGAAAAGGAGAGGGAGAAGGAGGGTGGAAGTTGGGGTGTTGGTGGTTGCCTAGGTGGAGAGGAGTGGAATGAAGGTGGCAGCAAAGCCAAAGGTGGCGGAGCACGGTGGCGGCTGTGGTGGTCGAAAGGGGAGGAAAGGAAGAAAGGGAGGACGAGAGGAAGGAAGAGGAAAAGAAAGGTAGGGGAGGTAGAGGAAATTCTGCAGGGTAGTTTGGAAGGTATAGGAGGTGGTGGTTACGGTTGGAGGGGTGGCTAATGGTGGTGCGAAGGACGGTGGAGGTGGAAGTGTAATTGATTGGGAAGGAGACTTTGCACGGCCAGGGTGGCTCATGTAGAGCAAATCGAGGGAGAAAGGAGGTGTATTTAGGTAGAGGGTAGTGCAGGGAAGGCTTAGGTAGGTCGCGTGGGTGGCAGCGTGGTGTGATGACGACGACAATGGTGTCTGAAAGGGCGGTGACACCCGAGGGAAGTTTTCCGAGTTGGAAATCAAAAGCTCGATCCATGATGGTTATGGGGGTATTTATAGGGCCAATGAAGTGGATGAAGTCAGAGGGGAGATGGGAAAATAGGGGAAGGTAGATGGGAATGCTCCGGCCAGTGACAGAAAGCCAGTGTAGGCAGGTTTCATGGTAGGGGGTGATTGGCTAGGGAGAGGGAAAATCGCATGAGAAGAGAGGGAGGTTGGTTGGGTCGATCAGCAAGCGAGTCAGTAGGGGAGAGGGAAGAGAGATTGGCCGGATCAACTGGCGTGGCCGATGGCGGGATCTTTGGGGCAGTTATAGGTCAACGGAGAAGGAAGAAGGAAGAAGAAGAAGAAGGGGGTGCGCTCGTGGACCGGTCGGCTAGGGAAAAAGAAAATAAAGAAATGAGGGAACCAGCCGGTTGGGGGAGGAAGAAAAATTGAAATGTGGCGTGCTGGGCTAGGCCACGTCGAAGGAGAAGGAAAGGAAGGAGGGCGACTGCCCACTGGGTTGGCCCCGGTGGGGGGAGGAGGAAGAAAAAGAAAAGAAAAAGAAAGAAAAAGGAAAAAGGAAAAGGGAAAAAGAAAAATAGGTGGGTTGGGTTATTTGGATTATTTTGGTAATTTGGGATATTTAAAAATAATAATATTTAAATAAAATAATATTAAATTTCCTTTTTAGGCTAATTTTAGGATTTTTAAAAGATTTTTCCAAAATTCCTTTTTAATTAGCAAATCACTGTAATTTTCTCCAATTAAATTATTTATAAAATTCCTATTAATTTGGCTTTATTTACTCCCTCTTATTTTAAATAAAATAATTAATTTAATTAATTTATAAAATAAATCCTTAATTAGCTAAAATTATTAAAATTAGGGTTTTAGAGCATTTCAGATTTACCCCTTGCATGTATAATCATGAAGTCATCCATTCCTTACTTGCCAATTTACCATATTACCCTTCATGTTGCATAATTACTAAATTACCCCTTACTCGGTTTAGGTTATCAAGTTATCTCCCACACTTATTAGGTCACCAATCACCCTTCATAATTGTTACACTTATCATATTTTCATTTGGTTGGTTAGATTACCAAATTGCCATTCTCCTTTGTTATAATTATCAAATTGCTCTTTTGTTTCTCAAATTACCCTTCTTCATTATCATAATTACCAAATTGCCCTTCTCCACTATCATAATTAGCAAATTACCCTTCTCCACTATCATATTTACCAAATTACCCTTTAGTTGGTTAAATTACCAAATTACCCTTCCTCATTATCATAATTACCAAATCGCCCTTCTCCACTATCATAATTACCAAATTACCCTTCTCCACTATCATAAATACCAAATTGCCCTTTAGTTGGTTAAATTATTAAATTTCCCTTCTCCATTATCATAATTACCTAAATTGCCCTTCTCCATTATGATAATTACCAAATTGCCCTTCTCCATTATCGTAATTACCAATTTACACTTTAGTTGGTTAAATTACTAAATTGCCCTTCTCCATTATCATAATTACCAAACTACCCATTTAGTTGGTTAAATTATCAAATTGCCCTTCTCCATTATCATAATTACCAAATTACCCTTCTCCGTTATCATAATTACCAAACTACCCTTTAGTTGGTTAAATTACCAAATTACCCTGCTCTATTATCATAATTACCAAACTACACTTTAGTCAGTTAAAATAACCAAATTGTCCTTCTCCATTATTATAATTACTATATTGCCCTTTTCCATTATTATAATTACCATTTTATCCTTTAATTACAAAATTACCATTTTATCCTTTTACTTACAAAATTACCATTTTGTCATTTACTTCCAATATTACCATACTAACCCTTTTACTTACAAAATTACCATTTTTCCATTTACTTCCAAAATTACCATAATACCCTTTTACTTACAAAATTACCATTTTATCCTTTTACTTACAAAATTAGCTTTTTGCCCCTTACTTCCAAAATTACCATTTTTCCCTTCTCTTCCAAAATTACCATAATACCCTTCACTTCCAAATTACCATTTTGCCCTTTTTATTACACCACTTTTATTAAGTTATCATCACTACATGAATATTAATATCGCTACTCCATTCTCATCATCCAACCCCCACCAACTATTATATTTCAACATGATGCTCATTAGCACCCACACATATTAGGCGACATTCTTGCATAAGATATTTTACTAAAATGCCCTAGGGCTCACAATAATATTATTCATGCATCAATGGTCACAATAACATAATATAATATGGATAAGTACTTAACATTTTCTTGAATAACAAATCTCCTTCCTTAAGCATTTCTTCCATACATGGCATATAAACTAGCATGCTTTCCTTTTTATCAATCAATATAAGAAACTACATATAATATACTGGACAACATATATATATCATGCAAAATAACATATTAAAACCCTAATATGCTAGCATACGTTTAAGTGAGGTTTAATGATTACCTTAATTCCCGTAAAATTGAACCTTACCAATATTCTGATTAAATATTCAAGATTTTATTAGCAAAACCAATACCTAAAAATAATATCAATACTTATCATATTAGACATGAGAAAACCAAAGCATAAGACTTTACAAAACTTAATTAATGAAATACTTAACTTAAATATCATTATACCTTAAAACTTATTAACCAAATTATACTAAGGAATGAAACAACTCATACTACTCATGTAACATGAGCTGCATGCAAAATAAGAGAGATAAGGGGCTCAAAAAGGCATGAAAGGGATGAGTAAGTGGTGTTTTTGGGTTAGGATTTTGGGGCTAGGAAAGAGGGCAAGTGGGGGAAGATTTGGGACAAGGAAAGGGTGCAGGGGTGAAGAGGGGGTGTAGGTGGTGGTCGGGGATAGGTTGTTGGTGGCCAAGGGCGGTGGCAGTAGGGAGGCTGTGAAGGTGGCTACTGAGGTGGAGGTAGCTAAAAAGGAAGGAAAAGGGAGGGGAAAATGAGGGGCTGCAAGGGTTGGTTTTGGCCAGAGGAGGTGAGGGGGTGGTAGGGGAGGTTGTAGGGAGTGGGTGGATTGGGCGGCGGCAGAAGGAGGAGGTTCAGGGCAATTGTTGAGAAAGGAGAAAAAGAAGAGGGGAGGAAGAAGGGGTTGCAGGGGCTAGAGGGGGTGGTGCAGGGTGGTAGCAGGGGTGGCAGAAGGTGGTGCAAGTGGTTGGTGAGGCGGTGGCAATGAAAAAGCAAAAATAGGGAGGGAAATGGAAGGAGAAAGAAGGGAGAATAAGGAGATCGGGGAAGGGAGAAGGCTCAAAGAAATGGGGCAGGAAGGACTGGTGAGGATAAGAAAAAGGAGAGGGAGAGATAGGGAATTAGGTGGCCAGTCGGGGTGGCAGGGGTGGTCGGGTGGCAAGGAGAGGGAAGGGGAGAAGAGGAAAGAAAAGGCATGCATGCTGGGGGTACATGGGTTGGTTTGTTTCGAAATGGGGAAGAAAATGATCGGGGAGAGAGAGAGGGAGAGACAGGTGGTGGAAGGGAGAGGTGGCAAGGCGGTGGCCGGGAGTGCTCGGGGTGGTCGAGCATATGCAATGAAGAAGGAAGAAGAAGAAGAAGAAAAAGAAGAAGAGGGAATAGAAGGCAAGTCGGGCGAAGGAAAAAGAAAGAAAAGTTAGGCCGACCCGATCGCGGGGGAGGAAGGAAAAGAAAAGAAAGGTAGGGGCTAGGCCTGTGTTGCTGCGCGGGAGAAGGAGAGGAGGGGAGGGGAATGGGCTAGCAGCCCAGGCGCAAGAAGAGGAAGGCTGGCCTGGAGGCCCGAAGAGAAGGAAAAAGGAAAAAAGAAAGAAAGGAGGAAAAAGGAGAAAAAGGAGAAAGAAAGGAAAAGGGGGAGAAAGGAAAAGGAAAAATAGGGGAAATTAAAATAATTTAATTTATAAGATAATAGGATGTAATATTTTCAGGTAATAAATTTATTTAATAATTTAATCAAATATACTTAAATATATGGGTTTAAAAAATATAATTTTAGTAAAATATTAGTTTGGAAAATTATTTAAATAAAAAGAGTATGATAAAATAAAAAATATTTATTTTAATTTATTAAATATTCCTATCCAAAGTTATATACTAAAAAATCATAAAATAATTAAATTAAATAATTTTAAAAGCTAATTTATCCCAAATAAAAGCTATTTATTAAATTATAGGTTTTTAAAATTTTGGGGGATTATAGTGAGTTATTCGTGAATAAAACTTTGAATGTTTCTAACAAACTTGAAGAGAATTCATCTTATTTGCTTAAACTTCCTCAAACTTTAGTCAGCCATAACTTATATTAACCCAAATGACAACATATTAAATACCAAATTTCAAAACATTTTTCCAGAATCAAACTCTATTTTCAAACCCAAGCTTAAATAACTAAAAATGAGGTTTTGATAGCATTGAGCACTTGTGAGAGAATGATCATAACTTTTTACATACATATTATATACAAAAACCGTAATTTTTTTATAAACTAGACACACACACATATATTTTATACTGCATATTATTTGAATCAATCCATTTAGAAAATTGAGATCATCACACTCAGAAAGTTACACTAAATTCATAGGTCTAAAAACACCAATTTCATGTCATTCTTAACAATATATGTATCAAATCATTCAAGAATAATGTTATATTAGTTATCACATTTATATTAGCTTAATAAAAACATATATGAAGTTTTCTAAGCATTAAAAACATCATTTGATCCATGATACAAAATACACATGATAAATATCTCAAAACATACATAAATCTCCAAAATTCATTGCAACAGGTGATAATGGAAAAAAAATTCATTGCAATGAAACTATATTTTAACTTTTATTAGATTTTAATATATCGGCCTTAAAAATATTAGAGGCTCACGCCATCAATACCCTAACAAAAATCCTTGAAAACCCCTTTAAAGCCAAACAAAACCTTATAAGAATCATGTTAACATATAACTTAAATTAGGAGGAGTGAAAAGCAAATGAAAAGGGAGGATTAACATACCCTTAAGAGATACTAAATAATATATAACAATCCTTTAAAAAGAGTATAATATGGGAGATTAATCTCATCCAAACCAAGGCTTAACTCTCATTTACTTATTTAAAAACACAAAAGAGCTAAACTAAGGTTATGTTTGAGTTTTGAGATTGAATATAAATTGCGGAAATATTGAATTTTTGAATAAGAATTTGAGTAATAGGATTAATATGGTATATGAAGAATATATTAGGGAGGTTGTATTATTTATTACTCTAATTCTCACGTGCACACACACGCAAACAAGCTAATGAAGATGTGCAGATTCATGCACCAAAGCAATGGTTGGGGTGGCACTTGAGTGGAGATAAATGGAGGAAAATTAATGTTCCATGTGAAATTAACTAGGAGGAGGATAGGGGATGTATATTTCTTGGCTCAAGAGGAGGTTAAGGGGGTGTGTGGTAGGTGGAAGTTAGTGGTTGGGAGAGGAGGAAATATGGCAATCATGGGGAAATATTTGCAATGATGGAAAATCATTCAAGGGGGTGTATTTTGGGGGGAGGGTCATGAACTTCCATAAGGAGGATATAAGGAAGAGGGTAGAGAGGATTAGAATATTGGTAAGGGAGGTGAACTTTCTAGGTGTTAAGTGGTGATTTGTTAGCTTAGGATAATATAATCATTAGTAGAATATTTCTTTAGCAAAGAGAGGTGTATTTGGTGGAAGACTTACTTGGGGAAGGTTTATATGAGGGAGGTCATGCTTAGATTATATTAGAGGTATAGGGTTTGTTCTTGAGGCATGGGGAGAGTTGGGATCTTAGGAAGTAAGAGTAAGGGCTAAGTACAAAAGGTAACTTTAATGGAATATTTTACCTAAAATAAGAAAATTTATCTAACAATAATAAAATTAAATATTAGAAAATTTTAAATCGTTTTAAATCTAATACATGAAATAATTTTCATCCCTAAATTTTCATAATTTTTTGATAGATAAAAGGGCTAAAATGAGGCTTAAAACATGAATAGCCGTAAAAAAAAAGATGAGAATTATACTTTGTTGTTTTAGTTTTTTTATAATTATGAAAAAAATTAGGAAAATCAAAATAAATATGAATATGGATAGATAAGGATGTTTCATAATAAATTGGATAACTAGAAGTGGTTCAAAAGTCTTATGGGGCTCAAAACTATAAGAAAATGCAAGGAAATGAGAACAAAATGTTTTTAAAGTGTGACTAGGGTTTGTAAAAAAAACTATTAAAATAATAAGTTTTTTTTAAAATCATAAGGATCCTAAAAGAATCAAAGTTTTTGAAATTTAGCATGTTAAAATTGCACACAAATTCACACCTCATTCTCTTCTCCTATAATCTCATATTCGACGACATGTAGTTCTTGCCAATCTACCAAGTGCATATTTGAAACTTACTATGAGTTTGAAATCACCATATATGGTTCCATGGCATGTTAATTATCAATCCTAAAACCTTATTTTTGTACTCCTCTTGTAACGATAAACAATATCCTAATTTCACATAGTACTTACCTATCTTCGTGAGCTTCCATACTATTGTTCCTTTCACTCTTTGTTCACTTAAAGAGATATCATAAATATCCCTTACAACATCTTTGGTAAAAATTTACCTCAACAATGTATTCTACCAAGTGTTTTCCTCATATTAACTTAGTCATGGACATATTATAAAGGGAGTTTTCTAGTTTTGGTATGTCAATCTTTAATCCTCCCTTATTTCAACATTCTTGTCATCACTAATTCTCCACCTACATCTCATCTCAATAATGAACCTAGTAGAAATCAAACTTCTTTTAATAATTTTTTCACTAGAAGAAATCTTAATTCATAAAATGAAACCTGTGAGAAATAATTTACCTTAAGATTCTTAAAGCTTAATGACTCCTTGTCGCACAATAGGTGTCACCTTTATTTATCTAGAAGGATGTTGTTAAAAGCCTCTAACCTTTGAAAAACAAGGCGATAACACCTCTTAGTTTTTCCCCAATTTTCTATAATAGGCTCATCCAAAACATTTGCCTTCTTCTCCTAATCCCCACTATAAATTGTTTAACATGCGCTCCACTGTAATCTATATTGCATCTTAAACATATGAAACTTTAACTTGCGATTTCTAATACCCAAAGATCAAAATAACCATTTTCTTTGATAATTTTGATAATACTAACCTCTTGATGAATATGCAACCATGAATTTTGTGAACGGAAGACTTAGTAAGTTTATTTTTCTCCTTTATCCTTTTTCTTTATGTTTTAAAATATGATGGAATTTTTCTGACGAGCATAATGGATAGGGAGATGACCAACTTATATTGTGTAACTTTTAATCCAGTATGTCCATCAAGTAATTGATAACTTTATTAATCAACCGCTGGAATTTTACTTCATATTTAATTAATAATTTATAATTGAATTGATGCTTATCCTTTGATAATCGCTTGACCAAATCAGGCCACATGCACATGATTTTCAACATTCTCCCACATGGTTTGATTATTGTTAAATGTTAATTGAATATATACAATATATTTATAAAAAATCCATATATCTTTATATTAATATCCTAAGAATGATAGTTGGCTAAATGTGAGTTATGGTAGTCAAATACTATTTTCTATAGTATAAATCTTTCCATATGCTACAACACTTGCTTTATATCAAACTAAATTACTTACATAACAAACATATTGGTCCATAATATATGTCTTATAAAAACCATTCCTGCTATAATAAGGACAAAATATTTGTACACCATTACATTATGCTAGAAATAATATATGTTAGAAACTTATTAACAAGATCAAAGTGTCAAACTTAATACAATAAACTCATTTTTATTATATCCAAGACCCATCCTTATCACATGATCCTTAAATATCTATGGTTTCAATCCTTTTGTTAAAGGATAAACTATCACGAGATTTGTACGAATATGTTCAACTGAAACTATTTGTTTGTGAACTTCCTCCTTAATGGAAAAAGACTTCAGTTCCATATACTTGGCACTTTTCGAGTACTTTTCATTCTTGGAGAAAAATATTGCCATAGAATAGCACCAATGCAAAAGATTATTAGTACACTACGTAATGATTAAGGTAATAATATACATCAATAGAAAAGGGTCAAGTAAGAATATAAGGTTACATGAAATAACTATACATGCATATTGATAATAACGTGAGATGGTTTAAGAGAGGAACTACAAGAGTTCCATGATAAGTTATTAGACATTTCCAATTACTTATTGAGTTTAGATACCCCACTATTTATAACCGATGGAATGATATCAACAATACAACCCTAAGGAATAATGCTCCTAGCTAATATTCTCATCTAGTGGAATTGACTGGTACAACCCCAGGGCATAATATTCCTAGCCGCTATTCTTGTCCTATGGAATAAACTAGTATAACCAATCCTAGTTTAGAAATCTTTCGCTTTAATTATTAGTGAGTTATTAGACTAGTTTGTTATGTTATTAATATAATTCATACTTACATAAATAAACAAGGCACATAAAATACAACCAAAACTAATTTAGGTTAAAGGAAAAAGGACCATAATGCCCCTACAAAATCCTAATTTCACAAGATAGATATAAATTTTACCACAAGGCTCACCTAACCACCAAATTTAACACACCAACCTACAATATTATTATTAACAACATATCAAAAAAAATTAATGTCAAACTCTAACGTCTCTCACATGCGATACAAAACCATGCCCTTAGTATTACTATTCCCAAATTAGGTCATTTTCACATTTTACCAAGCCTATGTTATTCATAATAAACTGTAACACCCCCAAATTTACTACTGAAAAATTTCGTTTAATTAAAAGGTTTTAACGGAAGTGAAAAGGTAAAATCATAAACTCGGGGGCATTACCGCCACACTTAGTACTAGATCGATTCACTCCTATTGTCCTAGTACTAAGTGCTAAGGCTAAACAAAAATAACATCAAATACGAGTCGTTAATAAAACACCAATCATTAGTGAAACACAAGTCATACAAAATCAGAGTGCGGAAATCAAAAGGGTACAACCCAAAAGTACATTTTTAAAGTACCAAATGATAGAGAACATTATACGATAGGACAAAAAAAATACAATAGTACAGGGAGAACAAAACAGATGATGGACTCCGGCCACGTCACTCTCGACCCCCAAGTTAGGTCCAGGCTCAACTCTCAGCCCCGCCTAATGTCTTGTAAGCATCGTAGGCATCAAAAACATCGTCCCCTACCTGCACAAATTCAAACGGGTCTTCTACTCGTGGGAATGAGCAGCACCCATAAAATGGGTGATCAGTATGCTACGTACTGAGTAAGGTAACCGTATAACTAAGGCCAAACATACAAGGTACACAACACATGCATGATCATATAGGCAACATAAACAATACAGATAGTGAGGCCGGTTATGCTCCAGTTAGACTTGTTCTTTAAATCTCTTAACAACATACTCATTTTCACACATACTCTTTATTAATCCATGTGAGTGCGAGAGCCCCACTATTATAGTCGGTGGACCGGAGATACATACAGGGCAGAACACTCCTGACCACTATTATTCGCCGGTGGATCGGTCTCCAGGGCAAAACTCTCCTAGCCACTATTATTTGCTGGTGGGCAGGTCTGGCCCCGACTCACATGGTGTTCTACTGTAAGTACTTAGTGCATTTCCCATGTCTTAGTTTTATCACGTTTGGTTTGTTGAGCATGGAATCCCCCACTATTATAGCCGGTGGACCGGAATCATGCAGGGCAACACGCTCCTGGCCACTATTATTCGCCGGTGGACTGGTCTGAGCCCGGCTCAACATTCTTCCTCTTTAATTGATTAGTATTGTATCGTATCTTATTCAATAAATTCCACCCTAGACATGCATGGCTAACTCCAGCTATACTTATCTTCCTAAGAGGGTCTGTCTCATATCTTGATACCTCTGCGCCTCCTAACTCGCCCCAACATCCTTCCCTTAATCCGCTTGCTCACACCAGAAACCCAAATCCTAAGTGTGTGGGTCAAGGCCCACCACCTTATACCCCGAAGTCCACTCACCGCCTTCCCCTAGGGTTTTCTCTAGAAACCCTAAATTGGACCTATATGGCCCATCATTTTCTGCCTCGTACAACCCAAACTTATTCTGGCACCCCTACACATCACGACCCTTTGGTTCAACCCTCACTTCATGTCCCACTCATTCTCACTTATTTTTATTATTCTCTTTTTCTGCTTTCCCCTACTCAAATAAGGGTTTCCCTTTAAACTCTAGCTTAGTCTTCTACATACTCTTATTCTGGCCCACGTACTATTTTCCGTTCGAAGCCCCCAGACACCCAAACGATACTTTCATTACCTTCCTCATGCCCCGAGGCAACTTTTCATACGTAAGGTTCACCCCCATGCGGACCTTAACCACCCCATGCAACCCTAGTTCCTCCTATACATCCATTAGCCAGCTTACTTCC
Organism: Tamarix austromongolica; assembly: GCA_039764185.1. Lineage (NCBI taxonomy): Eukaryota > Viridiplantae > Streptophyta > Magnoliopsida > Caryophyllales > Tamaricaceae > Tamarix > Tamarix austromongolica. The sequence goes on from CM077818.1 coordinate 114,788,558, forward strand.
CCTTGGTTATTTTTCTTTTCCAATTTTCTTTTTCATGCCCCAACCCACATCATCACATCAATGCCCTAGCATGCATGTCCTAAGGGCCACATCATATCACATCACAACTTGCAGCATATCCATATTAATACATAACATAAGAGATCACATGGACATACCTTGGTTCCAAACTGCGCTACATAAAACATGTAAGATAACGGCATATAGAACACGACATATAATCATATGAGACATCCAAGGCAAGTAAGACATGTAACACACAAGTGGCCTTAGCTACACCCCTACCTAAATCATCACCAGGCTTAGAGCATGCTCCTATGCCTCCTGGGGGTTTTGACTCGATTCACCTATAAGAGGGAAATACTATGGGTTAATCTCCCTCTACTGGAATTACCAAAATTCCTATCTTACCCCTACCATGGCCTAATACTAAGGCTAATATTAATAATAGCAGTTTATAATTAAAAGGTAGGGTTATTATTATTCTCAAGATGGTTAATCGAATCACTACTAATCAAAGTAAGTCTTAGTAATACTCATAGTATTAAAGTAAGGGTTTCAATATTACTAATAACAATATTATTAATAATACTAATAATAATAACAATAATAATAATGGTGATAATGATGATAATAATAATCGAAATCATAGTAGTAGTAGTAGTAGTAGTAGTAGTAGTAATGATGATGATAACAATAACAATAATAATAATAATAATAATAATAACAATAACAATGATAATAATGATGATGATAATAGTAGTGGCAATAATAATAACAATAAGGATAATAATAATAATAGTGATAATAATAATAATAATAATAATAGTAATAGTAATAATAATATAGTAGTAGTAGTACTACTACTACTACTAATAATAATAATAATCATAATAACACTAATAATAATGGTTAATAATATTAAAAATCATTAACACTTTTAATATATAGGGTTTAGGGGTTAAGGAGTTGGGAGACAACCTAGGCTGGGTGGTGGAGGAAGGAAAAGTGGAGAGATGGATGTGGAGGCTGAGGAGAGGGAAGTAGGGGAAAATGGAGGTGTGGGGAGGTAGGGCAAGGTTTCCTGGTTGTTTTGGGAGGTAGAGGCGGAGCTGTAGGTGGCACAAAGGGCGGCGCAGGGTCGAAGGGTGCTGATTGGGAAGGCAATTTCGCACGGCCAGGGTGGCTCATGCAGGGTAGGTCGAGGAAGGCTGGTGGCTCGGTTGTGTAAAGGGCGGTGCAGGGAGCATTTTGGTGGTCGGAGTGGGCGGCGAAGACGGCCAACGGCGGAGGAATAGCGGGCTGAACAGGTGGTGGCGCACGTCTTGATTTTCTGGGCTGCCAAAATCAAAACCCAATTATGGCAGCCTTCGGGGCTATTTATAGCTCGATCAAAAGGGGAAAATGACAAACGGGAGTGGGAGAGTAGAGGGGAAAGGGTTATGGGCCTTTGTCCGGCGAGAATGGCCGACGCAGGTCTACTTGTGCAGACCATAATTTATCGGGGAGAGAGGGATGGAGTGCAGGAGAGGGGAGGGATGGTCCTATCAAAATGGCAGGGAAGTCAACGGGGAAGAGAGGGGAGCAATGGCCGGAGTGGGCGGTGTGGTTGGTGTAGGCTTTTTCACTGATGATTTCGGGTTGCAGGTACATGCTGGAGGTAGAAGACGACGTAGGTGGGAGAGGAGAGGGCTAGACCAGCAGTCCAGGGGAAAAGAAGAAAGAAAGAAAAAAGAAGGGCCGAACTAGCTAGGAGAGGGGAGGAGTGGCGCGGGGAGGGGTTGGGCCGCACAGGGGGAGGGGAGAGCTTGGGCCAGCGGGCCGGCCCAGGTCGGGGGGAAAAAGAGAAAAAAAAAAGAAGAGAAGGAAAGGAAAGGAAGAAAAAGGAAAAAAAGGGCGGAAGGGGAGAGAAGGAAAATGTGGATTAGCTTAATCAATATATTTTGGGTAATTTGGGATATTTAATACAATATAAATATTAAAATAATAATTAAATTCTCTTTTTAGGCTAATTTAGGGATTTTGAAAGAATCTCCTTAAATTCCATTTTAATTAGAAAAATACTCAAATTTTTCTTACTTAAAACTATTTATAAATTTCTCCTAGATTTACCTTAATTAATTCCCTCTTATTTTAAAAAGTAGTTTATTTAATTAATTTTCCTAATAATTTCTTATTTGGCCATAATTTCCTAAATTAGGGTTTTGAGGTATTTCATAAACTCAGGAATTTCAAATAACATGATTAGGATATTTTAATCCAATACCAATTCAAAAATACTAAAATTCCATAGTTAACCTAAACTAAACAAAATACCTTTATTTGTTTTAAATTCCTCAAATCATCTTATTACGTAACTTGTTTCATATTCAACCAACACTCTAACATATTATACATAAAATAAATTGCAAATACCTCAATGATTACCATGCCATATTTATTTTCCACACAAATGATGAAAAGACCCCAAATATCCTTAAGATCGAAAGCTACCCAAACATGTCACCAAAACCCTACAGGTCCAAATATTATCAACTTCTCATCCTCGACATATTCCATCACGATAACTTTTATTTATATTTACACTCCATAACTCAATAAAAGGTCATTCCAACATGCTAGGTTTATAAGATAAGGCTTAAGCAATCAATACCATAGAAGCTAATACTTTTACATAACGACCATGCTTTCACAAAATGATACAACGTGAACATGGTATAACATGGACAAAATTATTTCCATCATTACAATATACCATTATGGTTTCAAGCAAAGGAAGCATATTAACATATCATCACATATAGTAAGAATATTGCATCAAAACCCCTTAATTGATGGCATGAATCCTAATCATAATCTACACCAATATCTTAGCAATATTTACTCCTAATTACCTCCTCCTATACCTTTATCACTTATCAAGGTAGAAGAAAAAAAGGGTTAGGAAAACTAATAGAGATAAGCATGATATAAGTAAGGAAGAAAAGGAAGGATAGAAAGAGGAAAAATCAAGGTGCATTATTCTTGTTAGGAGTTATGTGAGATCTTGATGTAGCAAAAGGGGAGTTCTATGAGATGTTGATGCAGCTAAAAGGGGATTTGTGTGAGACCTTGATGCAGATAAAGAGGCACTTGTGTGAAGTTGTGGCAGAAGTTGAGGTGGTTTTCATGAATGGGTGGTGCAACCATGGGGATACTTACGTGAGTTATAGATGTGTTTAAGGGTGGTTAGGCGTGATATGCTCATGTTGTGGTGGTGAGGGTTGTTTGGGTGATGCATATTGGGTGGTGTTAGTGGTGTAAGTGATGGTGGTTGTGTCAAATGTTGGTGACTATAGTGGTATAGTTGCATGAATTGTTGATGGTGGCAGTGGTGGTGTGGTGTGGGTTGTTGCTAAAAATAGTGGTGATGGAGTGTGAGGGATATGCTCAAGAAGGAGAATACAATGTTAGGTGGTGGCGAAGTTAAGAGCGGTGGAATACGATTGAAGACCGGAAAAACACAGGTTTAGTAAGATAAAAGGCAAGAAAGAAGATGAGGAAGGATAGGTGATTTAGGGTGTAATGGCAGGTGAATATTTCAGAGAAAAGGTGAGGACAAGGGATCTTATTTGGGCAAAATGAAAGATAAAAGAAAAAATGGAAGAGTAAGGGAGGATGTAGGGGCTCTTGCATGCAAGTGAGGAAGTGTAAAGGAGATTAGGTAGGGGGTTGGTTCAATAAATGAAGAAGGCAAAGAATAAAGGGATGGGGTTTCAGAGGAGGTTGCGTGAAAGGGGGAAAACTAGGGGGTTGAGTGATAGTTTAGGCTTAGTTTATTTTGATCAAGTTGGTGTTTTCAATTAAAGAAATTTAATCGGGAAAAATGACCGGTTGAGGGTGAAGGTTAAAGAAAAAGCATAAATGGAGGATAAATAATTAGGATAAAATATTTAAGAAATAGTTTGAGTCATGATGTAAGGGTTAAAAAGATAAGTAAGCTAAAGTTTAAGGTTAAGTTTCGAATAAGAGAAGGCTAAACACCTAAAAATTAAGGTTGGCGGAGTTTCAAGTGTTATAATTAAATTATGATGTGTGTGTACACGTGCGCATGCGCATGTGATTTTATAAGTAAATCATCTACAATATTCTCACGACATTTTACTAGTTCTTTAGGGGGTTAAGGGTTTAAAGGGTTTGTTGCACAAGTGCAATTATGAGACCTACAAAAATGCCTAGTTAGTTCTACATTTATTTTGTGGTTAAAGTCATGTCTTTCTTAAGGATAAGTATGAAGTAAATGTAGGAGTGATTATGTATATTATTATTACATCATTTTGATATATTTACACGATTACTTTGATATGGATTCATGCCATATGCTATGATTTATATGCCTTTTTTTTTAATTATTATCTGGCTGATATCTTTCCTAATAGGTATATTTACTAATAAGTATATTTAACTGACCTCAATAGATATGAAATATGAGTTACCAAGGTCATTGAAAGATATCTAATTATATCCGCTTTTAGCTTGACTTGTCTAATATATCATCAAAAAGAACGATTATCTATTTTCATATTTGTTTGACTATGTTGTAATAATTTTATCCACTTAAATACTATATTATTTTTATTTTTAATTTAATTATTAGTTTAAATCATGAGTATTATATTGCCAAAATGAGAAAATACCTTTATTACTACGTTTTTAATGTATGACATGGTTATTCAAAATTTCTAATTTAATTTTATCAGTAAAAATAATTTTATAGTAAATTTGGTCATTTGATGTAAAATTGTATAATTTAAATTATTACTTCCATTAATTGCAAAATGCATTGTCAGGATTGAAGGTAAATTAGAGATCAATTCTTAATAAGGACTTCTTAGCTTATCTTTACTACTATAATCTAGGATATGATCTGAATTAAAATATTTAATAAGTCATTATTATTATTATTATTATTATTATTATTATTATTATTATATCTGAATCTAATATTATAAGTTTCAAAAATAAGCGGATGAACCCTTTTTTTTTAATACTTAAAAAAAAAAGTTTGTTGAGGAGAACACGCCTTTAGGTGTCCTTTGACAACCAAAAAATGAAAATGATCGAAAGAGACAAATCACGAACGTACGTTCCATACGAGATAAATTAATATCAGACATTCTGATAAATTTTCATTTTCTCGCCATCTCGTAAAGCCTTTCCATCGCTGGGCTGCCTGACCCGACATCCGCTCGCCGGCGAAGTCAAGGCTTTTGCTTCCACCGCCTCGACTGCGCTCGTCAATTTCATTAACGTTACCTAACTACAAAGTTCTAATTGGGAAGCAAAAATTGTACTAACTACAGATTTCAGGTCAGTCTTCTCTCTCTTTCTGAAGGTAGAGGCCGCTCGTAGGGGGAGGATTTACTGTATTGATCCCTCCCTGTTGCGGATAGATTTTTGTACATTTTCCCCGCGTACCAAGAATTGAAAGGATCGATTTGAATTAAATTTTTCTTAGGATTTGCTGGATTGATTGAATAATCATATAGAAAACGGTTACAGTTTGCAGAAATTTGGGGTTTTCTCTGGTCCTGACAAGTCAAATTTGCTAGAGTTTGTAAGTGATGAGTTTGAAGGTGTGTGAATGTCGCTGTATTCGAGATAACAGGATGCTGGACTGTACAACGTGCTATGCTGTACATTATGTAGTTGGGTGCACATTGATTCGTCGCAATTGAATAATGGAGGACAACATTTTTACCCCGTTAAAGTTTAATCACGTCTAGCACTATGAAATTGTAGAAGAGAAAGAAAGGAAAAAGACGATAACCTGTTTGCGTAGGCATGTTGTACGGAATGCTCGCTAGACTTGCACCACTTGTCAATTGAGGATTGATACATTGCCCGAGTCTTCATTTTGACATTTGTGCCATATCAGTTTTTGATCCACCTCATTCCCATAATGCATCATCCGGGTCCTCCAGATATGTTTTTCATTGTTAGGAAGCTATTCCATGAAGATGCTTGCTGGAAAGTAGAAATATTTATGAATATACGGCCTGCTCTCCTTACCCTTGACTCATTATGCTGTCCTTACATCTGACAGGAATGAAGTGGGAATAGGCAGCTCTTCTGTTTTAGGCTCAATTTTTGACCTGTCAATTGTGCTAAATGAAATCATCCCAAGGCTCTTCTCTCACCACGCCTTGAACATTCTTCTCTCACTGGTAGATGAGAAATGGGTTCCATTGTCTGAACCAGTATCTCACTGGTTGCATTAGACGATGGGTTCTGGTAGAGAACATCGTTGGAGTGTCTTTGATGGTGTGAAGTTTCGTCATGGAACGCCTGAGGCTCTGATGGCAGAAATTAATACCGCCCTAGTTGCGCTCGAGTATGCTCATGCTACTGAGCTCTTGAACCCGTCCTCCTCATCCACGTCAGTGAACAGGAGCTCTGATGCAACTAAATCTTCTACATATGATGCTCGCGTTGCGGAAGAAGCTTATAAATTGGGATGTGACGCCTTGGCCGAGGGTAAGGTAGATGAGGCGCTTCAGTCCTTGATAATCTCTCTTAGAAAATGCCCGCCTGAAAAGATCGATGCTGTGGCCAAAATTCAGTCTCTAATATCTTTCACATCTCAACGATTTCCAAAGTCTTCAAAATGACTGCAGGGTATTGCTGCATTTTTGTTTACCTTGATGATTACACATTGATGTTAGCTTTGGAGTTTGATTAAAGATGCTCGTAAGCTAAAGTTATTTCAAGTGCTTAATTTTATAGATGACCTCCACGTAATCATGCGGCAAGAGTAGTACTAGGATGACCTACTAGGAAGTTTTTGTGTTTCCCCTCATATATATATAGAAGGATATTTGTCAGATGAATTGCTTTTGTCTTTGTCGTCACATAAACTCTGACAATAATTGATTTGATTCTGGTTAGATAAAAAAGTGTTATATATATATATATATAGATTTAGGCTCTTGTACAAACCATTACTTAAAATACAAATGTAGGAACCTTTAATTACCATTAGATCTAGAAGATTGAAGGGTCAAGATTAAAATAAATTCAAGTTAGTTATTTACTAAATCTTGACCATTGATCAAATACTAATCTAATGATTATGATTGGTTCCTACAAATGTATTTTAAAAATAGTGTGTATGGGACCTTCACCCTATATATATATATATATATATATAGAGAGAGAGAGAGAGAGAGAGAGAGAGAGATTAAAAATTAACTGATAACTGAAGAATAGAAGCTGAAATATGAAAAGTTTATAAAAGTTGTTTTTGAAAGTTATTCTAACCACTTTATCAATATAGAATTATTCAGCTCAAAATATTTTGTCATCCAAACATTCATATGAACTTTTTAATCCCAATAAACATATTGCTTATCAACCGAGCATGTGTTTTTTGTCAAATAAGTTTTTTTTTAAGATTAAACAAGATAAAAACTTTGTCATCCAAGCATCTTATTTGGACATTTAAAAAGGTATGTTTTCGTCCAAAAGATCAAAATTTAATCTTGAAGGAGATGTGCATGTCAAATTAAATGTTAGTACTTTGAATATATTATAAATTTAGAAGTTTTGGGGAAAATAAAAAAAATGAAATAACAAAATGGTGCATTGATCTCTAACATTGTCTACAATATGTTTGGAGCTACAATAAAATAGATTATTACTATAAATATTCTTATGTCTATTACATTGAAAATTATGAATGTTTATTGAAATATATGTTTTTATTATATCCTTCTAATATAATATAAAATAATTAATTATTAACCAAACCAAACCAACCCATAAAACTATGATTTAGCTTATTCTGAAGTAAAAATAAACTATAAAAGTATAATTTAATTTGATTAATGTGACAAATCATGAGTAACCACATGGTGGGTGGGTGGGTGGGTGGGTGTATTTCATTACATAGATTTTTACAAATTGTGTTTAAAGTTTTTGAATATATAAGTATTATTTGTTGGATTAATGAAAAAATATTATCATATTCGAAAAATGAATGCCCAACCATTAAATGTTTAAAAATGCCTATGAAGATAATGTATTTTTTTAATTTAAAATAAATAGAATAAAAATAACATAATAAGATTTGAAAATGCTATAAATTTAAAAAAAGATGAAAACCATATATAATTACTAATATAATAAAGAAAAAAATGTTATGTAATATTGAAAAAAAAAATAATGAAATCAAGAGAACAATAAAATATTTACTAAAAAAAGTATAATATAGAAAAAATAAAATACAACATTAGAAGTATATATCAAACATTCTAAATATGAAATTTATAAACATTTAAAAAAATAATGGTATAAAGATATAATGAAAACCTAATACATATAAAATATATCATATGCTCGACTCAATCAAATTATAAGGCTTATACATAAGGAAGAAATAAATAATTCAAATGGATTACAAGACCTTCCTATAAAATTACAGTACTAATTTATGTGACCCATATATAAAGTATGACAAAATATAAGATATTATAAATATATAAATAAATAAAACCTAATATTTAAAATGATTAGTCATACCATGATTCTTCAAATATACTAGGTGTCACTAAAATTAAATATATAAAATTATAACAATGTTAAATACTCTGCTAATACTTACTACTGATATTATTTTCTATATTTAGTGGCAATTTGCACCGTGAATTGTTTCCACAATGCTAACCGAATATGGCTTAATTAATATATTTTAAAGTTAATTATATTTAATTTAAATTATTGAAAAATTAAAGATTATATCAAAAAAAATCTCAATTTTTTTTCTATAAATAATCATCCATATTACTTTATTTTAAACTTACAAAAAAAATACACTTGCATACAAAGCATGCACATTTTACAAGACTATACATACTTTAAATAAAATACACATTTTTATGATCTAAATTCACATATTATAATATATGAATACACTTCATCTAGGATATAATTATACACCTTTCAGAATATAAATACATATATTATAATACTGCAATACACATCTTTTAAGATATAAATAAACATATGTTAATATTATAATATATGTCTTCTAGAATATAAAAGCACATTTTTACATACTATAATACACATCTTCTATAATAATAGTATGCGTCTTTTGGGATATAATACGCATTCTCTATAACATAAATACACATTTTTCAGGATAAAAAATATATATATTTTCCAACAAAATACTTATTTTTTAGGACATAAGCATGTACTTGCGAAGACATACACACATCCTCTAATAAAATACATATATTTCAATCTATAAATACACATATTTTATTTATAAAAATAAAGACATACATATCTTATAAGTAATCACAATTTTTTCCCGAAGCTAGAAACTATTTCCTCAAACTGAGAAATTCTCAAAATCCAGGACACGTTCCTGTAACCAACATTTGTTCCTACCTAAAATCCTCAATCGCAGACCTCTACGTAACCGCATTACTACTTTGCAAGCCACAAATTACGTAATATTTTATGTTCCGATGAACTGTAAACAAATAACCAGATGACTCCCATCATAATCCCGAGTACTTGTTTTATGGTGATATGGCAAGCAACAATGCAGCTTGTACTAAGATTCTCAAAACTCCATCGGTACTGAAAGACGGCAAAATCTAAGATTTCTCCTTCCACCTGTGTCTACATGCAGGCACTCGTAGAAATTAGTCTGCTCTTCATCTGCTACAGGGTTGTTTTCACGCTTTTTGCACAGTTTATTTAACTTGCTGCCTTTGTACTTTCACCTCACCAGTTATGATTCCAACTAATTTCACAAAATGGCACCATGTTCGGGACCCTTCAAATTTCCTCTCCAAAAAGTGCGCAACTTCTCTCTTTGCAAATTATATCTTTCAGGCTTTTCTTAGACCCGCACAAAGGACATTGAGATTTGAGCATGATTTTGGTGAACCGGAAAAGATTAAATGGTAGTAGCACTTTATCAAATCAAAAAAGAGGCAGTGTCTCAGTTGATCAAAGAAACGGAAAATAATTGCCTTAATTTTGCGAGTGATAAGTATCGACATAAACATGTGATGTAATCGTATAGTAGTAATAGATATCCGAATTTGGTGTCGGGGCTACCGTTTTCACTGTATTTGCTGGAAACTGAACCATGGTAAAACAATCATTATTATGTAGTCCAATTTACAGATTACCTTTACTTTTAAAATTTACTTTAAAATAGAAGTTCTATGATAAATTCTCACAAAACTTCAATATTGTAATCCTCATTATATCCTCATATTTTCTCCTTTATTGAGAATATAAATGATTAGTAGTCAAATTTCCAAAATATATTTATATAAAAATATATTGATCATTTTAGGTATCTTATTTTTCTCAATTTTATTATATTTGTAATCTATTTGATCAAGCTAAATATATCCTAGATAGTGAAACAGAAATAATGATAAATTTTGGGCAGAGAACATGATAAATTTTGGGCAGAGAACATGCTGCTTTTATATTTTAACAATACATATTTACACATATGTGTTGGGTTTATTTAAATACACTCTAAGAACTCAATCCTCATTGGATACATCCAAGTGCATACAATTATATACACCTAACATTTAAGTCAACAAATAAGAAGTTATGTTTTTAACACGTTAATAATAATAATAATAATAATTATAATAATAATAATAATAATAATAATAATGATGATGATGATGATGATGATGATGATGATGATGATGATGATGATGATGATGAAACACTACGATTATAATCACCATAAAGCTTACATAATCACCACATGAACTAACATAATTATCTTATAAATATATATATAATCACCATTGTAGCAAATACAACCACTATATAATTATATAGAGCAAACATAATAACTAAGTCGATTATAAAAATATACATACAATCCTTATAGAAATGGAAATCACATAGTGGTAGACATCATCACCATATAGATATACATAATCACTATATAAATCAACCGTCACTATAATAATTCACATAATTACCTTAAAAAATGATAAATTTATAATAAAAAATGGTAAAATTAAAATACATTTTTACATCAAAAGTATATTAATATAAATTTCTATATATAAAGAAATATATCATGATTATTATGATATAACTTTATTTATTATTTCCAATAATCTCTATAAAAACTGACATTATATACTGATAACATAACTATTATATAGATATACATAGTCATTTTATAAGTCGATATAATCATCGTAATAAATTACGTAATAACCCTAAAATATAATTAAATTTTAACATAAATGATAAAAACAAAAACACACTTTTGATTTACTTTTAAAATATATCAATATGAATATTTATTTATAGAGAAAAATATCATGGTCAGATATAATTTATTTATTTAATTAATAATTCTTATAAAAATATATATCGCATAGTGATAAATATAATTATTATATAGATATACATTATCACCATATAAGTAGATAAATCACTATATAATCACCCTAAAAATAATAAAATTTTAACACATAAATAGTAAAATAAAAATATTCTTTTTTCATGTCTGAAATATATTATTATAGACCTCTATTTATGGACAAAAGAAACCATGATTATTATGATATACATTTATTTATTTAATAACATAAATTAAATATAAACTCATTTTTATGTTTATTTTAAATAATATCACAATTCACAACATATATAATGTGATCGAATGAAATATAACATCACCACATACTCATAATCATCATATAGGCATACATAATCACTAAAAATACTTATATTATTACCAAAATTATAGAAACACTGTATAACACGTCTTATATTCATCCCCAAAAAATACTCTCATCAGCCCAGGTATATACAGTTGCATACACTTGAGTATATCTAATAATTTGCCCTAGGAGCTATTTTATTAATCCAGTGTTCTTTGAATGCACCACGGTCGTTGTGCCAATATATGATTATCCCAAAAGCAAAAACGAAAACAAAAAACACTCGGCTCCAACACTGCAACAGTAAACAAAGCAAGCCAGAGAAGGCAATAAAACGAGTGCCAGAGAAATGCAAGGAAAGTTGTCTTTGAAGGAACAAATACCCCAGTAGACGTTAAGTACGTTCACTAAATGTCATGACATAATAAGTTATCGGGATAAACTGTTCCAGTACCTCCAGGCCCTCCACAGCGGCCACTAGAAAACAACAGTGTCCAACATAGTCCCCAATGTCTGAACTATGTTGGATGACATCAAGTTGGAAACGTGCTCCTCTAGATGCTTTTTGGCATCTTGTCTTCCCACATTGGCAATGGCTAGCTTATCAGGTGTCAACTCATCCTCCTCCTGAACTGCCTTGTTGTATTTAATAGCTAGGTATAGCATTTCCTGCAAATTTAAGTACAACACTATAACCACAAGGCCTTGCCGGCATCCATGCATCCACTTTTATAATTCAAAACGGGCTAACCAACTGGCAACTACTGTGGTAAAAATAAAGAAAACGTCTCGCATATTTGGCCATCTACATAATAGATATACACAGTTTAGTTAATGGTGATTAACATCCATAACCTAACCAAATCAAACCAAATTTTGCAATTAATTTCTTTTTTTCCTTTAACCTAACCAAACCATATTTTAAAATACCCTAACTAAATCAAACTATAATTTTGCGGTTAATGTTTAGCCAAAAAACTAAAAAGAACATAAAAACATTGTTGCGTACTTATATAAATATATCCTATCATCCAAAAAATAAATTACAAGAAAATGTCAAATATATCCAACTATCAAGCCACCAACCATTATGGCTTTAAATCATCCACAAGACCATAAGGTTCACAATTATCGAATACACTCAATTAGGGTTAGCTGATATTAAGTGTGTGTGTGGAAACACATGATTTTTCAAAAAATATAATACGATTAAATGGTTAATTGATTGGAAATTCGAACCCTAACCATTAACCAGACCATTTTTTTGTTTTTTTTAAACAAACCATATGTTTTTTTAACCATTAACCAAACCAAATTGCATAATTAGAGTTTAGTGCAGTTTGGTTAACAGCTTAACCATATTCTGCACACCCCTAATAACAAGCTCCCAAGTTTGGTGCATTGATTCACAGTCCCGATGTTAGCAGAAATTACAATTTAGTGCGAATTGGTTAACAGTTTAACCATATTCTGCACACCCCTAATAGCAAGCACCTAATTTTAGTGCAATGATTCACAACATCATACTATATATAAGTGTACACTGCAACTTTTATACCCGCTCATTTTATCTTCCAAAACAAGCCACACAAATTTTGTCAGGGTACATGCTTATCAAGCACTGCCGAGCATAACTTTAATTATATAGCAGTCAGAGAGGAGAGCAAAAGAGAGGAGAGCAAACAAAGTGATATGCGAGAGAAGTGACTTAAAGATTAGTTTCAGATTTTGCTTCAGCAACCTGCAAATCAGCTTTGTGATGCATTAATTGAGAAAGACAAGGATTGTGCTTCTCTCTCTCTCTCAGATGATAAGCACTGGTTTCCACTGCCGCAAAATAGATGAAGTATAGGATATCTGTTTGTAAAGGTTATTTCCTTACAATTTAAAGGATGTGGAAAGGTCTTTCGTTCCTCAATTTAAAAACAGTCAAACACCACATTAACCATAAATTGTTTTCGTTCGATATCGTATGGTCTTAGTTCTTCTCTTTTGAATTATTCTACATCTTCGGTCTTTTTTTTTCTTCTTTTGATACAGACTCCAGTTTGTTATTAAAACACTTCATTAAGTAGGCAACATTGAAGACCGAGGGAAAGACACAAACAAGTTGGATTTGCTCCGATTGCACTGGTCCTTTTGTGCTTCTGATGCTTTAGTTGCTCTTATAATCTTGTTTTGTGTCATTCTGACAGTATTATGCTAACAGAGGGCAATATAAATTTTGCTGAAGATTGTTCAAGTCGTATTGGAAAAGTTTGTTGCACTTGCTTTACATTAACTTTTCATCTAGTTTCATAGTTGGATCTGACTTGAAGTAATATCAGAAGTTGGTGCTACCTCTAAACAATATTTTTTTCATTAGTTAATGGTATTTTTTTGGAATTGATATTTCCCAAAACACATTGTTTTAACATTAGCCTTTAATAAAAAATAAAAGAATTTGCATGCTTTTGAGGGATCTATATGTATGGTGCCACGTGCTGCAGCTGCAGTAAGGTTATTTCTGGTATTAAAAGCTTCGACCTTCAGGTTCGGCATTTAGTTGTTTATTCTGTTCTTCGCATTTCCAAGATAGTATCAGTGTATATCTCATTTAGTTGCTTCTTTTGTTGTTCTCTTGCTATATCTATTTTCCCCCCAAATTGTTTCTTTAGCTATTAAAGCTTTTGTGTGCTCTTTGCATATGTATAGGTGGCAATCGGGTAGGGCAGGGCAGGGCAGGGTCGGGGTCGGGGTCGGGGTCAGGTTAGGTTATAGCAGGTTGGGTTGCTAACAGGTCGGGTTACTTGCGGGTCATTTCCCTTTGCAGGTCGTTTGTTGGTCGGGTTAGATCGGATCATTTCAGGTCGTCTTATTGTTTAGGTTTAGGTCATTGTAAATTTGGATTGTATCACGTTAATTTATTGGGGGGTTTGGTCGGGTCAGGTTTGGATTATTTTGGGTTAGCTTGTTGGGTTAGGTCTAAGACTGCAAACAGGGCGGATTTTATCCGTCGAATACTTAAACGGACATGGAGGATAGAAAAAATACTCGTCAAGTTCGAGTACTGATACTGGTATGGGATATCTATATTTGTACCCGTTTCCATATTCGTCCCTATTTAACAAATATATAATTATCCTTTTACCCTTAATTTTAAAATAAATATGGTATAAATTAAGGTTTAAATTGTCATTTGGGTTAACTCTAAATAAGTGTATCTATCAGTTAATAGATTTATCCGCTTGATAATATCCATTAAAAGGTAAATGAATTATCCGTCAAGCAACAGATATCTAACAGACACGGATATGGATGTGTAGTGGATACCCGTTTGAGGTACAGCTACAAATTTGGGTACAAATTTTCTTATCAGGTACAAGCACAGGTACGGGTATAGGCTTACCCGCCCTAAACCAGCCCCATTTACATCCCTATTAGGTTGGGTTAGAGCTAAGCAAGCTCATATTCGGGTGATCTCATGTTCGAGTTAATTTGACGGGTTAGGATTGGGTTAACTTAACGAATCAGGTCTTTTTAGGTTTTGATAGGTTAGGTTGGGTTTGGGCCAAATTAATTATGGATTGAATCACTACAGATTTGGGTCAAATTGTACATTGACCCCCAAATATAATCTAACTCATTAACCTCATAGGCAAGCAAAGCATGTGATTAATAATTTGTTATTAATTGTTATTTGCTTATTATTATGACTTTTTAATGTTGTGTTTTACACAAAAAAATTTATAAAATTATAACATCATTAGTAAATAAGTTCACAATAAAAGTAAAAAAAATAAGTAAATTTTAAATAAAAAAATATTTTTAAAAGCTTTAAATAAATGATAAGACGTGTATTTTTTTATTATCATAACTAGTTAATATCAAATTTAGTTTTTTCGATTTAGGTCGGGTTGATAGTGGGTTGGGTTGGGATCGGGTCAGTATTGGGTCAGGTTTGGGACGGGTTAATGAATTTATCAGGTCGAGTCCACTTTTACCAACTCTACATATATGATTCGGTGGATTTGTATTTTTGGTTTGTCATAAATCCAGGACAAGCTGATATTGATTTCCAAATATTTACAAAGATAAATATGTGATCCTGTATTGGTAATTACAGCATAAAAGCTCATCTTTCAAAAGTTTGATTCAGAAGGTTTTGGCTTAACAGAGAATGGGATTCTCTATAACAGTTATCTTTCGGTTTCCATTGAAAACAAGAATAATACTACTATGAAGCAATTGATCGATCACATAGCCTGCAAACCTGCAATCCTATGGAATCATTAAAGAAGACCCAAGTCCTAAGTTTGTAAGGTTCTGTGAAAAAATATATCAACTTATATATATATATATATCCTATAATGGAATCCTCAATTTTTTGCGAGCTCAGACAAGAAGTGTGTCAAGTTCATGGAAGTTGTTAGGTGTGTTTTAGGAGTTGTTTGTGAATATGGCCAACTCAATTTGAGCACATTGCAAACTCGTGTATTCTTTTAAGTTAAACAGTAGAGATTTTCAAGAGGAAGAAGCTATTGATTTTTACTATAATGGAAAATTTTAGAGGAAGGTGAAAGTTTGGTGGCAGATCTTGACCAAAAGTAGGATTCACTAGTGTACCTGGATTTAAGATTTGGAAGTCCCTTATTTAGTCTGGTGTAGAATTTATGTTGTAGGCAATTAGTTGAACGGATCAAACTTAAATTTTCAATGAGTTATTATTATTATTGTCATAATTAATATTTTCATTATTAGTAATATTACTATTGTTAACATTACTATCATTATTATAACTATGACTATTATTATTAATCTTAATTATATTTATATATACATATATATATGTATGTATGTATGTACACACACACACACACACACACACATATATATATAATCAAAAAATTTACTAATCTATTTGCAATGATCTCTTTGATAAGTCCTAAAATTAAGCTGAGGGAAAAAAAAAAAGCCTTAAGAATTTTAAATGTGCAGTCATTTTAATTATTGTAAGCTGTTTATTACATCCTCTTATTCTATTATCTAGTCATTTTTTATTTTATTTTTTTTCTTACATGAATGTTAACTTTGACATTAAATGCACAGGTGAAACAAATGACACTATACAAAACGGCTTTTTATCCGCATGCCATCAAGATAGCCCCATTACTAGTCTTTTTTCTTGTATAGCAAAAGATGAGCAGAGTATACATACACTTCACCCATTTTCTTTTACCTATACTTTATCTAGGCCCCATAAACTAGCCTCTCTAGACCTTCCAATGTATCCCACATTGGTTTCTGAGGGCATCTCTAAACAGTTTATATGGAAGGTCAACCCTCCACTCTAGAGTAACTTTTGTGGAGTTAGCGTCTTTCTTGGGTGAGTACGGTTGGGACGTCTTGGACGAGTACGCCACGGGGATCCATATATCGACTAGTCCCAAGCGAATATGCCATAGGATTCTAGGTGGGACCTAATTGGCGTAACGAGTACGAACCGTCAAATGGGCCCTTAGGCCCTTTTTAGCGTGACGAGTATGAATTGTCCAATAGAGACCCATTTAGCGTGAGTACGAATCACCAGATAGGATACATATCACCTTCCTTCTCATAGCAAGAGGCAAGGAGTAACAAGAAAAGGATGAGATATGGACAAAGCAAATTAAAAGGAAAATAAAGGCAAGTGTGCCTTACCTGAACAGTTTCCTCGTTGGTTTTGGAATGGACATCGAATCTTTGTAGTGTCAGCCCATCAGTCCATTTCTTTTTGTGAAGGTTCAGCAACATCTTCTCCTCTAGTTCATTCTTCCTGTAGTTTATTGCTATGGAGTAGTAGTGTCTGTTCAATCCATGAATGAGAGCCTGCAAAATCAGCGTTTTCAGTGCCAGAGTCATCATGTATGAGTTCTTACAAAATAATAAACAAATGGATGTTTTATAAAGATAACAAATCGCTTGCCTGGATAGATGGTTTGTTGAGATGACCAAGGTTAGAAGTGGTCTGACGAGGTTCTTGGCCAAGCATCATGGTTTGTGGGTTGATCAAGCGGAATGCATCAATTACCACCTTCCCTTTGACACTCTGGATTGGATCGACCACCACAGCAACAGCCCGCTGGTTTAGAGCTTCAAAACTCTAAACGATTTTAAAAGCTGATATTAAATAACCACCAATAATCCATCCCCTAAAGAAGGGGAATAAGAAGCACGCAGACAAAATGAAGGAACCAAATTGATGAATGATTGAAGACATTTCATGTCCATGGACAAGAAAAACAGATATAAGAACAGTAACACTTCTTAATGATCCCATGTGATGGTAAAATATATGCAACACATTTTCGGAAACCAAGGGAAGGGATTAAAATAGATGGCTGCATATCCCTCAAGACACAAAACTGAAGAACACGCTAACACCATATATAAATACGACTTACTCCATGAACAAGGTGTGGTGCATTTGTATAATATGGTTGAAAAGGTGAGAGAGCGCTAAAGTAGACGAAAACCATTTGCTCTCTCTCATAAATAAGACACATTTTTTGGAAGTTTATTCCACGTAAATTTACAACTATATTCTTCTCAAACCCTGCTGGCCAATGATTCCACAAGCTATTGTCCAATGCATCATAGTATAGTACTTACCTGTTGAGTATTGATATCCACACCAGAAAGCCAACAGCCAAATCCGGGATGTGAATGGTACCAGCCAACAACCATTTCTGGCCTATGAAAAAGAAAAACACAACACAAATTGAATTGATTTGTCAAAGCAGCCAAAAATAATGAATCAATAAGAAGGAATCGGAAACAGACATTTTAGACTTTGGAAGGTTCATTATCCTGATTTGGAGATCCCAGAATCATTTATGTAGGTGGCAGGATAATAAGTGGGAAGCTCAGCAATTTTAACATCACAATTTCCTTCACTATCTTGAATATGGTACTAATTACCTTTCTGAAGAGCTTTAAGGGTATTTGGCCAACCAAGAAAGACCAGTACAAGTTGATGTGATCAACAAACTTGAAGAGGCTACATTACTCCGACACAGAAAGGGGGGAGGGAAGAAAGAAGGAACATACAACATCATTATCATTATGGTAAGAACAAATTTGAAGACGCCTGCACAAAAATTGGCACCAGAATCCTCTACTTCTCAGGAATGCAAAGTACTTATCAACTGAATGCATGCAGTATAATACTGACATATAAAGAGCAGAGATAAGACAAACTATAGGCAAGAAGAGCTCGACAGAATCAATCCCATTAGATGACTAAGATCATGAAACTCAAGGCAATAAGCCAAAAATTATTGCAGGCAACTAAAGAACTCAACCTTACTGACAACAACACTTCCCTAACAACTGATTATGGCTAGAATCATTTTCTAGTCTATATGTATTGGCACAGAGTGAAAGAACTAAGAATGGCATGCCTCAGAGCTTCATACCGCCAGTACTACTGAAAATAAGTAAAAATGACAACTATATCTAGAGATGACAATAAATCTGACACCAGACCCAGACCCGACAAGGTCTTAGTTTTTTGGACTCAGCTGATCAGAGTTGGGTCCAAATTCATTTACACTACAGATATGAGTCCTTATACATTTGAACAGATCTAGGTATGGCCCAGCAGTTTTAGACCCATAATAACCCATGTTTTAGGTATATATATATATATAAACCCTTCTTGCGAGTCAAGAAATCTGTGTGTGTGACCCTAAACCTAAGATTATCTATGTATATATTTCAGTTAGGCATGCATAAATTCTTAGGGTTTAGGGTGACGCACGCAGATTTCCTGACTCCCAAAAAGGGTAGTGCTAGGACTATGATCTCCGGTGGTTCTGATGTTCCTGGTGCATCTGGTGAGACTGAGAAGGCAAATTTGATGCGTCGGGAAGAAGTTTGATGATTCACGTTGGGAGTGGAGGAATAGTTCTCCCATTCTTGGAAGTTCAAAAGGCAGGTAGCGAGTGTTGATGCAATAGAATCAACTAGACCTTCATATCTACAACCAATGGGTAGAGACTTAACAACAGTACTCCAAAAAATCCTACTGTTGTGAACACCTTGTGATGAGAGGGGGCCTATTTCATGGCTAATACGCAAAGAATAATATATCAGCCGATACACCAAATTTTTAGCCTCCCGATACATGAAAGGGTTTATACACAACGTAGAAATGAAATCACAAATATATTGGCTTTATTGACAATTGTGGAATTCAACAATTTTCACCCATATTTGCTGTGACAAAAAATAAAAGATAATACCGTGACAATTGACACCTACGTCATATTAGAATATCTGAAACACCACAATACTCCAACATCGTGACCACAATTACAACTTTAATACCTATACATAAGGCATGAAGGTTATTACATCGAGAAATACAAGGACTAGTGTAATTCATATTGCTTATTCTAGTGACCCTACTATTAAGGATAATTCAAAGGGCTTAGCTGCTCCTATGGTGAATTAGAGATAGATTAACAATCATTAGAACCCCATGAAAGTGTGAATCCCTAACCTATGTGGCCCCTGTGGTGGAGAATGACTCTGTTAAGGCGTGATTAAGTAAGGATGAGGTGGACAAAGAATCAAAAGCTTTGAAGATACATTGATTAGGTAAGTTCTTGGTGATAACCCTTCATATGGCCATATATCAAGGTCCGTCAAGGCTCCATGGCACATGGTATTTGCCCCAAAATCATGATACAAGATATGGCTTATTTCCTCTTAAAATTTGAGTCTAGGGAGGTTGCTACTTTAATCTAAGGGCAATATTTGATGTTCTTTGATAAGCTTATAATCCTCAAACCGAGGCAGAGAATGAAGAAGATGGATAAAGAGAAGCTTTAAATGCTTCCACTCTGCAGATTTACCTCTAGAGTATTCGTCCATCAATTCCATCATATTGATAGTTGTTTTGGGATCCCAATACATACTAATGTCATCATTATTACCGAGGAAAATGTCTCCTTACATTCATAGTCATCCTTGTGAAGGCAAATATCAAGGAGCTACTAGTGGAGAAGGTGGAAGTTTTGGATCCTGTAAGGACTAGGTTGTGTCTTATCTAAAAAATTTGAGCTTGATCGAACGCCCACATCCGTGAAAAATTTAGTCACGACACTTGGTGAGTTCATAGAATAGAGGACATTGTTCAAGGTAGTAGAAGATGGAGCATAGAGAAGGGTGAATAGGTCATGATCAAAGATAAAAGGGAGGGTAAAACTATGGATGAGCCAACACTAGATTCAGTTGCAAAGTCCAAAGGCTATGGGGCAAAGGTGACTAGAGTGCTTAATTTGGGAGGGAATTTCTTCCCATGATTAGTCGCCACTATTGATGAGGATTTTGATGGTGAGGATGCTTCACTAGCCGCAGACTCCAAGGATCCACCTCAAGCCCTTACTTAGGTACCATCAACTGTCCAAGTCAAATATCTACTTAAGCCATTTTCTCTTTAACTTAGTTTTGCTCATCTCATTTGAATAAAAACTTTCAATAAGTTATTGTTTCAATTTTACTATTATTATTGCTATAATTAACTTTTCCTATTAGTATTATTGTTATTGTCATCATTACCATTATTATTATAATTATTATCATTTATTTTATTATTATCAAAATTTTGTTGATCTCATCTAAAAATAAGTTAAGGAGAAAGGCCCTAAGTGCACAAGATGATCTACCATTACAATCCATAGGAATCATGGCGCTACTCACTTTTGGTTGGTAGGGAGGGAAATCATCCCTCCCCTAAGGGTCCCAAAGAAGAGCCATGAAGAACTTGGTTAATGTTTCAGACCAACATCCGTATCATATAACTTCTCTCATCCTTCTTGATTCAAGCCTTTTTACTAGTGGTGTTATTGGAGATCTGGTATCCAACCTACTCTAGGTTCCTCATGATTGATCCTTGGAACATACAAATAAAAAGAATAAATACAAGGCGATTTGGAGCAAGTTGACTCAGAATAAGGTTAGTTCAGCTGCTAGGCTAAGGTTAAGTTGCGGGATTTTGATGAGGTGTTTAGTAGAATCACTTGAGGTTGGAGGTTCCTTCATCATTATGGAAAACACCAAAATGGTCGGATTTGGTGTGTATAGGAACCCTTCATATGGTTTGTTACTCTTATTTCTTCACTTAACCAATTATTCTGCTATGTCCAAGGGGTGCAAGACAATGTAATCTTCTTTGCTTGATTTGTCTATTCTCACAATAATGGTAAAGTTTGGCAAAGGCTTTGGGATTCATAGATAGGTTTTCTCATCCAACAAAAAACTTGAGCTATTTTGGGAGACCTAAACATCATCCTCTGTTGCTGAGAAAATCCAAAGCACTTTACCAATTCCTGCTAATATGGATGATTTTTTAGCATTTTGCACTACTAATAAGGTCTAGGACCCGACCTCAGTCGGTTGTAGCTACACTTAATAGTCAACACAACCAAGATCAGGTAATGCAAATTGGATAGGCATTTGGTTAATTTGGCTTTGCTGACTGCCCTCCTATGTCTTTTGTTGATTTTTAAGGTCCTCGCCACAATTCTATGGTTGTTTCGATAAAGCCTAATTTGCACTAAGGCAGAAACCATTTAAGATTCTATAATTTCTAGAGCAAAGATGAGGCCTTTATGCATATTGTTCTCAAGCACCAGAGCAGAGATCAAATATGATTCTAGGGACTTTCTCATTAGAATTATAGGTAGACTGAAGAACATGGAAGGGGATTTTAAGAAGCTGAATATGGAGAAGTAAGCCAGCATTTCCTAAAGGTTGTTGAGCTTAGAAAGGTAGGTTCAATTTGTCCATCGGCAAACTCACTGTAATCCTCGAACCGAAGCATAAAAAGTTGCAATCCAACTATGACCACCAATTGATAGGAGCAATTCCCAAGACAGAAATCTAAAGTCGACTGGTTGAATATTGGACATACAAACCACAAATTCTCCTGAATAAGGATAAGTATACTAGCATCACCCTTCAAGTTCTTGAGCTTATCACCAAACTCACTGTGATCCTTAGACCTTGAGCTTGAGACTGGAACACAAAAGGGTGAAGTCCAACTATGACCACCTATTGATGTGTAAAGAGCAATTCCTAAGACAAAAACCTAAAGTCGACTGGTTAAATATTAGGGATACAAACCACAAATTCTCCTATGCCAAGGTGGAGGGATTGCTAATCAGGGAAAGGAAAATAATTACTTGTTTGACCAATGAATCGGGCAAGCACAAAGGGGGGCAGAAAACATTCAAAAGGCCTTCACTGACTTCTATAAGAGATTATTAGGACTATACCTCTTACTTTTGGTCATTTGCATCCTAGGGCTATCACACAAGGTTATGTCTTAACTAGAGACCAACAACATTCCCTTCCTAACCCGATTACTATGATTGAAGTGAAGGAAGTTGTGTAATACCTCGAATTCTAATCTACCTTAATCCTAGGAGAATAATATCCTAATCTTCTTTCCAATCCTTTTAGTCCTATTTTTTTTTTAATTCTAACTCTAAACCTTGGCACCATTTTCCTTTTCTTTCCTTTATCCTTTTCTTCTCTCTTTCTTTTTCTTTCTTTTTGCCCAGCTTTGTCCAATACAATTAAATAACGGTGCCGCTATAACGCAGCGGTCACTATTTAGCGGTTGTTGAGTCAGCCATGACGCAAAATTACCGATACACTACAATTTCAAATTTCACATTTATTGATCGATAAATCAGTAGTGCCGATAAATCAGAATATGTTCCAAATATATTGAGATAAATAGCCAATAAATCGACGAATTATTGAAAATTCATGCATGATAATTTTTTCTTATTCATTTACTATATATATGATGAACCAACTTACTATTGAATTATAATAAAGTATTGATATTTATTACCTTTACATGTACTATTAAATAACATGTATTTTTTTCATTCTAAGACAAATTTAGGATTATTAGGACAATTTAGCATTAATGACACACTTAAATACTTCTAATATAATATAAAGTACTAGTTTATTGAATATTTATATTCAAATGATGAATACATAATAATTAGAGTATATGGTGAAACAAAAATAAAAATTCACACTGCGAAGATCGCGACACTTAGTTTATCGTTCGTGATGCTCTAATATCTCGACTGCAAACGCAAACGCAAACACAATCGCAATTTTATGGCCTACATTGTCCCCACCAACCGAGTTATGCTCGATTTGGTTAATCAAACGAGATTTCCCAACTAATACCAAGCCTTCACTCCGCCATTATCACCCTACCTCAGGGTAATTTTCACGCCACATCCAGGCCATACCCTGTCGATCTCCACCAGAACACCACACCTCACCTCTCAGCACTCACGCCATCCATGCCATTTCAACCATAAATCCCCTTCTCCCTCCCTCCTTTCATCATGTAATGCTCTACCAAACTTGGCCCTAGCCTCTTCTCTCTAATTCAACTCCTTTTTTGCATTATCCTTGCTAAAGTTTTGTCATTTTCATGCAGCAAGCTCAACCTAACTTGACACACCTCACGCTGCACCACCCTCTTTGGCTTGAACACCTCACGTTGCTTCTCTTTGGAAATGTGAAGAACCTTCACAGCTCACCCAACCAAGCACCACCCAACCTCTTCCATCTCCATTTTGTTGTTCATCATTCATCCATTGTAGCCACTACCACCAATTTTGACTCAGTCGCCACAATTGTTTCCCCTTTTCTCCCTCTCGGCCAAGTTGGTTGTTCCCCTCATTCTTGGCTAGTCTTACCTAGTGGGTTGAACTCTCTGAGTTGGTAAACTCACTGAGCAGGTAAAATTTCTCCCTCGGTCACGGTTGTCTTGTAAAGCAAGTGTCATTTATTCATTTTCACTAGGTCTCGGCCAAGCCAATTTCTTTTCCTTGGACTCGGTCAATCACTTCCCCATATCGAGCACGTTGATTCTTTTTCCTTCTCCTCAATTAGCCCTCTCGATCTCTCTTCCCTATTCTTTTTCTTCTTGCCTTGTCTTTCCTTGCTTGACCTTCCTATGTTCTAACTGTGTTTTCTCTTGGCCTTAGGTGGTTCCCTAGCAGCCTTGGAGGAAGAGACTTCGAGCCTTTTTTCTTATGTAGAGATCGGTGGTACTAGGGTAAGGATATATGGCTTAGAATAGGGATTTAATGCTATTTGTAAATTGTATGTAATATCATGCAAGTATCTTATATTTTCAAACTCATGATTGTTGATGTTATATTATGATATTGTTGTATTGTGTTACAAAAAAAATAAGCATTCTAGGAAAGCATGTGTTTATGTGTTTTGCTAGGTGAAGCCTCGTTTTGTAACCCTAACATGCCGACATGTTCCACGATCTTAATTGTGTTACGAAGAATAGCTTGTAAATAAAATATATGTTGGAGGTTGGAAGTCGATAATGTTGAGACCCGTAAGGTTTTTATGAATGTTTGGGAGTTGTAGCTATATTAAGGGCATTAAAGACATTTCATGATTTTGTGGGGAATAAATATGGCGTGGTAATCAACAAGGATTTATAATTAATTTTGTAAGTATGATCAAGTGGAGGTTGAGTAGGGCATAAGTTATCTTAGAAGAGACTTTGAGGCATTTAAGTAAGCTAGGGGTATTTGGTCTATACAGGTTAAATATGGAATTTTGATATTTCTAAAGTGAAATTAGTTAAAATATGCTAAGTATGTTACGCGAAATACTTGGGATAATTCTGAGCAGCATAAGTTTAATAAAATGAGAGAATGGCTTAACTTGAGAATAGTAACCTTAGAGGTAGGCTCGTTATCACATGTGCAAGACGTTAGAGTTAGATCTTGATTTTTAGATATGTTGTTAACAATGATATTTTAGGATGAGTGTTAAATTAGGTGGTTAGGTGAGCTTCATGGAGGGAGTTACGTTTGTCTTGTGAAATTAAGGTTTTATTGGGACTTTGTAGTGTTTACCCTTAGAGAATGATTGTATGTGTCTTACATATTCATAATAAGCTTGCATGATAATATCCAACAATATAATAAGATATTAATATTTAAAGTGAAAGACCATGTGAGTCAGAACCGAATTATATGTGTTCGTTCCACCGAATGAGAATAATGGCGGAGAGCGTTATGTCTTGGGAGTTTTACCAGTTTGTACCACTGGAAGATAATATTGGCCAAAAGCGTTTTGTCTTGGGAGTTGTACCGGTCCGTTTCACCGGACGAGAATTGTGAGGTCCCTAAATGCAATGTAATAAAGTAAATGGATTATAAGTATACCTAATGTTATTAATGTGCCTGCATAATCCTTCCATGTGACCTTATGCATGTTGTTTGTCCTTTTTTATAACTGTATTGTTACCTTACTCAATACATAAGTATAGACCATCCTTTTCATGGGTATTGCTTATTCCCACGAATAGGCGGCCTAGGTTTTGTTGTGCAGATCACTAAAGACTGTCTTGATGCTTTCACTGCTAATGATGCATTACCTATGGACGAGTGTTTTTTATTTATTACAATTTGGACATAAAGTTAATGTTATCCGATAGCTAGTTTTTGTCTGAATACCTTTTGGACTTTTAGTTCCTTTTGATCCCCCTTTTGTTGCATTTTGTTATTCTGTACTCGGAGTTTTTTTTTTCCAAACTCTTGTCTAAGTTTATAAAAATCCCTCTCATTCTCTAATTATCTTACTTGAAATTCTAAATATTTTGTTTTGGATTGGATGTAAGAATGGTACGGTAAGACAGACATCTTAATAATACGCTTCTGCTAAAACGAAATTTTGGGGTGTTGCAAGTTGTCTTCTCTATCAAGAATAATAAAGGCCACATGTTTCAAAAAGCTTGAAGTGTCATAGGTGAGGACGTCCACAAAACAATTGTGGTTGTTTTTGCAACTAGTTTTCTACCTAGGAAGGTAAATATGACCTCTGTCACCTTGTATTTTCGCTTTGGTAATGAGCAATTTAAATAAGCGTACAATGCTCCTATTGTCTCATAATGAGCTTTATGCCCCTCCAAGGTACAGGCTATAATGGATCATCCTTCTTTGTTTAGGAGATGATTTACACTTGTTCTTTTGAGGAGAGGGAGGGCTACCATTTTTATTAAGCACTTTATGTTGTTTTTCGGAAGTGTTTGCTCCTCAAGTTAACTTGGGAAATACACAATATACCTTAGGGAGTTCCTACTTTGTCTACTTTTCAAGTTAACCCAAGGAAATGCATAATCTTCCCTAGAGGAGTCCCTACTAAAGTGAAGAGCCAAATTTTAGCCCTACTGAGTTATGAAAGAGAGTCGTTGTTGTATCACTTAACTTGGCATCTCTCTGTCTTCCACAAAAATTAAAACCACTAATTTACAAAAGTAGGTTGGGAAGATTACTTGAACGCTAAAAGGCTAGTATGCTAGTTCATTATAGAAGTTTGTTACTTTATACAAGCGGATTACAACAACCGACATCGGTTAAATTCTCCATGCATAAAGGATGCGAGCCAATTTTTCCTACTACCAAAGAAGGCCCTTCACAACGTAGAGCATTTCTCTGATCTAGCGGTGTGGTGCTGGAAACATGAAAGATGCTCTTGTTTCCTAAGCATGAAGCTGGACTATGTCTACTTGACATCTCTCTTTGGATCAGGCAAGTTGTTATGGGATGTGCTTATGAAGAAGGACACTCTTTGGTCACAAGAATCCTTCTATTTACCAAAAGAGATCCACACTTTGGGATTTTCAACCTACAACGTATTGTTCTTGGACCCAGTGTTTGAAAAGGCTTAAGGCGCACCGAGGCGCTAGGGGTCCTGGAGCCTAGGCGCTAGGCGCAAGGCGAAGGCGCACGCCTGGGCGATGTGAGGCGCCTAGTGTTTTTTTTTTTTGTTGGCATATATACTTTTTTTTCCAATTTTCCTTGATGCTCTCTCTATTTTTTTTTTCAGATGTAGTGGTACATTGTTTTTCCCTTTGTTGTTGTTGTTTTTCTTTTTGCTTTTTTTTTTACATTAGGAAGAAAAAGTTTCTGCAAAAAATATATAGGACAAGGGGGGACCTTTCTTTTTCCCTATATCTTTTGTTTTCCCTTATATCTGCAAAAAATATATGCAGATATACCTTTGGTTTTTCCTAATGCCCTATCTGTTTTCCTCTATATCTGCAAAAAATATATGCAGATATACCAAAATAACTATTTCTTGCTTTAAATTGGTGGTAGCAGACTTTACAGTCTCTGCAGCTGGTTTTTTTACCTTTCCAAAATAACTCTTGCTCTCCCCAATTCCCATATTAATTGCAGAATATTTTTACTACAATCAAGACTATAAATAGACTTACATTTTTCCAACAAATGACTATTTAACTCCCCTAAGTCTCTGCAGTCTGCATGTAATTTTTTTTTTCTGCTGAAAAGGTTTTTTATCCCTCTTCCCTAAGTCCATCCTCCCTATGTGTCTATTGATCTCCCACGATCCTGCTTGATTTTATGCTGAGGCGTGCGCCTCATAGCCTCTGTGCCTAGCGCCTGAGGCGCGCCTTATATGCGCCTCACTTACGTAGCCTCGCCTAGCACCAAAAAAGCCCTAACCCCCCATCGCCTTGCGCCTTGCGCCTCAGGCGCGCTTTTTCAAACACTGCTTGGACCTGCCCAAGAATCTTGAACACTAAACCAAAATCTCATAGCTCACTTAGTAGTTCAAAATGCCCTTGTGTGACAGGTGCAAACAAGACAAAAGATATTTATTGTAGTGGGTGCTTGTAGATGTGTGCACTAATGCATATAAAACTTTATTTGTTCCAGCATCCCTCCTAAAGATGTTTACACATTTTTGTTCCTCCGAAATGATCATAGAATATACTTTATAGTCTAAAAAAACTACTGTTCCCCATTTCTTTCTGTCCATGACCTCATGCAACGTTGGTTGTATAATGGTTGGTTTTAGATTGGAATCTATTGAGCACATAGCCCTTTATTTATACAGATTTAGAATCATATTCCATTAGGTATGGGCAGGAAAGAAAGTAGGAAGCCTAGGAATGAAGAACTTGGATCTTTAGTATATTGTATGCAATGGATAGAGAAGAAGGAGGTGCTTTGTCCCATTATTGATTCATGTTCACCCGTGTTATAAACGTAATGGTTGCACTTCCTCACATAGTCGTCATAATTAAAAAGCTTTGCTAAAGAGTACCATGATTCCCCTTGCTAGGAGACATAATTTCAAAGCTAACATATTTCACCTTACATAATGTAGATGCTATTCTAATTAAATAGTCCATGATGACAACATTTTTGCTAGTAATACTTCTCAAATAGAAACTTCATCCATTTACTCAAATCCAAATATGAGTATAAATTTTTAAAATAAGCACAACTCACCACATAGCCATGACAATTTGGCGCATCCATCCAATCAAATCATGGCATGTATACAACATTTGTTACATTAGTAGTTTGAATAATTTATTTAATGTTTAGTCAAATAGTAGGATCATAATCTAATAAATTATTCCAATCAAAGGTGCAATATATATTATACATGTGTCATGACATAATTGGACGGGTGCACCAAATTATCATGGTGATGTGGTGAGTGAGCTCACTTAAGAATTTGTCCATGTCTAAGCATCTATTATTTTATGAATTTAAAATGTTCATGATGATTTTTTGACAAATACACACACACACACACACATACATACATACATATATATTTGTTAAATGAAGATAAATGAATATAAACAAATTATATATCCAATTATCGAATTCAAAAGTTGTTAAAATGACCAAATTTGCTTCAAGACTACATATGAAAAGCATTGTTTCCAAAGAACTGAGTATTTTCTTATACTAAACATATATATATATGAACAAAGATTATTATTTTAGGATATTGACAATGATGGTCTCCATTTCGCCAAAGATGAATTAAGTGTTTTCTAAGGGAGATTGTGTATCCTTAACAAGGAAATGGTATTGTATTTGTACACATATAATGTGTGTAATTTATGGAATTTTTGTACATTCAAGTTATATGTTATGTACTTGTGGTGGGAACCTACTATGCATCACAACCTTTATAGGGCACTTTGCATTATGCATCTAAGCAAATTGATTAAGGAAATGTTTCTTTCATTTTTTAAAATACTTGGGACCTGTTTACCAATTTATTTTGCTAGACTCAAAGGATCTGAGTCCAATTTAACCCAACCCATTGTCAGCCATGGAGACAAATATGACTGAGATGCCCATATATCCACAATACGTATTGGATATTGAGCCTGTTTATGCAAAACATTGTCTATACACGACAAAGAAATGTGATATGACCAATGAAGACCAATACGTACTGTTCTTTAATAGTATCTACCAATACATATCCATTATGGATCAATATTTACTATGAAAAATTACAATGAGACTGGCGCTATCATACGCCATACTCCAATACCGCAACATCACGGGCGCAGCTATATTGCACATTGCTGATTTCCATCCCATACTAAGGATTCAAATTTCTCCAGAGGCCAGCTAGAGGGAATCTGCTACTATGGCACAATTCAAGCAAACAATTGAAACTCTGCAGAGCATGTAATGGAGGATCTAGGAGATAGCATGCACAGAAATGCTTGCTATAACAACACTCTTATATATTCCCCTGATTAATGAGAAAGGGAGTCAACTACAGCCTATGAACTCCCCAGATAGCCCAATTACAAGACTGAAAATATGACTCATTAAGCCCGCCAAATTAGTGCAAATCCATCTAATTCGTGACTAAAACTCAAAGGGCAGATAGATTAAGTGCTTGTTTAGTATAAGAGTAATAGATGTGAAAACAAATACCCCGTATGTTACGCTTCTATTGGCTGAATATCCATTTTAGGTCTTTATTTAGACTAATAAGGGCATTTGCTCAAAAATATTTTATCTTTCCAAATACACTACTATATAATCAAAATTCGAACGTATTTTTTCCAACTCTATTACCCCTAACAAAAAAAGGGGGTAAGGCGCATTACCTTCCACCATAATACTAACCAACCCGAATTTCCCGAACTAGTAAGTAATAACGAAGACAGATAAACTCCACAGATTTAAGGAGAACAAGAAAAGGCAACAGACCTTCCTGTCTGCTTGAGCATATCGAGCATGTTAGTCTGGAAAACATGATCAACAGCTTCGACACTAACGCCAGTACCACTCTGCGGCATAGCGAATACATCAACAACCCGAACGGTATACTCATCGACGAACTCTCCCAACATCAACCCCATGACTTCCATAGGGACACCAGCCCTTCCTACAACCCCAAATCCACACCAAATCAAGGAACAAAAAATAAAACGCCTCAATTAGGGTTTTTTGAAAGATACGCCTAAAATGGCCGGACATTCAAACAAGGCCCGATGCAAGAGGGACAAAAGAGGTGAAGGTTATACTTACCGTGTTTAAGCATCTTGAGAAGGGCAAGAGAAGATATGTAGACTTGCTCGGAGGTGTCTAGAGTTGGGGAATCCGGCGGTGGGTGGCCGAGGGCACCTCCGGCACCGGCCGCGAACATTCTCTGTAATCTCTCCATGATGTTGGAACAAGATCTTGCCGAAACTTGTATATCTATCTATAATACTTTGTGATTTGAGTTTGACAACGTGAAAAACGATGATTGGTTCTTATATATTTCTTTCACAGCAAGGTTGGTTGAATCGAGCGTGAAGCATAAAACAACAATCCTGAGTCCTGACAGTCACAGAGGAAACGCCGTGTATCGGTGAGTAACAAGAATAGGGCTCGACAGATTTCTCGTCGGCTTACTTTACGTTCACGATGCTTATTTTTATTTTATTGAGAGTTATTTTACGACATATACTGACCGGGCCAAAAGATTTTATAAGATACCTTTTACCTTATTAAAATTACCTTTTCAAAAATAAAAAATTTGTTTGATACTTACTCCTCCCATGATAGAAAAATGAATCATTGAGATGTAAATATTTGAAAATCAGTTATTAAAAGTATTTTTTTAGTATCCTATAAGCTAATTTTTAAAAAGCTACTACAAATAATTTATTATAAGCTTTTATTTAGTTTTGTCAAGCATTCACCTCATATGATCTATTATTAATTATTAGTGTTGTTATTCTTATTGTTTAAAAATAATAAGTAATAAATTTAAATTATTAAATGACAAAATTTTTAATTATAGTAGTAATAATATGTGTGTGCGCGCGTGTGTGCGTGTGTTCCTTTTACTCTTATGTTTCTTTTAGGCATGGAATATTTGTTTTAAGTGTTGAATGGACTATGGTTTAATAATAATTTTCATGGGCATGTAGGTTGTAAGAAAATGAATATCATAGACCTTAACTTCGTTGATAACCTTCTACTTTTTGGTATAAGGGAGCTACAATCTACCTTACTCCTTTAGGACATGTTGTAGATATTTGTTGCTTGCTTTTGTCTTCACATTAGTCCATCAAATAGTTCACTGTAATGTAGTGGTATGACACATTAGGAAAATATTGTATTCTATAAGGTCTGGGATGCCAGAAGGGTGAGTTTCTTTTTCAGTACTTGGGCATTTCTTTAAACATGGCTTATTTGAGGATTCATCGCCGGCAAGTGCTCATGGACAAGCTAAATGTGAAGATGTCACACTAGGCCAGTAATTTTCTTAGCTATGTGACTCATACCCAACTTGTTTCTTCGTTATTAACTGCATAACTCAGTTTTGGGCTTAGATTCTATACTTGCTTACATATGTGGTAAAGAGAGTGGAGAAAATGTGGCATAATTTATTTTGGTCCAATGGTACTAATCAATTGCATGCTCTGATATCTTGGAAGACAGTCTACTTACCAAAAGAAAAGGGAGATTTAGGTTTCCAAGCTCTCAATACCTGGATGATTGCAGCACTACGAAAACAGATGTGATAGTTAGTTCACCACAAGGAGGGGTTGTGGATCTGTTTGGTTTATGGGATCTACATAAAAAAAGGCAAGAACTTGATACTATGCCCCTAAAGAACTCCCCATCCTAGAGCTTTAGGAGCATCATGTGTTCGAGATGTATTGATGCAACATACCATTGTGGGGTAGTGTGCCAAAATTAAATATATGATTGATGGAGCCTATGAATCTCTTAAATATATGGTTAATAAGAAGGAATGGCACAAGTTTGTTTAGAAGAATGATAGCATGTCAAGACACCAACTTATTAGATGTTATGTCATAAAGTTGCACTCACGAAGGATAGATTGGCTTAATGGAACCCCCATATCTAGGATAGATATGGTATTTGTGTTGACAACAATGAGTCCACGGATCATCCCTTCATTATTTGTGACTATGCTCGCATGTGGTGAAGATTTTTATTAGACTAGCTAGGCTTCAACTTGTAGTTTACTAGTTTATTCATACTGAAAATAGTAAAAAAAAAATGCATGTTGGGATTCTTAGGTCTAGTGATAACATGATGCTTTATGCTATATGGGGCAATAGGAATATTTCTATTTTTCAAAAGAGAGTATTTTTTTCCTAAGACTATTTTTCAGGAAATTTATAGGAACACTTTATGTTAGGCTCTTAAATTGCAATAGATAAGGGATGTGTAGTGACTTCTTGTTACAATTGTGGTAGTTGGTGAGGGATGTTTTTTTGTAAGTAATGATGTAAATATAACACCCCAAATTTCATTCCTCAAAGCATTCATTTTATAAAAGAAATTATGAAAGCTAAAATAAGAATAGGGATGAAACCGCCACATCTGACAAAATGAGAGGTGCACGAGTTCACCTAACCTATGTCAGGTGCAAGGTTAAATCTTATCCTATCAAAAGGTAAACATCATCTATATCAAGAGAATAAATTCTCATAAGGATTTATCTAATGGTAGATGGAAATAAATAGTTTCATTGAACCACATCATTGTTGATAAAGATAACGGAAAACTAGTGATTCCAACCGGGGTTTTCCAAAAACATGAAAAGACATAAGGAACCATATTTCAAATACAACTTAAATGAAAATAAAACCCAAATAAATATAAACCAGATAAATATATTTGAAATACAACACATTTGAAAAGAATATTAAATGATGATCTTGCCAATGGGACGGAGCTTTGATCGCCAAATTAATCCACTGGATAGTCTACTCTCAAACCACATGTCTTTAGCCCAACGATGAGACTTTAAAAATTAATCATGCACCATTGGTATGATCCCCCACCATCAATGGTTCATCATAAGATGCAATCAACCAAGGTTGTATTAATACAAATTGTATTGAGTAAATCACAATGCCTTATCTTATGGGGGAAGCACGAATTACTAGATCGGATTCATATAGAATTAGGGTGTATTACATTTATACAATATTATGATTACGCAATACCTACACCATAACTCATGCCATGCTCATATAATAACATACGAGATGTATGTAACATCATACTTAAACATGTAAGCATGGTACAATAGAAATGTAAGGTAACTCATGCATATCCAATATGAATAATCCATATTATTAACAATTCATTACATGGACATACAACTTCATAAATGAACATCTTGATCCATAAAAGGGATTCAAATGAACTAATCAGGAATTTGTGGATAATGCCAAACCAAGCAATCAAGCATTTATGGATAACACCAAACCAAACTAATCAAGCATTTATGGATAACACCAAACCAAACCGATCGAGCATTTATGGATAATGCTAAACTAATCCCAGTGGACATTACTAAGGGACATGCTCGGTCTTGAGCATTACTAAGGAACATGCTCAACTCCAAACATTACTCAGGGACATGCTCTGCCTTGAGCACTACTTCAAAATCGTAGTCTAAGGATTTACTTATCCCAAAACCATATATCATTTAAGAAACCACTTCAACACAATTACACATATTTTACGCTCATTTAATCAAAACACACATTATGAATTCAACATGTCATCTATATAACCATGCTTGAAGATATATAAGGTTAACATGCTTTGTTACTTAATCATGCTTTTGTTACTTAACATGTCATCTATATAACCATGCTTGAAGACAGATAAGGTTAGAATGCTTTGTTACTTAATCATGCTTGTATCATGCTCTTTTAGTCAATCATATGCCTAAATAGAAAATACAATTCCATTCCAACATATGTATACATGTACTTTCATGTTTATCCTCCTCAAAAGAGTTAAATAACCCTATCATGCATATTCTTATCAGAGCATGCTCAATAATAAACCAAAATATGAACTACTTAAAGCTCACGCTCGATAGCCATATTTTCATGCTTCCATTCAACACTTTAAACTCATGATTAATACAAAGCATTATACAAAACATATTACATACTTGACAAACCAACCCATGTAAGTCACACCACATTCACCTCCAAAACACATGCACAACGATATGTCCTCATGAAACAACCATAAGTGGAGGTAAGTAGAGGCTTACATTAGTCCATAGCTAGCTAAACTAAAAGAACAAAAGAATGAGACCCTAACTTTAGGACCCACCAAAACGCTTTCCTAGATCGCGTTCAAAAATTGAAACACTAAGTTAGAAAGTTATCTTACGATCACAGATTCACATAATGTCAATCAATTAATGAGAAACACGATCTAATTTTCTAGAAGGTAAATTTACACATATGAAATACAAATTGGGTTATGTTGAGGAAGATGGTAAACTATGATAATTACCATCAAAATTAAAACATAAATAGAGGTTGAAGAAGAGGAAAATATGAACTTAAGTACCCCTTAAATTCATATACTTACATCTACCACTCAAGGTTTAAATTCATGAGTTAAAAGAAGTAAGATTTGAAGAAGATAATAAATGAAACTCTTCACTCAAGTTTGAAGGTGCATCTCACCATAAGGGAGGAAAATATGAGGCAAATAAAGTATCCCCTCATTCATGTGTGATCCAAACACTTATATAGAAGTGTGTCGGTCTCGTATAGTTGCAAAATAACTCAATAAAATTGAAAGGGGCTGGTTTGGTTACAAAACAAACCAGCTAGTTATCTAAGAAGCATAACTAAGCTAGTTGAAGTCTAACTAAACAATAATCAACCAATGACTTTTATGGCTTTTCAACTCGACCTAAAATAGCCCCAAACCCTTACATTTTATTTGGAAGGTTCATTGCAAGCACCTATGCTAAACAAGTACTTTAATCCATCATTGGTTCATATAAAGTAAAAATTAGGCTAGTAGTGTCTTGTGGTAGGTTTATAAGGCCTTGATATTGTCTTATGGCTAAAATTTCATCCATGTCTTGTTGACGACATTCCTCCATGATCCCAACCTAACTTGGTAGCATCTTACAAATTAAAGGCCTAAACTAATAACTAGGCATCATCAACTTAATAAAAAGTAACCCTAGCCTTGAGTAGTTGTTGTAACTTGTAAGGTATGATCTTCAAAGTACAACTAGCATCTAAAGGTGTCATAAAATGTCATAAACCCCTGCCAACAAGCCTTTCATGTTTTTGCTTCTTTCCTTGCATTTCAGTGCCAAAATATGTACCAAAGCTACCCAAAAATCGTGGTTGAGTGGTTGTTGATACTAGGAGTTGTTTTGATCTTTAGGGTTAAAAAATGAGCCATTATTGAGTCATAAAAATGCACTTACAACCCTCCCCCATGCCTTATTGCTTTGTTAATATTGGGATGGTTTACAAGTTAGTTAGTTACCAATCTAGCTATTACATCATTTAATTGACAAAAGGTAAGCCAACAAACATAGCCTATAACATGTGCTGACTTAAAGTACATAAAAGTGAGTAGAATTATCTTAAAAAGTGTTGCCATAATCTGAATAAGTTAGACATGCCTATTTCCATCCTCTCTCCTTGCTATTATGTGCACTTTGTTGCCAATCAGGTGATCCCCACTAGTTGTGTGTGTAGGGAGTTGTTGTGGTTGGTTGTGTACTTGCTGTTGGAAGTTGCAGGCTGCGTTTTTTCCCCAAAAAGGAAGCCATAAGGTGGGGTGTGTTTGGTTGCGTGTGGGCTCAAAAGGAAACCAAAATAGGGGTAGTTGAGGTACGTTTCATGGCTTGCATAACACTATTCACGTGTTTGGGACGTTTTAAAAGATTAGTTTAAATCCTCCTAAATGAGAAGGGTTTTGGGTCCTTCGAATTTAGGATAATATTTAACTAAAACAGAATGTGTTGACAGAGATGCTCCTACATAGGAAGAATTAAAAGCTAACATGATCACACAATAGCCTTTGAATGGAATTAAAGCAAATTCAACCTTTTAAAGTGAACTTAAGGCCAAAACAAAATCATCATAATTTTTATTAGCAAAACTAAAATGATTATGGATGCTCCAACATCATAAATCCAGAATTCAAGATTCGAAGACGTGCTGATAAAATATTTTAAACAAATGAGGCTTTAACCAATTCGAGATAATATGAACATTTTAAAACATTATTAATGTATTTAGAACACTAATTGAATATAAGTTACAGAAGGTAGGTAAGTTCCATAGAAAATGACCTTAACGGTTAGGTTTTACAACAAAAGTATAAATCCACTAATT
This sequence comes from Tamarix austromongolica, assembly GCA_039764185.1. Classification (NCBI taxonomy): domain Eukaryota; kingdom Viridiplantae; phylum Streptophyta; class Magnoliopsida; order Caryophyllales; family Tamaricaceae; genus Tamarix; species Tamarix austromongolica. The sequence continues at coordinate 114,825,824 of CM077818.1, forward strand.
TCGAAGAATTGATCAAATTTATAAAACATAAACACACACACACAAAAAAAATCCAATGAATCAATTTAAGAAAAAAGTATCAAATATCACTTAATTTCTATTAACTAAAATCCAAAAATTAAGTTTTTAGGCTCAAACCGTACATCAACCAATCCACATTAATTACCTCTAATTGATAGTTTAAAAATATAATTAAGCCAATTCCAACTAAATTTAGATAATTAATTTTAACAAAAATAATATTGTATACAAAAAATTTAAGTTAATCATTTCCAAAAATTAGGGTTTTTACACAGAATGTGATGTAACACCCCAAAAATCAACTACTAAAATTTTTTGTTTTAAGTGGAAGCGTATTATCAAATAGTTGGGTGTTACTGTCATAATTGACATATGTCGGACTTACCATATCATCTTTACATCAAACACAAGGTAAAACAAGTAGAAAATAAAACATGATAAGTAGGAATAGAGGGAACTATCATAAACATTAGATAAAAGTTTGGAGGTTTACTCCAAGTACAATAATCCAAAATACAAAAACGGATACCATTGATCCAAGGGTCCAAAAAGGTATCCGGTTAGAACTAACATCCGGATAACATGACTCTATGTCTAAAACCCTGATACAAAAATCACTCATCCACATAATACACATCAAAGGCTACAAACTCGTCCATTAGGTTATCATCGACCTGCACAAAGACATTTGAGTTGTCTACTTGTGGGAATGAGCAATAGTCATGAAACGAATAATTAATACACTACATAATGAGTAAGGTAACGGTATAGTCGAAGCAGTATTACACATAAATAGGAGTTCATATCAAAAGGTAAGCATATGTTCATAAATATAAATAGTGCCAAGCGAATACTGATTTCAGGTCTCGCTATATAGATATATCATATTCTAATCTTTTATTTATGTTGAGTTCAGGGCCCCCACTATTTTTAAACTAGTGGATCGATTTAAAACACCTCTAAGGGACAACACACTTAAATCACTATTACTATCCGGCGGAATAGACTCAACACCTCTCAGAGCAAAAATGATCATGAGCCACTATTCTTAAACCGGTGGAACGGTCTAAAGCACCTCTTAGGGACAACACACCTAAGCCACTATTATTATTTGATGGAACATACTCAACACCTTGGTTTTGACTCACGTAGTCTTTTACTTTAAATTATTAGTATCTTTTCCATTAATACTCTATCTCTTAATTGTAATTTCGTTCACTTTGAGTATGGGGTCCCACTATTCTTAATCCGGTAAAACAGGCCCATATAAAAACACCTCGATCGAACTCATGTGATCTTTCACTTGAAATGATTCGTATCTTATTAAAGTTGATTGTATATTCATGATTATCATGTGAGACTCATATAAATATGTTGGAAATATTTTGGATTACATAATTACGACCACATAATTATCCTCAAAAGACCATAATACACTTAGCTAGTTAAAAATGCTCATTTTCTCCCAAAGCCTTATAAAACTCAATACTAATACATATAAATATCCAATATTCATTCAGGACATATATCCTTAATTATATACATAGATGTATATCCCACATTATACCAAGAGCGTACTTCCACAATATCATTACTCTCAAGATATCATATCATATCATAACATCAATCATATTACATGTCCAATATAAAATTACATACACATATACATAAATTCCTAGCTACGACATGTATCCTTACCAACAAAGACACTGAGCTTTATGCACGTAAATCCTAAACCTCAAAAAATCACCTATGAAAACACAATAATACATTATTAGGCTCAAAGATTATAATCAAAGGGAAAATTAAGGTCAAGGAGAGTGAAAATGGAAATAATAAGAGTTAAAGGAAATCTTGAGTTATGTGGAAATGTGGTGGAAGTTATGGTGGTGCTATGGTAAAATTTTGGTGGTGTTTGGGTATGTAAAAAGGGGTACACGGCCAAAAAGATGGGGTTTCACGGGCATGTAGCAGGGATTGCTCACCCAAGCCGTGAGTGCGGAACCTGCACAGGCAGGCTATGAGAAGAGGCAAGACCGTGCTCGTGCAACACATGCGTAGGTAATGATGAATAGGGATACACGGGCATGCCGAGGTGGTGCGCGAGCCATGCGAATATGCACGAACGAACTATGCTAGCATGCACATGCATGCGACAATAAAAAAGAGTGGCGCACGACCATGCGAAAGATGGTGTGCGAGCTATGCACCTCATAAAAATGTGAGAGACGTGAGAGAAAAGAAGGTGATGATGGCGATGGTGGATGGTGATAGTCGGCAAGTAAAGGGGGAGTGATGGGGTAGTTGTGGTGGTTGATCTATTAAGTTGTGGGTGGCACTTGGTGGCTGTGGTGGTGCATGGTGATGGAGGTGGTGGTCAGCGACAAAAATAGGGTAGTAGCAACACTAGAAGAAGAAGAAGAGAGGGAGGGAGAGGGAGAGGTGGTTTGGGGTTGACTTGTTTGAAAGAAAATGGGGGAAACAATGAGACAATAAATTAGGTATAGAAGGATTGAAGAGGTAGTATATATGTATGTGTTTGGCGGTGTGTGAAACGGGGAAGGCAGGGGATGATGATGCTGATGGTGATGATCATGGAAACATTAATAGGGGAAGGATGGCAGAGAAGCATAGGCACAAGGGAGAGATAGTGGGAGGTGATGGTTGTGTGTTGTAAGAGATGAGAAAAATACATGCAAGACAAGAGGAGAAGTCAAGGAATTTGGTGTAAGAAAGAGGCGGAAAAAGGAGAAAGGAAAAAGGAGAAAAGACTTAAGGTTAGGATTAGATTAAACTTTGATTAGCTTAAATAGGTAAGATTAAATATATAAATCTACCAAAATTAAATTCGGGTTACAAAATAGAATTTATCCGAGTCAAATATTTGGATTAAGTTAATATTTTGGGATTAAGAAATTTGGGTAAGGCTAAAATAAAATTTTATCAATATCAGAATTAGATTAAGGTATTAATTATACGATATTAGGTTTAGCAAAATTTTAGGGTATTATATGTGAATCCGGTCAACTATTGCTCAATTATTCAAATTGATGATCTAAATATGGAATTAAGCATATTTTAAAACATATGATATAATTCATTCGATTAAAACAATAAGCGCATGACTCAATTTAATGAGACTAAGGTTATGACCTAAAAATCTCAATTCAGATGACTGTTATAAATTTTCTCAAAATAACGAATTGAGAATACAATTAAACATATTTTAAAGCATTTTGTAAAACCAATTGGCAAAAACAACTTAAAGATTAAATTCAAATAAAAGGCATGACTCCCTAATTAGGGTTTGAGCCTAGAAATCCCAATTTAATCAATTTTATCAAATTGAAGCTACCAACATAAAATTATATATATTTCAAAACATAATAAATAATCAATTTATAAAAGAAAAATAGCACAATCAGATAAATTTGAGCAATATGAACATAATTGGTTTAAAAAAATCCTATTCTCAAAAATAAACCACATCTAACCCATTCACATTAATCATACAATACATACATTCTTACTCCAATAACTAATTTAGCTTAACTTAGGCTAACTTGCTCAAAATAAAATTAATATAGGGTTATGTTTTAGGGTAATTACACCCAATGAAAATATACTAAAATAGAACTAGGAATGATCGGTTGAGGTTGTTGGAGTCCAATGAACTCTTGTCGGTGACTGTACGACGCTTGTGGTGGTCGGATAGTGGCATTAAACTAATGTGTCATTTGTTAGTGCTTGTTGTTCCTCACCGTTGTTATTACTACTAGACTGCAACTCATCGGTTGAAGATTGGTGATGGCATTGAAGGGGAGAGGAGGCAAGGAGTAAGGGTGCACAAATAGAAGAAGAGAGGGAGGAGAGAGAAGAAGAAGTTTTGGGGGGAAGAATAAAAGAGTCCATTAGTGTAGGATTTATTTTGAATAATAATAGAAATATGTAGATATCAAGGGTTATAAAATATCTTTTTATCTTAAATTCATTTAATGGAAACTGTTTTGTAAATATCCAAGGAAATAAAACTAATGTAAAGCCTATTTGAAGAATTTGAAAAAATCTTTCGAATAAAAAATTCTAACTATAGGGAAAATTTGTGTTATTTACAAAAATAAAGTACATATGACCTTTAAATAATATAAAAGAATTCTCGAGATAATATTTAAATCAAATTCTAAGCATTCACAAATAATTTAAATAACTGTCTAAATAAGATAATCATAAATGCTTGAAAACAAAAATTTGAGATAAATAGATTTTGGAATATTTTGTGCTAAATCTTATTGTGGTCTATATGTTAAGTCGATACGGTGGATTCTAATAATTATTAGAAATATATTTTCTAAATCACAATGAAATCCTTATAAAATAATCACAAATCGATTTTGATAAAAATTGGTGTAAGTTGTGGAAAACACTAAATGGTAATTTTCGAGGCTTATGAAATATTGTAATAATCATAAAATTATGATATAAATATATAGTGACATGAAATATTATTTTTCTAAAGTTTTACTAGCTCAACTAAAAATCAAAGGACTATCATAAGACTTTTACAAGAAATCAAAAAGATACAAAACATATTAAATCACACACATATTCCAAAATGGAAATATAAATTTTGAATGAAAATCAAAATCATATGAATTTAATAAAAATTGTAGTCGTGGAAGAATTTATTTATAATCATCCATAATGAAAAAAGATTAATCAAAACATTGATTTGAAGTCAAAATCGTTGATAAATCTATAAAATGAAAACTTATCTAATTAAAGATGAATTTCGATAAATTCTACGACGTTTTTCAATAAAATCAACATGCATAAGAAAAGTGTTGTTTCACTTAGAAAATAAGTAAAATTTGATTCAAATTATATATTAAATTCAATAATGTCATTTTCCAAATGTTCTAAAAAAACAAAATAATTTTTTTTGACAAAATGGTCGTCATAAGAATATAAATCAAAACGATCGAAAACCTAAGTCAAATACTAGCCCTCGAGAATCATGAATTAAATAAATCAAATAGATTTTGATATGATTAAATGTTAAATTGTATTAATCAAACTGATATTTAAAGCAAATTAGGTTTCCATAATGTGGGATATTATAGTAAATATTTCCATTTGTGGTAATAAAAGCAATTAGTTACCAAAATAATATTAGATATAGTTAGTAAGAATTGATTAAACTTTAATTATCAATATTATTTTTTACCATTTTGCTAAGGTAATACTACTAAATACAAAATGTTTTGTAGTAATCAATATAATAATAATACTAATAATAAAATAAATAGTTAATAATAATAATAATAATGATAATAATTACATAATAAAAATAATATTAATTATTAGTATAAATAATTAATAGTAATAAATGCTATCAATATTTGATAATAATTTTTTATTAATATTCTTTATAATTATCAATAATACATTATTAATAAGATAATAGTGAAGAAAATAATAATAATTTTAATAATTGATTATTATATTATTATTTTTAATAATAAATATGAATAATTATTTTTATAATCATATTTTATTAGTAGTAGTTAATAATAATAATAATAATAATAATACTAATTCATTATTCTTACTGAGATGATACTAACAAGAACAATAAGTATGAATAATTATAAATAAAAGAAATAATTAACAATAATATATATATATATATATATATATCATTAAAAATAATAATTAGCAAAGAAAACAAATAATGATCATTAAAAATAAATAATATATAATAATAATAATTAGTATAAATCAATGGTATTATTTTATTATAATTAGTTATTAATCATATTTTATTAATATTGTTGAGGTAATACTAGTTATTATAGTCATTAATAATGACACAACTAATATTATTAAGACTAATATATAATAATATTATTATCAATTATTATTATTATTAAAAATGAGTAAATAATTGATTAATATTAATCAATTATTTTCTTGGTGTGAGCTTAGTAGTTTACCATATCTTATGTTATTCAATTTGATAATATCTTATAAGCTATAAAAGTAAGATGTGGGAAACAAACCCTCAATGAAGGTTGAAGGGTATGCATGTTCTCTTCGTCAAATTTTTAATAAATAGATTTAAGATCTAATTTAAAAAATATGTATATTATTTTACTATTATTAATGTCATAAATAATGTTTTTTATTACTAGATTAAATTTTTAATGTGCACAAAGGTTGCTTGCTTTTAAATGCTTAATTGTTAAATAAGAGTGCTATAGTGCTCAATTCATTAGTCATTTTTTTTTTGACAATTAAGTTTTCAAAAATTGTTTCTCTCGTCAACATTCTTTGTGCATTGTATCAAAGAGACTTCCTCCATTTATCTTCAATTTTTTTGGAAAAATTTTTTGTAGCACCTTAGCACATTAAGCGTGGGCAACTACTTGGAGTACTTTCATGATTGATAAATGACCCCATGGATTAACATGAGTCTTTTTTAGCATACTTTTTTATTATTATCAACCCACATCAATCCCAAAAAAAATTCTGGGAGGTCACCAATCCTTAAATTACTAAAAATCAAGCACTCTCACCTATGAAATTATTTGAGGATAAGTTTTCTAAAAATAAGGTATACCTTATTGATACAGGTAGTCTTATCATCCTTTTTAAACCTCCATTATCCATCACTAATTTATGGGTATTACATATAACCTCACTCAATAACCTAATGTGCTTGTTACGCCTCAACCACTGATTGTCATAATATAGTCTATTCCAAGAATCGTCCTACTAGGTGACTAATTAGCTCATCCAAGTTTAGCCAGCAATTGTGGTTTCACTTTGATACCATTTATAACACCTTGACCCACCGATCATGGTAGTTACTTGGAATGCTTTTATGATTAATGACCAGTCCCACATATTAACATGAGTCTTTTCGAGCATATTTTTTTTTTATCAACTCACAAGCATCCTAAAAACATTTTAGAATGTCACATATCCTTAAATTGCTCTAAGACAAACACTCTTAACCGTCAAGTTTTTCAAGGATAAGTTTTTTGAAAAGAATTTATACCTTATTAATATAGGTAGTCTTATCATTCCTTTTAAACCATCACTATCCAACACTAATTTGGGGGTATAGCACTTGTTTTAAGGAATACTACTATGCTTTTTGGTAATGATTTTCTATAGTGCAAAAGGGAATTATTTTAGGGTAGAATTTGTGGTAAAATGTTGCTTTTAATGTTAAAAAAATTTACATCTCAACTAACTCTATTTATATCACATTTCGTTAGTGAATTAATTGATTGATTATATGATCATATTAAATGAGAATTTGTTTTAGGTAATTTTAATGAAATAGATTTCATAATGCATTTGAAAACAAACTTTGCAAAAAATATTTCTATCCTAAAGTTTCCTTAGAGACTATTTATACGCGCTGACATTAAGAGCGGAAATCATGGTGAGTGGATGAGCATATTTCAAACCATTATTGATCTTAATGTATAATGCTTACAAAGCAAGCATGGAGAATCCATTCTACTTGATTAGTTAGTTATTGTATTTAGGGAAAGCTCGGATGAATTGTTCGAGTTTGAAATATTAAGTTCATCACTTTTTATTATAATCCTTGCTACTACTTAGGGTAAAGCATATTTGGGTACAAACTCCACACTCAAAAGTAATTACAAGATTTTGTAATTAGAGTAGCATAAATAGATTTATTTTAAGTCTAGAGTAAGGCTTAGGTGTTAACATGCAATCTTTACGGTCATATTATATTTGTAGAGAACATAATTAATCACCAAGGAGGCAAAACCATAGAAAATCTTGGCAATACCCAGTATATGAAAACTTGATTTATTTAAAAATATTTTAAAGTTAAAATAAATTGAAAAAAATGTTTCTCAAATTGGGAGACTAGTTGATTTCTAGGACAAAACTAGTCAACTAATTAACTTGATATTTGTTCTTCTAATCCGATGAAACTCATTGGTTGGTTAAGCCAAAATTAGTCCATTAATTCCACTAGAATGAAAACTTTACATATGTTTTGATTTTAAAATTTTAGTTAATGATATTAAAATTTTATATTTTTGATATTTTTGGATCAATCATACTTTCTTAAGATTATAGAAATATTTTCATGATTTTTAGGATATTAATCCAATGAATAAGCAAAATACTCTCTAAAATTTTTCTTTTGTAAAGAATCTTACCAACCCTCCCTCAAGTTAAAATTTGAGTTGTTTGAACCCTAGAGTACTTATGCAAAGAGAGTGTATAAGGGTAGTTTAGGTTTCCTTTAAACATGTTAATGTGAGTGCATGATTAGTATTAAATTCTTAATAGGGTAGAACTTTTCTTTAACATGGTTTCCATTTTATAGCTCAGGATTACTTAAAACATACACGTTGTATGCCTTTATGACTCATTTGTGGCTATCATGGAATTTGTATAGTGTCAGGCTCAATAACCTCAACCTTAGCTTCCAACACCATCATTTTTGTATCATTGTAATAATAGATACAGTGAGGATTGGTTTTAGAGAGTCGCCTATCACCACCGTTGACATACATTAGGTAGGAGGAACTACTTATTCTTGAGGAATGCATCCATGATTTTGATAGGGGATTTAAGGTTGTGGATTACCCTAAGTTGAGTAGAGCTAACAGTGTGGCCTATTATCTATGAGTAGTGGTAGGCAATGAGTAGATGAGTATTTATGCTCAAGGAGGATTGTATATGTCCATAGAGGACTTTAAGGTGGCATATGCACTCGTTTCTTTCTAGATAGACTCAAGTATGACATGTTTTATGAGTTCATATTTTGAACCAGGGCACTATAACAATCAAGGAGTATTATACAAGCTTTATGGAGCTAATTCAATTATCTCAAGAAGTATTAGTTAATGCAACATCGATCGTCTTGTACTTTGAGTACTATTTGTCTTTTAGTGTTTAGAGGATGATGGGTGTTAACACATTTAGATATATGGTTACCAAATATGAGATCTAGACTTGTCTAATAGTAACTTTATCATAGGAAAGGGAAGTTCTAAGTGTAACACACATACTTTTTACTTCTAAAAATCTTCATTTAAAACAAGGTTTTAAAGAAGCAAAAAACAAAAGGTTGGGGTATCACCATTGCCCCTAACATCGTATAGGCCCTAACTATCAATGGAATGTTAGATATAATGTTAGAACTGGTATAAGTAAATAGTTTATATAAAGAGGAACCTCTAGTGAGGTAAAAAAATAGATAAGATATTAATGTTATACAAGCTAAGACAACAACAAAATAGAATAGGGACTATAAGAATCTAAGATTTTAATTACCATGGTGATGTCAAGATTGAGATGATATATTATGGTATTGCTGAGGGTAGAGCTATAGGATTTTAGATCCATTATGATAACATTATCTGATATTGGGGTCAATGGTGTGTGTCATATATTTGTGAGGAGTTGAAGTGAAAGATCTTTGATGAGGGTCACTATATACTTTATTATGTCCTCTTAAGAAGAAATAGGTTATATAAGGACCTAAATATGGTGTACTAGTGACCTCATATAAAGTAGGAGGTTGTAGAGTTTGTTTCTAAATGCCTGATTTGTGTGAAGGTTAAGATCAAGCATAAGAAACCTATAGGGTAAAGTAACCACTTGAGATTTTAGAGTGGAAATGGGATGGTATCTCCATTGATTTTGTGATTGGTCTTCCAAAGAGTATCATTAGGTTTGATTCTATTTGGTTTATAGTTAAACATTTTAAAAAGTTGGCATTGTTCATTTTGATGAATTCAATGTAGGGAATAAAGTAGAGGTAAGAGCTTGCAAGAAGCACGTGGTGATATTTCATGGGGTACTTATAGATATTGTGTTATATCGTGTTTTGAGGTTCTTGTTATAATACACCATAAAATTATGATCTTTGATGTGCGGTAATTCATGCGTCTGATCATGATCTAAGTGTGTTTAATGGTGGTTTGGGTTATTTTTTGGTTTTTGTTGTATATGGGTTTTGTAAATGATTTGATTTTCTAGGAGACTTGGTTTTGTGAGCTTTGACTAGGTAATTGATGCACAACATAGTGTGGTTTTGGTTTGTGTAGGTTTTTGGAGAAGTGTAATGTTGGCATTGTGCATTTTGTGACATATATGGGGGCCTGTGTTAACTAACATGAACTATGTTTTCTCACATAACATTTTAGGTGAGTTTTTTGGGCAAATGTCGAGAGTAAGGAAATTAAAATGGAAAACTTGTGCTTCCTAACATAGACCATGCTTTTTAGTGAATTTATGAAATACACTATTTTGTCTTATAGGATTTTATTTGATATACAAGAGATATGATAAAAACCCTAATAGGCAAGTTATGCGAGCTAATCTTCTTCTTCTATATTGCGTTCTTATTATATTAGAGAATTATTGATTGTGTAATTGGTTGATCAATTTTGTAATACTCCAAAATCTTATAAAATTTTAATTTTGATTTATCAACATTTTATTCTAACCTAATTTCTAATATTTATATTTTTATTATTATTTTATTTTAACCTAACCTTGACCCTGAAAAATTTATAGATAAAATTTTATATTTACTTATCCAGAAATTTAACCCAAAACCTAAACCCAAATTCTACACTCAAAAGATTGTTCTTCCCTTTATATTTTTTTTCTTCCTTTTCCTTTCTTTTTCTTTTTTTCTCCTTTCCCTCCTTCTCCCCAGGTTGCGCTTGCTAACCAGCCAATCCTAACCTTTTTTTTTCTTTTTCTCTTCCTTTCCCTAGGCGACATCCAACCCACATGCCCCCTTCTTTCTTTTCTTTTCTTTTTTTCTTCTCTCTTGCCTGTACTCTTCTTTGCTCTCTTCTCTTTCCTTTTCTAAACCAGACAACCCCTCCCTAGCCTTCTCGCATGTCCCCCTCCCTCCCTCCCTCTCTCCATTGACCATGTAGTTGCCCCTTGCCACCTGTAGCACACCAGCCCCTTCCCCTACCTTATTTGTCTTCCTCCCCCTTTGTTGTTAACCCTGTCTCCATGCACCCTACAGATGCATGTATACACACACACACACACACATCTGCAAGCTAGTTGTGGCCTCTCCTCTACCCTCCTTCTTTTCCTTTCTCTTCTCCTTTATCCTTTGACAAAGACTCGACCCCCTGCACTATTTTTCCTATTCCTTGCCACGTCGCCCTATTGCCGCAAGGAAACTATCGCCCTTGCCATCTCCATCACCCTATCCAACCTCCCTGCATCCTCCCTTCTCCTGCCTACACATTGCCGATCACACCCCTCTCTACCGTAGGCTCTTCCCTTCTCCCTTCCTTACATATACAACCTCAGCCACCCACACTTGTTGCCGCTAGCGCTGCGCCATTGCCACTAACCTTCTCCTTTCCCCTCTCCTCGCCATCGCCATCCCACCAACACAACTGTAGACATCTTAGCCCATCACCACCACCACACCAAGCCCTCTTTTTCCCCTCATTTTCCCCCTTTCTTGTCTACCACCTTTACCTGGACCGTCATTGGCCACCGTTATAGCCTCAGCCACTGGCCACTAGCACCACCACCACCGACTCTCGTCAACCCCGACACCACCATCACCTTAACTCTAGTTACCAACCATCATCTTATCCTTAAATTATTGTCGCCGTCACCGCTGTCACTGTTGTTGTCACCGTTAACGTTCACCACCCTACCCAAGCTTTCCCACTTCAGTTACCTCTTCTTCTTTCCTTCTCCTTTTCCTTGGTCTTCTTTTAGGTTAAAATCTTTTAAAAAGTTTAAACCTTTTATATTCTTACTTCTAGTTAATACTCCGGTGGTAGTGGAGGAGGAAGCATAGGTCTTGCGTGCTTAGAGATTGGATCCACTTCAGTAAGGATACATGCCATAGATATGGTTTGATGTGTTAAAATGTGTATCTTCACTTGTGTTAATGTGTTTATATCATTATATGTAATGTTACCTTGACATTGGTGCTATATATTATGTGGCATTACATGTTAGAAGAAAAGGTAAGAAAGTTGTGCAAGTATGCATTGTGTTGAATACAAAGTATCTTTATATAATAGTGGCCATGAATTTCATGTTGAGGTATGTGTGGGAAGTCAAAAAATCATTCATGTTGGGGATCATGAGATTCAGGTGGGTAGATAGGTATTTTAGTTGCCTAGGGACATTTTGGTCAACATAGTTAAAAAGGGCATGTTAGGTACTGTGGGATTTTAGTTGGTTCAAAATAGGTTAAGGGATCTATATAAAATATTTGGAGTCAAAATGAAAGGTTTATAGCTAATACATGAGGAGAAAAGCTTTAAGTGTGAATAAGAAAACCTAGGGGTGGAGTTGTGATTATATGTATGAAAGGTTGGAGATTGACCCTAAGTTTTGAATATAATGTAAATGTTGCTGCCTTAGGTATGCATACAAATTTTGAGAGACATATGAGTTCTAAGGAAGGAGTTATGACTAAAATGTGAAATTAAGGTTTTATAGGATTTATAAATAGTAATCCTAAGATAGGCTATTATTACATGTGTAAGATAGGGGATTTGGGCCGCAATCTTGGTATATTATGTCAAAAATGTCATTATGGGAATGTATAATATATTTGGTATCTATATGGTGTCTAAGAAGATTATTATGACAAAATGTAAAACTAGGGTTTAGTGGGAGATACGAATAGTAACCCTAGGGGCAGTATTTTATTACATGTGTAAGACATAGCACTTGGACTGCAATCTTGGGATATTATGTCAAAAATAACATTTCAGGAATTTATAATAGATTCGGTGGTCATATGAGGTATAAGGAGATTGTTATGACAACAATGTAAAATTAGGGTTTTGTGGGAGACATAAATAGTAACCCTAGGGGTAGGCTATTATCGCACGTGTAAGACGAGGGAGTTGGACCATAATCATGGGATATTATGTCAAAAATAATATTTTAGGAATGTATAATAGATTTAGTAGCCATATGGGGTCTAAGGAGATTGTTATGACAAAATGTGTATTTAGGGTTTTGTAAGAGATACTATTAGTAACCCTAGGGGTAGGTTATTATTGCATGTGTAATACATGGGAATTAGACCATGATTTTCAATTATGTTGTTATGAACAACATTTTAATCTTGGGTATGAAATTTTGGAACTAAATGAGCACTAGAGAAAGGATTATGCTAGGTTTTGTGAAATTAGGGTTTTTAAAGGAAACATGATATGTTCTTGAATATGTGTTGGGATGGTTCCTTGCATGATTATGAGAATATGATTTTGTGATGACCTTGAAATAAAATAAATTACGGATAATATACTAATCAATTAAAGTGAAAGATCATATGAGTCGAGACTAGTTGTACTTGTTCGTTCCACCGGATGAGAATAGTGGCTAGGAGCAGTTTTCCTTGGGTTGTATATTATTGGAATCATTCAATCGGTTGAGAATAATGGCTAGTATAATCTTGCCCTAGGGTTTTAATTATGATACCATTCTAAAGGTTAAGAATAGCGGGGTCCTCGAACTCAAATAAAACAAACCATTTGAATGACCATAACCCTCCTTTCAGTTCTATCGGACAAGATTAGCGCCCATGTTTATTCTCACTCGAGTTGTATATTATTATAACCATTCCACCGATTGAGAATAGTGGCTAGGAGCGTCTTTCCCTAAAGTTACACTTTGTTACAGTTCCATCGTTTGAGAATAGTGGGGTCTCTAAACTCAAAGTGAATAAAATCATGAGTATTAATCATAACGCTATTACATTACAAATTGAAAAGAAAAGCTGACATCAATGAGATTATCCTATGTGCATGTTACTTCTTGTTGTGATCTTATGAACTCATATGACCATTCTTGATTGTATTGTCACTTTACTCATTATGTAGCGTACTAATCATTCTTCTTATGGGTGCTAATCATTCTCACAAGCAAATGCCCCTTTTGAGCTTATGTCTGTCAATGATGACTCTCTAGATGATTATGCTATTGAAATACCCCAAAAATTCTAATTTTTATTATTTATTATTAAATAAGATTTTATTATGAAAATTAATTAAATAATTTATCTTTTTAAATAAAAGGAAATTAATTAGGGCAAATTAATAATAAATTTATAAGTATTTTAATTAGAAAAAATTTGAGTATTTTAACTAATTAAGGATTTTATTTTTAAATTTAATTAAATTAATTATTTTATTTAAAATAAGAGGGAGAAAATAGTTTCAAATTAATAGGAATTTTATAAATATTTTAATTTATTAAATTTAGGGTGATTTGCTAATTAAAATGGAATTTATGAAAAATCTTTTAAAAATTATAATTTAGCCTAAAAAGGGATTTCAATATTATTTTATTTAAATATTATTATTTTTAAATATTCCAAATATTTTAATTAATTTAAATACCCAATCTAGTTATTTTTCTTTTTTTCCCTTTCCCTTTTTCTTTTCCTTCTTCCCATTTCCTTTCTTTTTCTTCTTCTTTTCTTTTTTTCCCTCCCTCGAACTGGGCCTGGCTCGCGGCCCAGTCTCCCTTTCCTTCCTTTTTCCTTCGGCCTAGCCCAGCCGCGCGGTGCCTCCTTCCCTTCTCCGTCGTGCTGCGTTTTAGCGTTTATTTCCTATAAACGCTGCGTTTCATTTAATGCACCCCTACTTGCGCCTGATTGGCCTGGTCTGTCTCCCCTCTTCTTTCTTTCTTTCTTTCCCAAACGACCTGGTTTCCCCACCTTTATTCTTCCTTCGCACTTGCCCAGCCTCGTCGATGCCGCCAGCCTGCAACTCGCCGCCGCCTGTCCGAAAAATCCGCCTCCAATCTCGCCCCTTTGACTGGCCTTTTTCCCTCCTATTTTTCCCTACTGACTGTCGACCTTTTCAAACCAATCAACTCCCCATTTCTCGCACGATCTCCCTCTCCCCCGACCATTTACAGGCCACGATCGGGGAGTGCGCCGGCTGCCATCGTCTCCCTACCACTCCCCCACTTTCTCTTCGACCCTAACTTCCTTTCAAGCTTATAAATACACCCGATAGCAGCGTTGAATTGAGTTTTTGGCTCGAGTTCAGAAAATGGCTTCCTTTGCGCCACCGCCCCTTTAAACACCTCGTCCGCCGCCTCCGGCCAACTTCATTGCCATATCTGGCCACCAAACTCTTCCTTGCTCCTCCCTCTAGCTAACCAAATCATCCCAGTGCCCAATCCTACCTACCACTCCCCCACTTTCTCTTCGACCCTAACTTCTTTCAAGCCTATAAATACACCCCATAGCAGCGTTGAGTCGAGTTTTTGGCTCAAGTTAAGAAAATGCCTTCCTTCGCGCCACCACCCCTTTAGACGCCTCGTTCGCCGCCTCCGGCCAACTTTGCCGCCATATCTGGCCACCAAACTCTTCCTTGCTCCTCCCTTTAGCTAACCAAATCATCCATCCCCCTCGATTTTGCCTGCACAAGCCACCCCGGTTGTGCAAATTAGCCTTCCCGATCAACCCTATTTTCTGCCTCTACTACCCTTAGCCACCTCTTCTGCCACTGCCTCCACTTATGTCACCTCCCATTCTCTTCTACAG
Source organism: Tamarix austromongolica (assembly GCA_039764185.1). Taxonomy (NCBI): domain Eukaryota; kingdom Viridiplantae; phylum Streptophyta; class Magnoliopsida; order Caryophyllales; family Tamaricaceae; genus Tamarix; species Tamarix austromongolica. Next base: position 114,841,419 of record CM077818.1, read on the forward strand.
ACCCTCCTCTGCCTTCCCCTACCTTTCTTTTCCTCTCCCTCCCTCTCCGCCTCTCTTTCTCTTCTTCTCCTCTATTCGGCCATCGCCGCCGCCGCCGTGCGCCGCCACCTTTGGCTGCGCCACCTCTATTCTGCTCCTCTCCCTCTGGGAATTCTTAAACATCCCAACTTCCACCTCCATTCTCCCTATATTTTTCCTAGCATGCAACTTTTCCCTTTTTCTTCTCTTTTTCCGGCCTCCACCGTCGCCGCCTTACACCACTGTCGGTGTCGCCTATCCCTGCCAGCCTAAGGTTGAACCCTAGACCCTCTCAACCATTTTCCCTATTTTTATAACCCTTAAATTATTTTATTTCAATTATTTGCATATAAATACTGTTATTATTATTATTATTTATATTTTTATTATGTATTATTATTATTATTGTTTTATTATTTATGTTGAGGGCTGAAGCCCTATTGTATTTTAATTCAATTTTATTATTATTCTTCTTATTATTTCTATTATTAATATTATTAATATTAATATGTTATAAGTATAATTATTATTATATCCTATTTCGAATTTCTATTATTCTTATTCCATTATTATTAATACAACTATTTTACCATTAGTGTTGTTAATAATGTTATTATTATTGTTATCATCATCATCATCATCATCATCATCATCATCATCATCATCATTATTATTATTATTATTATTATTATTACTATCATTATTATTATTTTCAAGTGTTAGTATTATTATTTTATATAGGGCTGAAACCCTATTGTGCTTATTTTAAATTTTAGTAGTAGTATTATAAATATCACGTCTTATTATTATTAGGGTTATTAGTATTTTTATTATTATTAGTATTTATTCTTATTAATGTTATTATTATTATTATTATTATTATTTATTAAGTTATTATTACTCAATGTAGGGTGGAAACTCTACTTCTTTTTATCTTCAAATATTATCCTTACTATTATTACCATTATGATTATTATTATTATTACAATATTATTATGGTTTTTATCATTATCATTATTATTATTATTATTATTATTATTATTATTATTATTTCATCACTATTATTATTACTAAATTTGGTTATTTATTTTACTAATAATATTATTGTTAGTATTATTTTATTAAAGGGGCTAAAGCCCTTATTTCACTTTGTTTTGAATAACGTCCTTGTTATCATTCTTGCTAATATCAATATCAATATTATTTTTTGGTATTTTTTCTATTATTATTTTAATATTTTATTTAAAAACCTAGTCTTATAATAAGTTAGTGATTAATAGTATTTTTGATAGGAGGGATTCTAATTTTAGCTTTTCCCTCATAATAGGTAAAACCAGTCAAATCCCTAAGGAGGCATAGGAGTGTGCTCCAAGACTGGTGTCGTTTTAGGTAAGGGGTGCTAAGGCCTTTTGTGTGCTTATATGCATTATCTGCTTCGCATGCTATGTATCCTATGTTTATCATTATTGTAATTATTTCGTATGTGGTATGACGTGGAGTTGAAGTACGTCTTTATGTATTTACATGGCATGTGTACTATATGTGATGAAATATTGTGGTATATGATGTTATGCGTTGTGACCCTATAAAACATGCATGTGAGGACGTATAAAATTGGTATTGTGTGGGAAAAATGTTGGAAATGGAAAATGGGAAGTAAGTTGACTAAAAGGGAAATGAGTTGACCCAAGTATTTTAATGATCTATGAGTTGAGGAATAAAAGAAAGAATTTAGGTTTCGTGTGGAGGAATCTAATTTAGGGTTTCGTGTGGAAGAATCTAATTTATGGTTTTGTGTGGGAGAATATATTTTATGGTTCTATTTGGGAGAATCTAATTTATGGTTTTGTGTGAGAGAATATAATTTATGGTTTTATATGGGAGAATCTAATCTAAGGTTTTGCATGATTTATTTGGGAGAATTTAATCTATGGTTGCATGGTGGTATTAGGTTTTGTATGGTGGTATTAATGGTTGTATAGTGGTATTAGAGTTTGTATGGTGGTATTAATGGTTGCATGGGGGTATTAGGGTTTGTATGATGGTATTAATGATTGCATGGTGGTATTAATAGTTGCATGGTGGTATTAATGGTTGTATAGTGGTATTAGGGTTTGTATGGTGGTATTAAATATTAATAGTTACATGGTGGTATTAATGTTTGTATGGTAGTATTAGGGTTTGCATGGTGGAGTTAGGGTTTTGCATGGGAGTTAATGATTTCATGGGATTTAGGGTTTGTATGAAAAGTTCGAGAGGTTGCATGAGATGGTTAAAGTTTGCATGGGAGTGAAATTTACGTATGGAACGTTGACTTGGGATGTAAGGAAGGTAATAGAAGAGTTATTTGGGTGTTTGGAAATTTTGGGTGAAAAATAGTACGTAGGACATTATAAGGGTATGGAGGTGAATTAGGGTTTGGAGTGATTAACTATGGGTTGTTGTCATTAACTAAGGTTTGGAATGGCTAATCATGGTTGTTATGGTTAAATAGGGTTTGGAGTGGTTAACTATGATTTGTTGTGGTCAATTAGGGTTTGTTGTGGCTGCTTAGGATTTTTGTGTTATCATGTGTATATGGTGATTAAAGTGTAATTATGATTGTGGAATTTTATGATTTGTGCTATGTGAAGTGTAAAAGGAATGATTCATGCATGTCCAGAATGAAAGCTTCTGACTAAGATACTTAAAACATTAATTATTTAAAGGGGAGTATCGTTGAGACGGGACCAACCGATCCACCGGTTCGGAATAGTGGTTAGGGTTTTTACCCTATGTGTGACTGATCCACCGGTTATAATAGTGGTTAGGACATGATGTCCTATGTGTGACCGATCCATCGGTTATAATACTGGGGGTTCCCGAGCTCAATGATCACAAACCAGAGTTTTGCTAAAGCACTTAAAAGATACTAATTACTTACAGTGGAACACCATGTGAGCGAGGGCCAATTGATCCACCGATTAGGAATAGTGGTTAGGACGTATAGTCCTATGTGTCTCCGATCCACCGGCTATAATAGTGGTTAGAGTATGATACCTTATGTGCCTCCGATCCACTAGTTATAATAGTGGGGGCTCCCATACTCGTATGGATTTGATAAAAAGCATGGTGTGAAACGATTCCTGCTAAGAGATAAATTAAGTAATGAATCCGGATTATAAATGGGCCTTTACGTATGTACCCGAATGATTGATCGATGTTATGATATGATGATGGTCTTTATATTCTTTTATTCTTATGCATGATTTTATGTGCTTATGTGTCGGCCTTAGTGCTCGATTACCTTACTCAGTACGTTGCGTACTGATCACCCTTTTCATGGGTGCTGCTCATTTCCACGATTAGTATGCCTTTCTGACTTTGTGTAGGTGGGTGAGACATCCGGTGGGACTGAGTGTTGAGCATGTTTGGCTCGAAGTTCGAGAGAGTTGTGGCTATATTTCCGTCTTTATGTGATTCCATTTCCTTTTGTTATTTCTTCCGTATCGGATTTATCCTTTTCAATTTATTACTTGTATTGAGTATTTCTAATAAATCTTTTAGTGATTGTAAGATTATTCCCTTCGAGAAATTTTAATTTCGCACTCTGATTTTTTTTTACTACTTTTTAACGCTTATTTGAAGTATATATTGTTTTTATTTATAGTTGATTTCTCTTTTCTTTTGGCCTTACCACTTGGTACTGAAACGGTCGGACAGAACCGGTTTGGTACTAAGTGTGGTTGTAACATCCCCAGAATTCACAGGTTTTGAATTAAGTATTTTAATTACTTTCGCTTTTTTTTTTTATAAAAAAAAGTAGTGAATTTTGGGGTGTTACAAGTTGGTATCAAAGGACACAAGAAGGGAAATGCTTGATAAGGTGTATGGCAGTAAGGATAAAATTGCCCTAGAATTTTAAAGGAATATTGGATTGAAGAAGAAGGGCACTAGATATTTCCAAGAGGTGTTTTTTACTTCAATTCCATCACACTATTTTATTGTGGGGTGGCATAATAGCTAGTATTGTGGAGGATGCCATTTTCAAAAAATAAATAAGTCGTTGCATGACTCAAACCTAGCTTGAGAGTGTTATCACAATGAATAACTTTAATTTTGGTGTTGAATTGTGAATGAACAATGCACATAAATGCTTTAAGAATGGAAATGGCATTATTTTTATGGTAAAGAAGATGGGTCCATGTGGAGAAACTGAAATCATCCAAAATGGTCAAAAAATATTGGTGGCCATCATATGTAGGTGTTATGTTGGAACTCCAAATGTCGACATGTAAAATTTAAAAAATGCAAGAAGTAAAAACAAAATGATAGGGGAAAGGGATTCTATGTTTTCTAGCTTGTAGACAAGCATTATAATGTGCGTTCATATCAACAAAAGTAGATAGTAAAAGTGGTAGGCACTTAATGAAATACCCCAAAAATCCTAATTTAGAAATTATGGCAAAATAATGATTTATTAGGAAATTAAGAAAATAAATTACTTTATTAAATAAAGAGGAAATTAAATAGAAAATAATAAATAAATTATTTAGAAACTTTTGGAAATTTTATTAATTAAAATGGAAGTTAAGGAAAATTTATCCAAAATAGCCTAATTAATCTAAAAATAAATTTAATTTTTATACTTAAAATAATTATTATTAAAATTAAATATCTAACTTAAATACATAAATAAATAAAGACCAAATAACCAACCCAACCATTTTATCATTTTTCCTTTTTCCTTTTTCTCCTTTCTTTTCCTTTTTCTTTCTTCCTCCTTTACTTAGTTTTCCTTCTTCCTTCCCCCCGGCTGGGTCGGCCTGCGCAGCCCAGACCCTTCTCCTCCCTTCTCCCTTCGCGCGGCCCAAGCCCGCGTTGCCTTCCTTCTAGCGCCCAACGCTCGGCCGGCTGCCCAATCCTTTTTTTTCCTTTCTTCCTTGGACCGGCCGATCTAGCCTGTCGCACTCCTTCTTCCCCAGCTCGACCTACAACGCCGATCTACAACCTTGATTTCCGTCGGCAACCACCAGCCCAACGCCGATCGTCCTCCCCTGCTCTTTCTGTCATTTTCTTTCTTTTTTCGACCCCGACAAGCCCCATAGCTACCTTCCCCGCGTGCCCATCTCTTTCCTTTTTCTCTCCCCCTCCCCGACCTAACCTGCCATGGCAGGACTGCACCGCCTACCAACACCGGCCGGTGGTCCTGCCACACCTGCCCCACTTTTCCTCTTCCCCTTCGTCGTTTTCCCCTTCAATTATCCTATAAATACCCCCCATTAGCAGCTTGGGTCGAGCTCCTTTTCCCGCAGCCCAGGAACCCCATTTTTTCGCCGCCGCCCAAATAGACGCTTATTCCGCCTCCTTCGGCGACCGTCGTCGCAAAATCCACCAACCAAAACCTTCCCCGCACCTCCCTCTGCAAAACGGAACCACCATCGCCCCCAATCTCGCCCTGCACATGCCACCCCGGCTGTGCAAAGCCGCCAACCCGAGCAGCCACTCCAGCCCCTCGCCGCCCCTCGCACCGCCTTCCGCTGCCACCCTCGTCGCAACCAACACCTCCTCCACCCTCCAAAACGCCTAGGGAACCTTCCCCTACCTTCCCATACCTTCATCTCCCCCTGCCTCCCTCTCCTTCTACTTTCTCCATCTCCCACCATCTCCCACCACCTTCCACCACCTTCGGTCGCCGCACCAACCACCGTGCGCCGCCACTCCTAGCTACACCACCACCTTCATTCCACCCCTCTTCACCTGCTTCACCTTCCTCCACCTCAAACACCCCTCCACTTCCTCTCTCTTAGCCTACATATCCACCTTTCCCCTCTCTTCCTCCTCCACCGCCGCCGCCGTCGCCGCCACGCGCCGCCACCGGTTCCACCACTAACCTGAGGTGGTGCTCCAACTTCCCCAATCCCTAAACTATTTTCTATAAGTGTTAATAATTTTATTTAATATTAATGGTATTATCCTTAATATTACTATTATTATTATTCTTATTATTATTAGTTTGTATTATCATTGTTATTATTATTATTATTATTATTATTATTATTATTATTACCATTATTAATATTATTATATATCACCCTTACTTCCTAACCTAATTTTAGAAATATTTATAACTATGTTATACTATCTAAACGGCTACAACTTTAGCATTAAAATGGTTATCCTTGTTGTTGTTGTTGTTGTTGTTGTTATTATTATTATTATTATTATTATTATTATTATTATTATTATTATTATTATTATTATTATTATTATGTCTACTACTACTTAGCCTAACTTTATGATTTTCTAACCAATAACAATATTATCATTAATAATGGCCTAACACTTTAGTGTTATTATGATTAGGACTTTTTCTCATTTACTATTATTATTACTATTACTAACCTCGCTATTATTCCTACTATTATTACTAATGCTAGATAAGGCCTATTATCATTATCTTTACTATTATGGTAAATATTTGAACTCTTATATTACTATTATCATTTTTATTATTATTACTACTACTATTATTATTATTATTATTATTATTAATGCCATTATTATTATTATTACTACTACTTAACCCAACTTTATTTTATTATTAATGTTATTATTACTATTACTATTACCGTTATCATTATCATTATTTCCTTGCTAATATTGTTCAAACTACCTTTGTCCATCATCACTTTTATATATTAATATAAATATTTGGACCCTTATATTATTATTATTATTATTATTATTATTATTATTATTATTATCATTTTGGTTACTATTATGATTTTTATTGTTATTATTATTATTATACTTAACATTTTTATCATTATTATTATTATTACTACTACTTTTATTATTATTAATGTTATTTAACCCGAAGTTGGTGTATTATCATTTTGTTGTTAAAGAAGAAGAATACTTAAACCTTAGTATCTTAACATTTAATATTATTCCTAATGCCTTTATCTCTAACATTATTACTATGATATCATTATTAGTTATTATTTTGTTACTATTATTGTGACAAAAGCATTTGATCCCTTATATTATTAGTATTCAAAATATAGTTGTTATCATTATTATTTTTAGGAATATTAGTACTTTTTTGGTATTGCAATTATTATATTATTATTTTAACCCTAATACTATTATTAGCCGTAGCCTTAAAAATGATAGGGCTTTTATTTCTATAAGCATTGGCATTACTATTATTATTATTATCATGATCACTATTTTGCTACGAATAATATTAGTACTATTATTATAAGAATAAAGTTATTAGGTTCAATAATATAAATTAATTATTTAGAATAAACATATTTTGACTAATAATATCTAGTAGGCTATTTTAAAATAAAACCCTAGTTTTCGTGTATAATACTCTCTTTAGTAATATTAACCCTAATCTTAGACTAAAATAAGGAATAATGGTACTCTTGGTAGGAGGGAAACTAATCCTTAGTATTTTCCCTCTTATAGGTGAATCGAGCCAAAACCCTAAGGAGTTGTAGGAGCGTGATCTAAGCCCAGCGTCGTTTTAGGTAAGGATGTAACTAAGGCCCTTGTGTGTTGTGTGACTTGTATGCCTTGGATGCTATATATATATCATGCTATGTCGTGTATTGTATGATTGTCGTTAACTTGTCTTATGTGTAGCGCAACTTGGAGTTGAGGTATGTTTGTATGTGTTTCTTATGACATGAGTATGATATGTATATGTGGTGTTTATGGTGTGATATGATATGACCCTCTAGGACATGCATGCTAGGACAACTGATAATATGATATGGGAATGACAGGACAAAAAGAAAGAAATGGAAAGTGAGTTCATTAAGGGAGATATGAGGTTGACCAAAATACCTCATGATCCATGAGAGGAAATTAAAGAGGAAGGAATGACCAAAATGAATGAGAGATAGGAACCATGCATGAGAATCTTAAAATGTGCATGGAGACTTGGGTGTTTGCATGGGATGGATAGAACTTGCATGGGGGTGATTCTTACGTGAGAAAAGTTGATTTAGGGTGTTGATGAGCTAAGGGGAGAGTTGTGGAGTAATTAGAGACTTGGGATAAAAAATAGTACATAGGTGGGTGTAATGGTGTATAAGGGACCCGATTAGGGTTTTGGGAGGAAGTAGTGACCTGGAAAGTACAAAAGTGAAAATGATTAAGGAAGAATGGAGTACAGGTTAATAGTGAGAATTTATTGTATAAGGGGTGAGTATGGGTTCCATGGGAGAGAAGAGATTTTGGGTGAAAAGAGAGAGGTTACTTGTGGGAGAAGAAAGGTACTAGGGTTTGAAGTGGCCAACTAGGGTTTTTGAGGTCACATGTGAAATCGAGAGGTAAAGTGATATGTTTTGGGATTGGACCTAATTGAGATAAGATGTGGGGCGATGAATGAAGTAAAGGTGGTGTAAGTGAGAGAAAGTTGGGCTACATAGGTCCAATTAGGGTTTTCAAGCGAAAACCCTAGAGGGTGATATTAGGTAAAGTTGATGTCATGAGGTGTTGGGCCTTAACCCACACTCTTAGGAGTTGGTCGTTCATTATGTGTAAGTGTAAGGGGAAATGGATGTCGGGGCATGATAAGGGGTGCAAGAGTCTCAAAATATGGGACGGGCCCACTTGAGAGGATAGAAATAGCACGTTGAGGACATGCATGTCAAGGGTGTAATGTTTACCGAATAAGACACGAATAAGATACTAATCACTTAAAGAGAAAGATTGTTGAGCCGAGCCCAGACCGGTCCACCGACGAATAATAGTGGCCAGAAGCGTTCCACCGGAAAATAATAGTGGTCAGGAGTGTCTTGCCCTGTATGATTTCCGGTCTACCGGCTATAATAGTGGGGCATTCCGTGCTCAAAAAACCAAATGTAATGAAGCTAAGCCATGGGAAATACACTAAGCACTTACAGTGAAACACCATGTGAGTCGGATCCAGACCGGTCCACCGGTGAATAATAGTGGCCAGGAGCGTTCTGCCCTGGAGACCGATCTACCAGCGAATAATAGTGGTCAGGAGCATCTGCCCTGTATGTATTCAGGTCCACCGGTTATAATAGTGAGGTTCCCGCACTCACATGGACTATTAAAGAGTACGTGTGGAATGAACATATTATTAAGGAGAATAAAGAATAAGTTACCTGAAAGGTAACCAGGCCTTGTTACATGTATCATTGTATGTTGCCTATATGATCATTCTTCTGTTATATGCTCTATGTGTCAGCCTTAGCGCATCTTTTACCTTACTCAGTACGTAGCGTACTGATCACTCGTTTCATGGGTGCTGCTCATTCCCAAGAGCAGAAGACCCATTTGAGCTTGTGCAGGAAGGGGATAATGTCTTCGATGCCTGCGACACCTACGAGGCATCGGGTGGGGCTAAGCGTTGAGCCTAAACCTGACTTGGGGATCGAGAGCGACTCAGTCGGACTCTGTTTCTTTTATTGGACCTTGTATTATCATATTTTAGTTGTGTTTTTGTACTATGCTTTATGTTTGAAAAACTCTAGTCACATACTCTTTGGTTTGTAATCCTAAATTGCACTCTGATTTCTGTATGAATTTTGTTTTATTAATGATTCGTGTTTAATGTTAACTTTATTTAGCCTTAGCACTTATTACTGGAACGATAGGAGTGAACTGATCTGGTACTAAGTGTGTGGTAATGCCCCCGAGTTTACAGTTTTATCTTTTTGCTTCCGCTAAACCCTTTTAATTAAACAAAATTTTTTAGTAGTAAATTTGGGAGTGTTACACTTAACCTTATGAATAGGTAAGTTTTATAGTTGACATTTCCATAACATTGCACTATCTTTATTACAATAATTATGAAAATCATGAAAAGAAATAGTGAAGGTATTTGTAGATGAATATTTATATGGTATATATACAAGGTAGAGTCCACTGTATACTTTACCAATTGCTAGTGACCTCCTCATAAAAGGGTTATAAAATAAGCAAGCATTAATAGTAAATGTGGGGACAAACTAATTTTGAGTACAAAATTTACTTATAGACATGAGATTATAAGAAAAGTCAGAGACAAGGAAGACATCTATAAAGGTAAGCATTAGAGTGAGGATAATAGTTTTGGAACGAGTGACTTGAACAATGTTATTACTAGGAAAGATAACACAAAAAGGCTTAGGGAGAAGATTGAGGGATTGAAATAACTTTTAATCAAAACACATTTGATCATCACACCATTGTCAATGATCCAAAAAAATACATTTCAATTGGGAATAAAAGCAATTAAAAAAATTGTCATTCCTTGAATAAGAAAAACCAAGTTTACTAGTAAAGTTGGCAAAGAGTTGTGTATTAGAAGTATTTCCAAAGATGGCAAGTTATATTGAGTGAGAATATTGTTTTGTTGACTACAGTGTGTTGGTGTCATACTAAGAATGGGACCACAAGAGTAATTTCATGTTGGAGTGTTTCAGTTGAATAAGTGTTTTGTGTTGTAGCTCCAACCTTTTATTTATTTTTGGTAAACTTGAAATCATCTAGGAACCCATGAGTTTATAACATGCTCCTATTGTATGTCCAGTTTTCTTACAATAATTGCAATGAATATTAGACCTCTTTTCATTCAGTTTATTATCAGTCCTAGTGAATCTAGCACTATACTTGTTAACTAGAAACTAAGTAGTGAATGAAGCTAATTATTCTAAGACCCACTATTGAAGGACATTTCACATTGTTGTTCCTCTTATAGTAATAAGAAATAATCTTTGTATATAGAGGGAGTAGGTTATATCATGAGAATGCAACCTCAATGAGAAAGATAATTATCATTGAGGCTCATGAAAAATTGACTAAAATTTATCATTTGGTCATTTTTTGTGCATTTCTCATTCGCTCCACAGGTGCAACCACAAGTGCATTCAATCCTAACTTATAAAGATGATTGATCATCTTGATGATTCTTAAGGCTAGTGAAGTAAGAGGTAATACTATTAGATCGCTAACTAATAAGGCATATGCTCTTTGGAGTCTAGAAATTTTTATCACAATTGCTCTAACCAAAACATTGTTCCAATTTGATCCAAATTTCATAAGTAGTGGAATAAAACATTACGCTACAAGCAATTTGCTTTCTCAAGGCATTGGTGATCCAAGAAATAACCATGTCATTACAATTATCCCATTGATGGAAATTTGGATCTATTGATACAAACTTCTTTTAGGTGTCATCAATGAAATAGAGATTGCCTTTAGTAGGAAAACTAATTTTCATTGCTTATCTCCAAGTAGTGTATCCATGGCCATAAAACCAGTCAAAAACCAACAATATGCCTAAAGTATATGAAGGTTGAATTTGATGACATGATGAAAATACATCTGATATCTGAGAATTAGGCATGGTTGATATTAAGTGGTAGAATGAGGTTTTGAAAAGAGAAAAGAGGAAAGAGAATCAATATAAATTGAGCTTTGATACCATGTTGGAGTTGTCATGGTGTTTTGGCAGTTAAGCTTCATAAAATAAAGAAAAATAAAGAAAGAGATTATTTAAAGAAGAATTGTTGTTATTATTATGATGAATCTAGTTACAGAGTGTATCATAATCCTTGCTTTATAAGTTGGGAATAAAAAATATCTCTAAATACCTATTAACAAATTTGTTTTTCTATATAACCAACTTTTGTGGGTTATAAAGACGCATACGTATGCAACCATTCCATGCATGTGTCAATAAAAAGCATACTATTAGCCTCAAATTCTTGGAGATTTATAGTCAACTAAGGAATGCCTTCTTTCCTTGACCATAAAGGGATTGCCAGATAAGTTTCAATCAATCTTATCTTTTTTTTTTCATATAAACTTCCTTACTGAAACTAAATTTTTACTTATCAAATAATAGTCAAGCTATAATCTAGATGTAAAATTCCATAAGTACTTATATGTTAGTCTTTTAGGATATAAGACCTTTGATAAATGCCCTTCCTATAGCCTTAGATAATATTTGTTTTTATCAACCTTGGCTCATCTTCTAGCATTGACCTTGACCTTAGCTATCACCTACCATCATGATGTGTCCAATAATTCTCATCTTGGATGCATAATGTGATGTTTTACTATCGTAGGTCACCATAGCATTGCGAAGAAATGTTGATTGACATCTTCAAGTTCATTTTTTCTAAACTCGACCTCAGATGCTATCCTTATTCATGATGTAAATTCCTTGCATTTTTGTAAGCTTTGATTAAGTATGTGGTGCATATCATAACAAGGTTTTAAGAGTTGGTTTGGAGTATGGATTCTATGGAAAACACAATGGGAGGTTGTGTTATTGAATACGTATTGTGAATATCATAAAATGCCCAAACACGATTCATGTTTTTTTTTTTTTTCTACCGAACACATCATTTTTCCCTATAGGTTTCTATATGATATAAAAGATCCACGATGAAACCCTAAGAATAAAGTTGAATGTTCAATTATCTTCTCCTCAATCATGTTCTCTTTTATGAAGATAATTACTGGTTGTGTGATCTTGTTAAGAGATTTATTTAATACTATTGTAGTTACATAATTACAAACATAAGTATATCTTATTTTCCTTTATTGTTTTGTGTTACTTGATTTCTCAATTACTTCCAACTGTCTTGTTAGTTTCTAATTATTACTCATATCTAGTCTTATTTGACTACAATTAGCATTTTTTGCAATAATTTGGTATCATAGCTTGGTTTCTGGAGTAGATCTATTATTCAAGATGAATTCTACAATATTTGATATTGGAAAGTTCAATCGGTTCATCAATTTTAGATTGTGAACATTGAAGATGCGGGCTATCTTGATCTAGAACAATTTGGAGAAAACTTGTTTATGCAATCAAATAAGCCAGATTCAATGAAGAATGAGATATTTGAAGAAGTATATTTGAAGACCCTCTCTACCATAAAAATGTATCTATCTAATGATATTTCACAGGAAGCGGTAAAGAAATCAATGGTTGATGCCTTGTAGTTGAAGCTCGAATCTTTATATATGATAAATTCTATTGCAAATTATCTATTATTGAATAGTCAACTTTATGAAATGAACTTAGGCAATGATCAATCTTTAAAACTCCATTTGTATGTTTGATTTCATTGTGATGGATTTGGAAAGCATAGAAGTTAAGCTTAATGATGATGATTTAGCCATAATGTTATTGTGTTAGTTGCAAGCATTTTCATGAGACACTATTGTATGGGAAAGATGGGTTGGTTCTTGAGGATGTGACATTTGTCTTACCACAATGAGAGTTTATTAAACATTAGTTGAATGGTAGTAGTACTCCTAGATACTTATATAGTGTGGGACTTGTAGCTAAGGGAGGACTCAGGAGCAAGGTTCTGGTGATTGTTAGAATTCCATATCTAAGTTAAATACTTGGAACAAAATTTTCATGTTCCATGGGTGTCATAAAAAGGGGAATATCCTAATAAGAATCCTAGTGTGAAGTTTGTTAAGTTATCCAATATGAAGGACGATGCTGCTATTGCCCAGGATTATAGTGATGGGGATGTTTTCACCATATTTATCACTAGATAAACCAAGATTATCACTAGGTGGATCTTGGATTATGGTTGTTCTCACCATATTTATCCCAAATGGAGTTAGTTTTAGACTTATGAGGTGAATCAAGGTGGAGTTGTCTTGATGGGAAATGATGTTGCTTGAAAAGTTGTTGGGATTAAGATGGTGAAGGTGAGGATGCACGACATTGTGGTCAAGACATGTGTCTCGTAGATGACCAAGAACCCACTGTCATTGAGTTCCTTGGATTATATTGGGTATTGGTATGTGATTGAGAATGGTACCTTGAATTTTACCAAAGGGGCTTTTGTGGTGATAAAGGTGAAATGGGTTGGGAAATTATATGAGTTGGTGGGCTCCATTGCTATAGGTACAACTATCATGACATCAGAGAGTTTGAAAGAATCAAATGTTAAGAGACTTTGGCACTTAAAATTAGGGAACATGAGTGTTAGAAGGCTGACAGAGCTCTCTAAGAAGGGGATATTGGATGGATAAAGTACATGTACTATAGACTTCCATGAGTAGTGTGTGTTTTTCAAGTAGAAGCGGGTTATATTTTCAATAACTATGCATAGTATGAGGGCGCCTCTTGAATATATCTATTTAGATTTATGGAGTCCTACGAGAGTGGTCTCCAAAGGAGGTTAGCAGTACTTGCTCACATTTATTAATGTTTTATCTAGAAAGGTGTAGGTACATTTCTTGAAACATAAGAATGGTGTGTTTGGTGCTTTCAAACATCGGAAGGCTTTGCTAGAGAAGCAAACTAGGAATCAAGTTAAGTATTTCCAAATGGATAATGGTCTCAAATTTATTGAGTAGAGTTTTACTGAGTTATGCTAGGACCATATGATAACCACACTTGTGTTGGGAGAACATAGTAGAATAGGGTCACTAAGCTGATGAACATGACCCTATTAGAGAAGACTCATCGTATGTTATTACAACTTAGGTTAGGTAGAGAGTTTTGGGCTGAGCTAGTTCACATGGTAACATACTTGGTGAACCAATCACCCAACCGATCCATTGAGTTGAATACACCTAAGGAATTTTGGTTTGGTAAGCCAACTGATTAATCTTATTTGCATGTATTTGGTTTCCCTTCTTATGCTTATGTGAATGATGGAAAATTTAAGCCAAGATGTAAGAAACTTGTTTTTCTTAGCTATGAATCTAGAGTGAAGGGGTATAGGTTATAGGACATGGATGCATCTAAGCTCTTGATTAGCAAGGATGATACCTTCTACGAGTTTGTGTTCCTCTAGAAGATTGATTCTAGTGATGGAGTGTCTAAGGAGGTGAAACATGTTAGTGCTTCTAGCTAAGTGGAGGTTAAGGTTGGTTTGGATGATAGAGACGCTTGTAATAAACTCACTGCTCTTGATGTAACACCCCAAAATTCACTATATATATATATATATATATATATATATATATATATATATATATATATATATATATATCATTTTTTTTAAAAGGGAAGCACTTAAATTAAAACCTGTGAATTCTGGGAATGTTACCGCCACACTTAGTACCAGACTGGTTCACTCCAACCATTCCAGTACCAAGTACTAAGACTAAAAAGGATATTTGTTATACTTAAATTAATACCTCAGCCAAGAGTTTGTAAGAAGAAACAAAAGGATCATAACATAAAAATCAGAGTATACATAAAAGAATAATAAATCAGAGTGCATGGTCAAAAATTTCAAAAAGAGAAATAAAGTTTGTAGCCGATAACAGTTTCATCTACAATACTCAATACAAAGTACTAAATCATAAAAGGAAACATCCGATACAAAATAAATAACAGAAGGAAATAAACTAATATGAAAAGTGAATCCAGCCACGTCACTCCAAACATCGATCCAAGCCCATGATCAACACTCAGCCCCGCTTGATGCTTCATAGACATTAAAGGCATCAAAATATGCATCGCCTACGTGCACAAAGTCAGAAGGGTCTTCTGCTCATGGGAATGAGCAATACCCATAAAAAGGGTGATCATTACACTACGTACTGAGTAAGGTAACCGTGCACTAAGGTCAACACATATCAGCACATAATCCAATAAGGATAATAAAAATAGCATATGATCATTCCAGATAAATAATAAATAAAGGGCATTTATAGTCCGTATTAATTAATCTCTTATCGATACTCATTTCACACCATACTCTTTATCAAATCCATTGGAGTATGGAAAACCCACTATTATAGCCGGTGGACTGGATATATATAGGGCATAAAGCTCCTGACCACAATTATTGCCGGTGGACCGGTTTGGCCCTGACTCTCATGGTGTTTCACTGTAAGTACTTAGTGTCTTTCCCATGTCTTAGCACAATTATGTTCGGTTTTTTGAGTACGGAATCCCCCACTATTATAGCTGGTGGACCGGAAACATACAGGCATAACGCGCCTGACCACTATTCTTCGCCGGTGGATCGGTCACACATAAGGCAAAATGCCCTAACCACTATTATTCGCCGGTAAATTGATCTAGGCCCAGTTCAACGATCTTCCACTTTAAATAATTAATGTCTTACAGTGTATTATTCAGAAGTTTCACCTTAGGCATGCATGACTCACTCTCCCCACACCTATCCTCCAACGGACCTGTTCCATATCATTAGACTCATGCACCTCCCATCTTGCCTCAATATCCTTTCCTCCATATCCTATCTCACATTAGAAGTCCAACTCTTAAGTATATGGGTTAAGGCCCACTACCTTACCCTTCCAAGTTCAATCAACACCTCACTCTAGGGTTTTATCCCGAAACCCTAATTTAGGCCTACTTGGCCCATCCTACTCCACCTCACATAACCCAAATCATTTTAACACTGCACACATCACCACCTTTAGATTCAACTCTCATCATTATGCCTTACTCCTCAAGCATACGTGTGGTCACAAAACCCTAGGTAACCACACCAAACTCTAACTAGGTATAACAAACCCTGGCTTCCTCGTGTCCACATGACACCCTTCCATTTCTCGTATTCCACTTATTGTTTTTCCATGCCAATCATGCTCATCCTTACTTGCCCATTTTTATCATCATCTCATACTCCACTCACCCTCATTTATTTCTCCTTTTTACCGCCTCCTCAAATTAGGGTTTCCCCTCAAACCCTAGCTCAACCTCCTATGTACCCTTACATTGTCTTACATACTATTTTTCACCCAAAGCCTCCAAACACCCAAACAACTCTTCCATTACCTTCCTTACATCCCAAGTCGACTTTTCATATGTAAACTTTACTCCCATGCATACGCTAACCTTCCCATACAAACCTTCAAACTTTCTTATGCAAACCCTAGATTCTTCCATGCAAAAACCCTAGATTCAATTCCCTCATACAAAACTATAGATTAGATTCCATGTAACACCATAGATAATATTCTCCCCTGCAATACCATAGATTCTCCCATACGAAACCCTAGATTCTCACATGCAAGGCCATAGACACTCCCATACACAACCATAGATTCTCCTATGCAAAACCACAGATTCTCCCACTCTTTTATTTTATTTAAAATTCCCATTTTATTCATCCACCCATGGACCATTAAAATATTTAGGTCAACTCACATCCCTTGGTCAACTTATTTCCCTTTGATCAAACTTACTTCCCCACTTTCCTTTTTCATCCTTTCCACCCCACAATACCACCTTAAACATCCTCACATGCATGTATAAAATGTCACAACACATTACATCACATTCCACAACACTTCACCACATATACATATCAACATATATAATAAGAAAGCACGTAAGCATACCTTAAATCCAAGATGCTCCACACATAAAATGGTCAACTAATAGCATATGATACACAACACGACATTATACAAGGCATCCAAGCATATAGGGCACATAAATACACATAAGGCCTTAGTTACACCCTTACCTAAAAAGACACCGATCTTGGAGCATGCTCCTACGCCTCCTTAGGGCTTTGACTGGTCTCATCTATATGAGGAAAAAGCTAAAGATTAGATTCATTCCTACCAAAAATACTATCATTTCCTAATTTATTCAAAAATTAGGGGTTTTGATAAAATACTAATATAATAATAATAATAACATTAACTAATTACTAATTTTTGCTAAAGATATAAGAAATAATGGTAATATTGTAAAAGTTGATAATATAAGGTTTGAATACTTTACCCTAATAATAATGATATTAGAAATAATGCTAATAACAATAATAATAATAATAATAACAATAATAATAATAATAATAATAATAGTAACAATAATAATAAAAATGAAAAGGAAATAATTTGAAAGAAAGTGAAATAAGGGCTTTGACCCATTTACCAAAATAATAATAATAATAATAACAATAATATTATTATTATTATTAAATATTAATGATGATGATGATGATGATGATGATGATGATGATCATAATAATAATAATAATAATAATAATAATAATAATAATAAGACATGATATTAATAATACTAAAATTCCGAAATAGAAATAATAGGGTCTCAGCCCTTTCTAGAATAATAATACTAATATTGAAAATAATAACAATCACATAATAATAATAATAATAATAATAATAATAATAATAATAATAATAATAATAATAATAGCAATAATAATAATAATAATAATATAACCGAAATAAAAATATAATAGGCTTCGAACCTCAATAGCAATAATAATAAAAACACTAGTAGTAGTAACAACAACAACAACAATAATACATTCGAATAAATGAAATAAACTAAAATAAAATAAAATAAATCTTGTATAAATAGTGAAAAAGGGTTGAGAGGGTTTAGGGTTCCACCTTAGGTCGGTGGTGATAGGCAGCACCGGTTGTGGTGGCGGTGGCCGGAAAAAGAGAAGAAAAAAGGAAAAGTTGGATGCTGGGAAAAGGAGAGGTAGAATGAAAGTGGGAGTTGGGGTGTTTAGGGTTGCCTAGGTGGAGAGGAGTAGAATGAAGGTGGCGGCATACGATGGCGGCGGCGGTGGCCGAAAGAGGAAGAAGAAGAGAAAGAAAGGAGGAGAAGAAGGTAGAGGAAAAGAAAAGGGTGGGAGATGTAAGAGGCAATGGTAGCGGTGGAAGTGGTGGTGGATGGTGGCATGAAGGGTGACAAGGGCGGAGAAGTGGTTAATTGAGAAGGAAACTTTGCACGACCGGGGTGGCTCGTGTAGGGAAAATTGAGGGAGAAGGGTGATGTAATTAGTTAGAGGACGGTGCAGGGAGTACTTAGTGGGCAGAGTGGGCAGCGAAGTTGGACGACAGCGGTAGAAGAAGTGTATAAAGTGGTGGCGGTGAAAAGGGAAATTTTTTTTCTAGTTTCGAAACAAAGACTCAATTCCAGGGCTAGTAAGGGGTATTTATAGACTTAAGGAGGAAATAAGGTCAAAGGGAAGATGGGGAATCGGGGTAGGTTAGTTAAGGCTCACTGGCGGCGTCATTTGGCTGGCGAAATTCAAACCGTGGCAGGGTGAGTTGCTGGCTGGGAGAAGGAAAAAACATGTGAGGAGAGGGGAGGGTTGGTTGGGTTAAATTGGCTGCGAGTTAGCAGGGGATAGGGAGGAGAGATTGGCCGAATCAATAGCATGGTCGGCGGCGTGATTCTCGGAGGCGTTCGGTGATGGATTTGCAGGAGCAAAGGTCTGGGGAAGAAGAAGAAGGTGGGAGGGGGGCTGGACTGGCAATCCAGAAGAAAAGAAAGAAAGGAAGAGAGGGAGAACTAGACCGACTGAAAGAAAAAAAAACGGCACAGGCCTAGGCTGCCGAAGGAGAAGGAAAAAGAAAAGAGTTTGGGCTGCGAGACAGGCCTAGTTCGAGGAAAGGCAGAAAAGAAAAGAAGAAGAAGAACAAGAAAAAAAAAAGGAAAGAAAAAGGAAGAAAGAAAAGGAAAAAGAAAAAGAGGTGAGTTGGGGTCAATTAAATTAATTTGGATATTTGGAATATTTAAAAATAATAATATTTAAATAAAATAATATTTAATTTCCTTTTTAGGCTAATTTAGGATTTTTGAAATATTTTTCATAAATTATATTTTAATTAGAAAAACACCCAAAAATTTCTAATAAAAATATTTATTATTTTCTTCTTTTTTTTCCCTAATTAATTCCCTTTTATTTTAATAAAAATAATTTATTTAATTTATTTCTATAATAAATCCTTAATTAGCTATAATTCTTAAAATTAGGTTTTGGGGCAATAGGTGTGGCAAAGGGGTGTTGCTCTAGGTAGAACATAGAGGGTTTTTAAGCCTCCGGGTAGGTATGGTTTTAAGAAGTTGGCTTGCTATGCCTTTTCTAGTGTAGAGAAAATTCTTGGTGTGCATGCGCCTAAGTCATTCTTGCAGGCTATTGTGAATTCTAACTCTGATGAGTGGAAGGAGGGGATGCAATATTTATTAAAGAATCAAACATTAAAACTTGTGAAGACACCTAGGAAAAAGAAGATAACTGATTACAATTGAGTGTATATGTTCAAAAAGGGAGCCCGAGGAGTCAAGAGAGCAAGGTACAAGGCTTGTTTAGTTTTGTGTAGGTTTAATTATATTTCAGGCATGGAATACAATGAGGTATTTTCTTTTGTTATTAGGCATACTTTCATTTGTACCTTGGTTGTGCTTGTGGATATGCACGATTTGGAGTTGGAGTAGTTGGATATTAAAATTGTATTTATGCATGGTGAGATTGAATAGGAGATTTACATACATCATCTTGATGGGTTTTTTGTGGGATTTTTTCTTCAATGACCATATCCTCTTTTCTCATCTCATCCCAAGTCTAATGCGTCCAAAATTTGATCCTTGCTCTCTAGTGGAACTGGCACTCAATCTTATCCAATGTAAAGGGCACTTTCTAGGAGTCATGTTTAACCTTGAATGCTCATCAGCAACCGAACTTAGTACTTTATGTTTCGAGCACAGTGTTGGGCCACCTTGAATTGTGTGAGTCGCATGCATGGAAACCTACGGAACCCCATTATCTTGTTAGACAAAAGATCCAAATTACAACCCATGGAAAGTACATAATAGAAATATGCAACCACATAATAAGTATTGGGGGGGGGGGAGCCCAGTGGGATCCCCCATTTACTTGGCTACTTGCTCAACCACCTTATAAGGATGTTAAAGGCTGATAGGCTGAATAACCGGACTAAAGGTTACATTGAAATCAAGATTCCTTGAAATAAAAGTGTTATAAGTTTAACAGTAGGAGTGAGTGAACAGACTCCTACTAATACCACCAGAAGTTGTAATAGTCAAAAGTCTTCTGGAATGTTATTGAAACTGTAGCTTAATATAGCAAAACATCTTCTTGCTCTATGTCTATTGAAGTATTTACTGTCTCCACCCACAGTTGTAACATGTCACCATTCCATTGGGAGCGAAGAGGGATCTATTATGTGGCTATGGTTAAAAAAATTGAGTAGCTTTTGGGCCGGTCATTAGTTCAGACTATTGAGGAAGATTTACCATTAGCTTCAATATCCGTTGAAGGGATGTGTGACCATGTGTGTATATTGAAGAGGTCAGCGTATGATCTAAAATAGTCTCATAGATAATGATATAAATGGATTGATTAGTTTATGCTTGAGTATGATTTCTCCATGAGTGAGTATGATAGATGTCTGTACTTGAAGGAGATAGAGAGTGTCTTACTTGTGTATCTTTTGTTATATGTCGATGACATGCTTGTAGCATCAAAAGATGTGTATAATGTTGATAGGGTGAAAAAAGTGCTAAAGAATGATTTTGAGATGAAGGATCTTAGAGTTGGGAATATGGTCCTTGGCATGGAGATTATACGACATCGTGAGCAGAAACGTTTATACTTGTCATAAGATTCCTATGTGAGAAAGGTGCTTGACAGATTTTATATAATGGATGCCAAGTCAGAGAGCTCTTCATTGGCTAATCACTATAGGTTGTCAGCTTTGGATTGCACAAAATATAAAGAGGAAGATGAATTGAAGGTCACTATTCCCTATTCTGATGATGTTGGTTGTATCATGTTTGTGATGGTGTGCACTCAGTCTAATATTGCTCAAGTTATTAGCGTTATGAGTCAATATATGACGAACCTAGAGAAGGCTGTAACACCCCCAAATTTCACTCCTGAAAAATTTCGTTTAAATCAGAAGGTTTAGCGGAAGCGAAAGAATTAAAACCATAAACCTAGGGGTATTACCGCCACACTTAGTACCAGACCGGTTCACTCCTACCGTTCCGATACTAAGTGCTAAGGCTAAACTAAACAATCGTTAAGTAAGAGTCATCAAAACACAGGTCCGTAGTTAACATAGACCATTCACGAAAACCACGAGTCAACAACAGTTAAAATATCGTTAAGATTACAACTTAAGAGTATGGTCTCAAAACAAGAAGCGTAGTACAAAATATAGCTAAATGAAATAGATCCCAAGGGAGCAATATCCGGATTGCCTACTCACTCAAGTCAGGCCTTCCACCCCAACACAGTATCAATCTGCACAAGAGGTCTGCTCCCCACCATCGGTGGATCATCACAGGACCCATTCAACCAAGGTAGTATCAGTACGGGTCCAGTACTGAGTAAGGGTGTAGGTGCTAGGGCCAAGCATACAATCCTACCACGTAGTCTACATGACACAATCATAAAAGTAACATGCAATAATACACAAGATGCATGTTCAACACATCAACAACACGCAAAGGCGAGTAAGTGGAAAGTTGAATTCATGCTTGTACTTTGTTCGTTATTACTTATTATGATAATAAGTTCTGTTCACAAATTCTTCATTTATCCCTATAAGTACGGGGACCCCACTATTATAGCCGGTGGACCGGAAATCGAACCCCAGAGCAAAATGCCTCTGGCCACTATTATAGCCGGTGGACCGGAAATCGAACCCCAGAGCAAAACGCCTCTGGCCACTATTCTAACCGGTGGAACGGACTGGCCCCGCACTTACATGGTGTTCCGCTGTAAGTAATTAATATTTTTCCCGTAGATTAACTCATTCGTTTGGGTCTGTCGAGCCCGAACTCCCCCACTATTATAGCCGGTGGACCGGAGATACACACCCAGGGCAAAACGCCTCTGGCCACTATTATAGCCGGTGGACCGGAAATCAACCCCCAGGGCAAAACGCCTCTGGCCACTATTCTAACCGGTGGAACAGACTGGGTCGGGCTCATCAGTCTTTCGCTTTACGTAATTAATGTCTTATTCGTATCTTATTGAATCACGTCACGCCCTTGGCATGCATAAATCATTCTCTTTATACTTTACACATCACAAACAATAAAATTCCACATTCATAACTACACATTAGTCAATAATACACATGATGACACCAAACAACTCTAAGCAGCCATGAAGAACCCTAATTGTCCACACCAAACCGTGCCTTAACCCTATTTTACTATAACAACCATACTTAGCCATCCCAAACCTTAATTACCCTCAGCAATTCACAATTAGCTACTCCAACCCTACTTAATCACAACGACCCAGAGTTAGTCACTCCAAACCCTAATTCTGTCTCCTTTATACCCTTATAATACTCCACGTACTATTCCCCGTCCGAAACAGTTAAACACCCAAATAATACTTGCATTACCTTCCTTACACCCCAAATCAGCCTTTCATACGTACATTTTGCCCCCACGCAAACGTTACGCATCCCATGCAACCTCTCGAACTTTTCACACAAACCCTAAATCCCATACAATCATTAACTCCCATGCAAAACCCTAACTCCCCCATGCAAACCCTAATACCACCATACAAACATTAATACCACCACACAAACCATAACGCCATCATGCAAACCCTAATATCACCGTAAGCCATTAATGCCACCATGCAATCATTAATACCACCACAAGCCATTAATACCACCAAGCAATCATTAATACCACCATACAAACCCTAATACCATCATGCAAACCCTAATACCATCATGCAGCCATTAATACCACCATGCAACCATTAATACTGCCATAGAAACATTAATACCACCATACAAACCCTAATACCATCATGCAAACCCTAATACCATCATGCAAACCCTAATACCATCATGCAGCCATTAATACCACCATGCAACCATTAATACTGCCATAGAAACATTAATACCACCATACAAACCCTAATACCATCATGCAAACCCTAATTTTCCCCATGCAACCTTATTTTATTCCCACTCTTTTATATATATTTAATTCCACCTTCTCTTCATTATCGCATAAATGGTGAATTCCTTAGGTCGTCCATACCTATGTTAACCGACGTACTTCCCTTTGGTTATTTTATCCGCTTATTTTTCTTTTTCAAGTCCCCACTTCACAACACTTCCTCACATAGCCTAGCATGCATGTCGTAGGGGTCACATCACATCACACCACATCATACTTGTACCACAACATATTAGTACACAAAGACTAGAACACGGGGACGTACCTCAATTCCATGCTGCGCTACACAAAAACACAGATAATATACAGGTTATAACATACAACCGCACAAAGCATACAAGACAGGTAAAACATGCAATGCACACAGGTGGCCTTAGTTACGTCCTTACCTAAATCGGCGCCGGGCTTGGAGCACGCTCCTACACCTCCTGGGGTTTGACCTGGTTCACCTATAAGAGGGAAATACTTAGCGTTAATCTCCCTCTACCGGAATTATCAAAATTCCTATCTTACCCCTATCATGGCCTAATACCAAGGCTAATGTTAATGATGGGGTTTATAAATAAAGGGGTAGGTTATTACTACTCTTACGATAGCTTAAACGGATTATCACTAATTAAAGTAGGTTTTAGCAAATCCAGAATATTAGGGTGAGGGTTTCAATATTATTAATAATAATTACCAATAATACCAACAATAATAAGAATACTACTTATAATAATAGTGCTCATAATAAGAATAATAATGACTATAATGATAATAATGATGATAATAATAATTGAAATCATAGTAGCATTAGTGATAGTGTATTACCGATAATAATAAAATACTAATGCAACCATAATCACTTAGATGACAAAATCAATAATAATGATGATAATAATAATAGCAATAATAATAATAATGGTAGGAATGAAGACAATAATAATACTAATAATAATAATAATAATAATAATAATAATAATAATAATAAATGCAATAATAATACTAATAATAACGACAATAATAATAATAATAATAGTAATAACACAAAGGATGATAAGAGTACTAGAAATAGTATGAATAGGAATAATAACGATAATAATAATAGTGAGAAAAATAAACATAATAACACTAGTATTAATCATAGTAAAAATAATAGTGATGATAGCAATAATGATAGTAATAATAATGACAATAATAAAAATAACAATAATAAAAATAACAGTAATAATAATCACAATAATAATAATAACACAATAGTTGTGGCAATACTAAGCATAACAAAAATACTAAGGTAATAATATTAAAGTATAACGTTAAGGATAATAACGGTAGTAATAATTGATAAAATAATAAATGCGTTAAATACAACAACAACAAAATAATAACAAGGATAATAATGATATAATAATAATAATAAGGATAATAATGATAATGATAATAATAATAATAATAATAATAATAATAATAATAATAATAATAATAATAATAATAATAATAATAACAACCATAATAGTAATGTTGATAATAAAAATAGTAAGGATAATAATAATAATGATAACAACAACAACAACAACAATAACAACAACAATAATAATAATAATAATAATAATAGCAATAATAATAACAATAACAATAACAATAATAATAATAATAATGAAAATAATAGTACTAATGATAATAATAATAATATTAATAACAATAATAACACTAATAGTAAAATAATGACATTGGTAGTAACAATAGTAATAATAGTAATAATAATAGTAATAATAACCATAATAATAATAATAATAATAATAATAATAATAATAATAATAACATAACTATAAGGATAGTAACAGTAACGATAATGATAATAAAAAAAGATGATAATGGTAGTAATAATGATAGTAATGCTCATAGTAATAATATTAATAATACTAATAAAACTAATAATAATAATAATAATAATAATAATAATAATAATAATAGTAATAATAATCATAATAATAATAATAGTAATAATAATAACACTAATGGTAATAATAGTAATAATAATGCTAATAATAATAATAAGGATAATGATAATAATAATAATGATAATAATAATAGCAATAATAAAAATAATAATAATCATAATAATAATAATAGTAATAATAACTTAATAAGGCCCTAAAGTTAATTAACACCATTACTTAAAGGTCCTTAGGGTAATGTTGAGTCTTAGTAATAATAATAAGGGGGGTAGTATTAGTAATAATAACAATATTAGTAATAATAATGGTAATGTTAATATTAATCATAATACTAATAATAGTAGTTAATAAGATTAAATCATTAATCAATTTTATTTATTTTTATTCATTTATTTATTTTTAAGCTTTAGGGTTCAGGGTGTTGGGCAACCTGACTGAGGTGGTGGCAGCGGCGCGGCGGCAGCGGCGGCGGTGCGGCGGTGGAGGAAGGGAGAGAGGGGAAAAATGGTGGTGGAGGCTAGGGGAGGGAAAACCAGGATAAAAGGGAGGTATAGGGTGGTAGAGCAGGAGCTGCCGGTCGTTTTGGGGGGTGATGGTGGAGCTGCAAGCGGCGGTGGAGGCGGCGCTGGCGGCACGAAAGTGGCGCCAGGGGGGTCGAAGACTGTTCGGGAGGGTAATTTCGCACGGCCAAGGCGGCGCGTGCGGGGCAAGGCAGGGAGGCTAAGGTGGTTGGTTGTGTAGAGGGCGGTGCAGGGAGGATTTTGGTGGTGCGGGCAGGCGGCAACGGTGGCCAAAGGCGGAGGAAAGGGCGGCTAAAGGTGGGACGGTGTGCGGCTCTGGTTTTCTGGGTTCCAAATTTCAAACCCGATTAAGGCGATCTTCGGGGCTATTTATAGGCCAAACGGGACGGGAAAACGACAAGGATGCGAGGGAGGGTCGGAGGTTAGGTGGATGCGTGTCCGGCGAGGCTGACCGGTGCAGGTCTGCAGTTGCAGACTGAGACTCGTCGGGGAGAGAGAGAGAGAGAGGTTTCGTGCGGGGAAAGACCGGATCGATTAGTCCAATCTACAGGGGAGACAACGAGGATGAGCAGGACGAAAAGACGGGAGCTAATGGCGTGGCGTTGAAGCTTCCTTCTTCGGCGAAAATCTCGGGTTGCAGGCGGCTGAAGGTTGAAGACGAAGTACGGGTGGGGCGGACCGGCGGTTCAGCGGGGAAAGAAGAAAAGAAAGAAAGAAATGGGGCGGCCGAACCGACCGGGAGAAAAGGAAGAGAGGTGTGCGCTAGGGAGCTGGGCCGCGCAAGGGTGCTGGGCCAGCAGGCCGGCCCAGGCCGGAAAAAAATAAGGAAGAGGAGGGGAAGAAAGAAAAAGGAAAAAGGAGGGAGAAAAAGGAAAAAGGGAAAAAGGAAAAAGAGGGAAAATTAGTGGTTGGCTTAATTAGTATAATTGGATAATTTGGGGTATTTAATAAAATATAATTATCAAAACAATGGTTAAATTCTATTTTTAGGTTAATTTTGGGATTTTTGGAAGAATTTTCTTAAATTCCATTTTAATTAACAAAACACTTTAATTTTCTCTAATTAAATTATTTATAAATTTTATATTAATTTGAAACTATTTTGTCCTTCCTATTTTGAATAAATTAATGTATTTAATAAATTTCTAAAATAAAAACCTTAATTAACTTAAAATACCACAATTCCTCCTATTTACACACTTATAAATTCCTTCTTGATTTATCCTACTTAATTCCCCTTTTATCTCACTAAAAGTAGTTTATTTTAATTAATTTCCTAATAATTCCCTATCTGGCCATGATTTCCTAAATTAGGGTTTTTGGGGTATTTCAAGGCTCACTAGCAAGTTGTGAAGTGTATATTGAGGTATTTGAAGGGTATGACATCATCTTGTTTGGATTATGGGAGATCAACTCAACTGCTAGTCAGGTTCATAGACTTTGATTATAGTGGAGGCTTCGATAATAAGAGGTCCGCCAGTGGATATGTTTTTCTTTTGCCTTTGTGGTTCATCGATTATTTGGAGATCTCCACTTAAGGAGGTGATGACCTTATCCATTATTGAGGTGTATTATGTGGTTATGATTGAGGAGTTTTAGGAAGTGAGCTGAGTTTTAGGCGTGGTGCTTTAGTCATTTGAAGTGATAGTTAAAAAATATTTGTTTGGA
Organism: Tamarix austromongolica; assembly: GCA_039764185.1. Taxonomy (NCBI): domain Eukaryota; kingdom Viridiplantae; phylum Streptophyta; class Magnoliopsida; order Caryophyllales; family Tamaricaceae; genus Tamarix; species Tamarix austromongolica. Next base: position 114,869,279 of record CM077818.1, read on the forward strand.
AAAGAATCATAATTCTTTCTACCATCAAACAAAGCACATCGAAATTAGGTATTACTTTATCTGAGGTACTATTACAACTGGCAACATTGTGTTGGAAAAAGTGGGTACTTTAGAGAATCTAGCTGATATGCTAACGAAGCCATCGACCATGGGCAAGTTTGAGTGTTTCTCAAACTTGGTTGGTGTTCATAGGTCATGAGGCCCTTTAGAGGGCTAATGTTTTTTTTATAGAGGTCTTTCCATGTCATGCATCACAAATATTGCATCAAGGTGGAAAATTATGAGTTTTTATTGAGCATTTGGTGCATAACATAACATGGTTTTGGTTCCTATAGGTTCTAGAGAAGATTTGCACCGGGGGATTATTGTTGAACACAGATTGTGTTTGTCCACAAAATTTCTTAAATTATTTTTTTAGATAAAATTCAAGAGTAGAAAATAACACGGGGAACCCGTGTTTCCCAAACACGGTTCATGCGTTTTTTATTCTTCTACGGTACACGCTGCTTGGCCTTGTAGGGTTTCTCTATAATATAGAAGAGTCTTGATGAAACCCTAATTGTAAAGTCGAATATGAAATTATCTTCTCCTCAATTGTATTTTCTTTGATTAATAGAATTACTAACTGTGTGGTCTTGTTGAGAGATTTTGTTATTTCCTCTTATAATTACATAATTGGATGAATAAAGATATCTTATTTTTCCTTATTGTTATGTGTTACTTGATTTCTCAATTGCTTCTAATTATCTTGTTAGTTCCCAATTATTTTTTAGATCCAAACTTAATAATTTGACTTCAATTGGCATTTTTCTACAACACTTTCGAATTTTTCCATCAATCTAAATTACGAAAGTTTAGTGTCAATAGCCTCTTCATCTCCATACTCTCAACTAATAGACCTTACTCCATGTCATGCTTTATATATTTGGTTTTTAGTGGTTCCTATTCATTTACCGAAAGCCTTAGGTTCTTATATGCAATCAACCACCTTAACCACTAATCAAGCCTCAAAATTATCTTTCATGAGTTCGAGGTGGTGAGGTGATATCTTCATAATCTAAGCTGTGAAAATTGGATAAGAATATGGAGGGAAATGATTGAACTAATTACTAAGAACTCTTAGTATTAAGGTCAGACTCTAAGATGCTAAGGTAGGACATTGACGACAAGAGCCAAAGATGCATCAACGTCAAGGATAAGGCCTTATAGAAGTGTAATACATTGACCACTAGTTGCAAGTAGTTACTTTAGAGTGTTATTAGAATTCATGAATGACCTTAGTGATTAGCATGAGTCTTTCCATCATACTTTGTTATCACCCACATGCTTCTTGATAAATTTCCAAAAGATTACTTATCATTTTATCACTCTATGTCAAACACACAAATTTATGGAGTTCTTTAATGATATATTTTCACAAAGAAATATACATCAATGGTATCAATCCTATAAGTATAAATCATTGACCACATAAATTAGGGCATTAAAAAAGCTTATAGTAAAAATATAAGTTGGCACGAGCAAATAAGTAGTTCTACTTTTGACCTTGATATAAGTTTGGAGGATAAAGTGATTAAAAACTCTAAAATATAATCCCAAATTCATTTGAAATCTTTAGCTTGCCTATGCCGAGAAAGATTGACCAAGGCCTCTAGATTCATCTAAAAATTAGACCACCAATGATGATCCTTTCTTGAATGCAACCAAATCCAAACCAATACCATGCTATTGTCAAATATAGACCAAGGCAAACCAAGAAATGTATTCCATTGGAGTTCCTAACATAACATGAGCATTATGTTCCAAATGTATTGTAAATGACAAACATGGAAGAGTTATTTTGGTAGCTTTCAACATCTGTTGGTTTAAACAACACAATATTTTACCATTTTTTTAAAATAATGCAAGATTTAACCAATTTCTTGCTCAAATTATACACCACCTCTGCCAATTGAGATGTGAAATCAAGCTATCTGAAAACTGAGATATAAAATCAAATTTAAGCAAAATTTAAACTTAAAATTTAAATGTACTATCAAGTTGCAAACAATATGAATTTAATATCTAAAATAAAATTTAAAATGAGGTAAAAAAATTGAGTCTCAAAGGCCGGAATCTAGGGTTAATAAATGGGTGAAATCAAACAACTAAAATTAGCGGAAAAAATTGCTTGGAACTTAATCAAAAGTGTTTATAAAGGTGAAACGTTGCAATCAATAATAAGAAGAGCCTAAGGTAGAGGCAAAAGAAGAAACTTGGTTATTAGAGCTACAACTTCCAATTCGATCACCTAACTTTGGATCGCCTACAATTGTCAAATCTAACATCTATTTGTTGACGATATATGATTTCTATTTTGCTGATTGTTTTGAGTAGAGGTGTTCAGTAGGTTAAGTTAGCCATGGCTTATAGAACTCAACCCAAGAAAATAGGTTTATGAGTTAGATGGGTTGGGTTAGTATTTTATAAAAGTTCACACGGATTAAATCATAGTGGGTTACAAATTAAGATAGATTGGTATGGATAGCCCATGAGTTGCCATGGGTTGTTGTGGGTTAGTGAATATTATCTCTCCTATACCAAAATTACCACCATCATAATCCCATTTTAACGGGATCCTGGGTAAACCATTTTTCTTTAAACCTCCCCTGACCCAACTGACTTTGCCCAACCTTGTCCTACCCTAAATGACTTCTCTTAGTTCCACCTTAACCTCGTTCGACCCTATCCCGGTCTAACCAACTCTAGCCTACCTTGACTCAACTCCAACCAAGCTCGCCCCACCAAAACCCAACCACCTATGCCTTTTTGACCTAATCTAACTTCATCTTATCCCAAAATTATCCAAACACAAGTTATTTAGGCCCAAACCTAACCTAACCCGTCAAGTTTATCCAAAATGACCAGAGCCGAACCAACTCAACAAATTAACCTAATACGATTAGGATTTGCAATCACATAAACCCAAAAACCAAAACCAAAACCAAAACCAAAAGTGGCTCGACCAATACAATAACTCAAAATGACCTGAGCTCAAATGAACCTACCCAACACACAAACAACCATTGGAGAAAAATGATCTATAAACAACCCATGTCAAAAATGACCCAAACTACTACAACGTGACCCGAACATGAACCACCCAACCTAATTTCCACCTTTAGGTAAAGATGGTGATAAGTTTATTTGTTTATTAACACATGGTAACCCATGGTCAACCCGTCTAATTCGTGGGTTATGATGGGTTGGGTTAAAAATTATTAATCATTTACTCCAAGTCGTCATAATTTAGACCATGGATCACATGGGTTAAGATATTATGGGTTATATTAAACCATGTCAACCCATTTGAACACCCCTAGTTTTGAGTATAAGATGTATTAATTTTTGGAGTTACTAGTTTGACATTTTAGAGTAAATAGAATATGTGATTTATGCTGATTGTTGTTATGATTCTACTTGTGGTAATATTATTTTCATGTATTTTGCCTATAAAAAGGGATGTAAGAGTAAGATGTGGTTTTTAGCCATCTCTCTTCTCTCTTTTTTACTTATACTTTCAGCTTACTACCCTTCTTTTATCAAGGGCATCAAAGTTTAAAGAGTCCCTAAGCCAATAAAAATGAAAAATGTGAGGCAACCACAAAGTCTTATAGAATGTCCAATCATTCTAGTTTTGTACATGCAACCATCCCTCACTTTGATGGCTACTATGACTATGAGAACATGTTGATCATCAAGAAATTTTAATAGTTAAAAGACTATTAGGTAGTTTTAACATCTGGAATTAAGGAGACACCAATAGCATAATTTTGTAAGATCTACCAAGAGAAGCCTTACAAATTATAGGGCCCTAGGATAATTAAAATTATGATATACATATGGAGATGATGAAAATTATTTAATAAGATCAACATGCTAATTCATTAAGATTCTAAAACAAAGTAGATAAGCAAAAGCATACATGAACGCATAGGGTGTGCAATAATCGAATACTGCAATCGAATACCATTGAATCCTAAGGGGAGTCTAAAAGGGTAGTATTATGGTCTTCTTGATCGATTGTGCACTCTCTTGTATCTAACGGTTGATAATAATCAGTTAGAACAAAGAGAACATGATTTGAGGAACACGACTTATATATATATATATTACCAACTTGTTATCTAGTTTGGTTCATCAACAATGTAGAACACCCAATATCTCTACACATAATAATTCGCATCCGATTGGATACATTAAATCCAAATAAACTTGATCACTTTTACTTGGGCTCTATTGTCATGACAACCTTTAATTTATAATGTTCACATATAAGCCTAATATTAGATAAATAATTCAATAATAAACACAAACGCCTAAGTTGTGTTAAAAGAGGGGGGATATAGTAGCCACCATCCTCTATAGAATTTGATCCCTAATATGTCATGTTACTATGAGCATGCAAGGCCACTTAGGCATTGGATAATTATTGTGGAGCATGTATGTGCGCGCGTGCATTTAGGTGTGCACTTAGGCAATGTATAATTATTGTAGAGTGTGTGCCTATGAGAGTGTAACCGATCGGTGGGAATTGGGGGACTTTAGCAGGAGATTGGCGAGGGAACTAGTGCAGCGGCCTGCTTGCATTGTATGAAGTACAGGTACTCTAATATTATTATAGAGGGCGCGGTCGATATAAAGAAAGAACATATGATTAGTGTATTATATATCAAGGAATTTACAATATTTAAATGTAGTTACATTTAGAATATAATATGCTCTATCTATCCCAAGCTAGCTTTCACCGGGACCCCAAGGGAAGGTGCGAAGTACTTAATGAAACGATGAATACAATCAAATTACAATCAACACTACTTTATTACAATCAAATTAACCAACAGGAACGATGAATGAATACATATATTGAAGATCAAACGGTCAAACGAAGGGCAGAAAGGGACGTATAACCGCCATTCAACGCATGAGCAACCACGGAAGGAGGAGGACAAATGACGGAGGAAATTAGTACATCTATTCAGCGCCAAGTCTTTCCTTGAGACGATGATTGGGATTTTCAATATTGATATGACGTCCCATTCCATCGTGCAGGGGACTGTGTGGTGATCTTATGTCACGAAGCCGCTTTTCTTTAGAGAGTATATCCGCCAGCCTATTCGTTTATTTTTCCAAAGTTCACGAATTAGGTAGTCAGAGAAAAACATTTAAACTCGCACCTATAAATATAATACTAGCTACTACTAATAGTACTGTAGTATTCTTTTTAACTTTCCGTGCATACGTATGAAGCCTCCCCCCCTCCCAAATAATACGTGGAATTCGATCGAGTAATTCATACCTTCTGAGAATGTCCGCGTTGGTCTGCTTGCTGATAGGCTCACATTCACCGGTGGCCAAGTTAGCCCGAGAAACTGGTTTTTCTAGCAACTCCTCTCCGACTTTGACTAGATTCTCTAAGTTCTCGGGGGTTGCTGTGTCCATTGTCGCCAATGCCCCGCTCAATGTTGTATCCTGTATAATATAATGTTAGATCTGATTATATTTTGATATATAGTAGGCAAGCATGCATGCATGAGCTAAGGGAAGTGTAGACGATACAATAATATATAAGTTCATGTGAGGTTCAATTTTATAATTAATTGCAATAATTACAGTGTGTGAACCGATACATACGTGCTCCACTAAACAGTACATATTATAGAAGTTCATGGCTGGCTGGCTGGCCACGTACCTGTATTCGGATATAATTTTGTTCGGTATGCAGGGCTTGGAAGACGGTAGAGAGGTGAAAATCGACCATATCAGCGCTAGCCTGCATGAAAACCTCCATCAAAGGGGTGGAGCCACCACTTGCGAGCCAGCCGATGACACCCCATTTAGCCGCCTCTTCGGCTGTGTACTTTTTTTCGAACTTTGCCGAGCCGGTACCCAATGATAGGACCAGAAAACGATTGTAGTCGGTTGGTTGTATAGGGAAAAAGTCGGGGCTTCCAAGGTTGATCTCCCTCGTCACTTCATTCATTGCCACTAAGGCCTAAATATTAATCGATTACATATAATATACCAAAATCAAACATACACTATTAGTTAACTCGATCTTAGTAATTTATTTTATGGCGTGTTACTCATATGTATGCGTGTATATATATATATATATATATAGTGTAACCGATCATCAATCATTCATTATACGACCGATCAATCAGTACCTGAATTACATCGGTCATGATTAAACATGTAAATATATGGGTTATAAAAATAAGTACCGGATTGTTAGCGGCCACGCCACCATCGATGAGGTTAAATTCTTTTATTTCTCCATCAGGGCCTTCGGTCTCAAAATAGTGGGAGGGGAGGTAGGTAGGAGCAGCCGAAGTTCCGATGCATACATCCGAGAGCAAGGCGTTCATGAGGCTACATCTCTTGAGCTATATATATATATATAATTATAATTAGGCAAATCAATATGGATTAATACCATTATATATCATCGACAAATCTAGTGTACACAAATAATTAGTCATATTAATTAACTATCTGGATATATAATATAATAATATATATCACTATTATCGATATTAGCTAGATATAAATATTGAAATGTAATTACATATATTTAACCTGATAGGTAGAAAAGACAGTAGGCTGCATCCTTCTTATGTCATAGGTAGGTATGACAACATTGGTCAATGTTTCATTTAATCTGATGCTGCCTAGTTTTTCCTTCACAATCCGGTGGAGATGTTTCCCGTCATATTGTGGCCCTTCAAGTGTTCTGATCATCTTAGCAGCATATGCAATTTTGGAACTATTCAGAAATAAATGTCCGCAAACATATCATCAAGATTAATATCGTATATATACCATAAGAGGGCAGATTAAGGTGAGCAAAAAGATAAAAGGTCTTAATAATTCTGTTTATAAAGATATACATCTTTATTATATAAAATAAATACCTTGTTTGCGGAAAGATTTTAGGAGCTTCATCAATATAAAACTGTTTGATATCTTTAGCAGCAAATTTAGGACGGTTGTACTCGTTGGGTACGGTTAGCATGGCGGTAACAAGACCACCGGTACTAGTTCCTGATATCACATCGAAATAGTCTGCTAGTCTTGCTTCCTCACCATCCAGTTTCTGAAACATCATATATAGATACACATGTCATGTGTTTATATAAAAGTTGATTGATTAATAATTTGCTATATATACACACACATATATATTTATATGCACTACATACACATACATAAATATAATATATATATATATATATATATATATATATATATATATATATATGTACATACCTGAATCTCAGACTCGAGAAAGCAGAGAATGGCTGAGGGAATAACACCTCTTATACCACCACCATCAATGCTTAGAATAGTTATCAGGTTACCATAAGTTGGAGGTTGCAACAGTGACTGACTTCGTTCCATTTTTATTTGTTTACGACTAAATAGGTAATCACCTGGAGATGGGTGGGTTTGATATATTGAAGCCTGTAGGGTAGCAAAGCAAATCAAGAAAGATAAGAGGAGAAGAGAGTATTTGCAGCTAGCACAAAGCAAGCAATATAGAGCTAGGATCGATCGTAGAGGAAGCTATACCAATAATTGGATGATGAGGAATAAATGAACGTGTGTGTGCATGTCTATTTATACAAATCTGTAGTTGTAGGGTTTGAAGTGATAACGGGGACCTCCTTCCCGTGGGATTAATTAATTTTAGGGTTGAAAGGAAAAGGTTTGAAATTTTCAAATTCCAACTATATCTTTACTATTATATTCCTAGTCAATAATTTTGACGTGCGGTCCATATAATAGTATTTTGGTGTATTTAAGATCGAAATCAAGATAATGCACATACACCAATAAAGTCAAAACCTAGTGATTAAGGTAGAAACTTTAGATACTAGAAATTTTAGGTTTGGATTCTCCCTCTGTTTTCAGTATTGTACACTTATAGTAATTAATTGTAAGTTTATAACACTTATTTGAGACATTTCTCCCAATAAAAATACAACTTAATTAATTAAAGTATATTACTACATTCAAATGAAAAAACAAACCACCTTGAAAAATATAATATTTTAAACAAAAAAATTCTAATATAAACATAGGAATTATTATTTTTATATCATTATATTTTAAGAGAAATTAAAGGCTAAAGTTTGTCTTATATGGAAGGAGGAATTACTTTGGGTGGGGTAACCGTACGTATAGTTGAAGAGGCAATCTTTCTAGGCCACAAATTTGAGTATGCACGTACATTTAGGACTTCATAGAGTAATTAATTCAAATAATGAAAAATTAGTAAATGAAGCTTATGACGTAAAAATTCTTTTTAATTGAAGAAAACCATAAAATAGAGAGAGATACATAATTATTAATTAAATAACAAATGTCTAGGGTTTGTTCCAATGAAGGGAATTTTTTTAGAGTTTATAATAAGGGAACAAATGTTTGAAGTTAATTTTAATTAAAGAATTTTTTTATTAAAATAATCTTATTTGTGTAAAAATATATTACTTTAATATTATAGACATATATTAACAATTAAATATAGTATAAATTTGCATACATCACTAATTACTTACACATTAGTTTAATAAAGAATTTTTTTATTATCTATATAATATTTTATTAAAGAGTTTTTTAATAATAATTTATTTAAATATTTATAATCAAAATTTTAAAATCAATGTTAAAAGTTAAAAATTTAAATTTAAATTAAAAAATTGAAAACTTTAAAGTTAAAAATTTGAAATTTAAAATTGAAAATTGAAAAAATGAAAAAAATTCAAAATTCAAAATTTTAATTAATTATTTTAAAAGTTTAAAATTTAAAATTAATTTTTTAGTCTTTTTTTAATTATTAAAAAAATTCTACCTATGAATACATTAGTTTCATATTGATTATAGAGAAAAAAAATTTCAAGTTTCTTCAATAAACTATTACATAGATGGTAAAATAATTTTTATTAAACGTATATGTAAGTAATTTGGGTTTTATGTAAAATGATTGCTATGCTTAATTGTTTATACATGTCTATAATATGTAAAGTAATATATATATATATATATATATATATGCCTCTTAATCTTTTTGTCCGAGCCTTTAAAAAACTAAGGACTAGCCTTGTTCATTTAGTATATGCATATATTATACTTGTTAATATATTTTAGTTTTATTAAAGTATTATTATTATTTTATAAATAAATAATTTAATATCTTATGTATATATATTAACTCTTGGTATGGTCCATATTAAATTAGATATAAAGTTTGGCCATAAAGTTTATAGTATATGGTAATATGTTAGTAATTAAGTCTAACCTTAATCTTTCTATCTAATTCTTGATGGTAGAATTAGAATTAGGTAAGTATGGATGCAAGCATGTGTGTGCCATGTGATAAGGAAATAAATGAGATAATAAATTAATAATTTAATTTATTTATCTAAAATTTCTAACTTTTATAATTAGGAGGGAAAGTGAGAAGTTGGTTATAATAACCAACCCTTACCTCCTTTTGCTGGTATGAAATAGCTGGAACACAATAAGTAATGTGCATATTTTTCCTCCGCGGGATAAATTGTTCCATACATACATACATACATAGAAAGAGAAAAATAGGGATAGGCTACTTCTTCCATTTTTATGTAATTTCTATGTGAAATCAAAGATGAATAAGAAAATCGTTGAGCATCCCTATTCCCATTCCTTAGAAGAAACATGCACCATCAGGTTTAAGAAAAGAGGGTGATGAACCAACAAGTTGTGTTCGTCGTTTTTGGCAAATCAAGTAAATGATAATTAGTTCATTCAATGGCTGGAGGAACGAGGTATGCTATATATATAATTTATATATAGTATTTAATGATCAAAATTTGGCATAAAGTTTGTTATTTTATGCTTTAAGGTTTTCGCAATAATTTTGTATAATAGTGAATGAATTCATATTAATAATTAGTTCATTATATGACTCACACCATACTTTTCATCTAACATTTTGGTATCAGAGTCATCTAATGCCTCTGTCATGATTGGATTAATCATTAGTGTTGATTTTGGGAGTTTCAGTTTTTAGCACCGAGTAAAATTGTGAAAACCCCCAAGTCTGGAAATAAACATGATGTGTGTTTATTAAACAAGGGGGTTGTGTTTTTTTTATATGACTCCCAGCAATCAATGGAATTAGTAAAAATTACCGGTGTGTTTTATCAACACGAGTGCCTTATGTTTTTCAACACAACCGCTTTGGCAGAGTTTTCATTTGATTGTTATTTTTTTATGGTTATGTTCCCATACATATTAAGGTCGTGTTTGAAGAAGTTCTGATTACATAAAATATGTATCGTGTCTGATTACCATGTTTAAAGTGATTGGGACTTAGCCACAACAATCCTAATTATTGATAATCATGAATTTATTAGTTTTGTTGATCGCATTAAGATTACATGATACTAGTTGCAATGTATTGCGCATATAAATTGGATGCAGTCCCGTAGGACCATTCATTATCATATACAAAGTACATTGGATTAGAATATTAGGTCGTTATTCTCAATTTTTCCATAGGAATTAAGGATTATGGGATGACTTAATAGTTTAATATATAGTTGCATGAGTCAATAAGAGTTAAATCTTAGCCCAGAGGTAGATTTAATGTCTTAGATTTATGCTTGTTTATTTTGTTTTATTGTCATACTTTACATTGGTAAAGTGTGATTTTTGCAGTTTTGACTTTAATTTGATCATAAACATGTATATATGTTTATTTGTGATTTATATCTTAGGTATATGACTTTGTCATGTGTGAATATTGTGATCCTTGATTTGTGATGGGACAATTATAAGGTTTTGCAGGAGATAATTTTTCTTTTACTTAGGTAATTTTTACATGAATAAGGTGATATAATGTTGTTAAGCCCATTTAGGTAAAAGGTAACAATCATGAGCGATGAGAGAAATCTAATTGAATAAGTGTCATATGCATTAAGATTAATACATCTTATGTTATCAAGGCTCTAATGATCACCTATCAAAGGAATAAAGATTTTCTTAGGCTATAAATAACTAATTTGTCTCTTTAGAAAAGGCCTAGGCAAATAACTTGTTCATGGATTTTTTTTAATCCTAAAGTATCACCATTGTTTAAGGGTTTGAGAAAGTACATAATGTTAATAGGAGAATTTACAACATAATTAAGGACTTTGAGGTGATATATAGGCTGCATCCTTGATTCACTTTAGATAAACTCTTTTTCAATATAGTATACTGTAATACCACAAGTCAATATGACCATGTGGGAGCTACCTTGAAGTGCTTTCGGGTTGATTGGTTGTTCCCATAGATCAACACGAGTCCTTTCCACGTACTTTATCCTCACTCATGCACTTCTCAAGAATTTTTTAGAAATTTTCCAAAACCTTTCGGGAGGGTCACCCCTCCTAAAAATTACTCCATGACCAGCATGCTTAATTGTGGAGTTCTTAGGACAGAATCACCAAAAGGATGGTATATCATATTTATATAAGTAGCCATATCAATCCTTATATCACTCCACTCAATTTGGGGTATTACATTCACCCCCACTCAAAGAACAGAACATCCTCATTGTACGTCAACCACTAACTACCTTAATACAGTTTATCATAAGAATAAAGTCTCTTTCCACACACAAAGGAATATGATCCTTTAATGAATTGTCAGCCATGTGTATATAAGATGAAAGAAAGGCTTTATATGGTTACAAAGGAAAGTGTGAAAACGGTCATTAAGGGCAAAGACAAAAGAATAGAGCCAAAAATTGTTAAGCCAATATTTCAACATAAGGTGAAATAGAGTAATAATTAAAATGCTTCTTCTGTAAAAGGAAGGAGTGTATAAAGAATGATTACATTAAGTATAATTTCTTGGCTCAAAAGGAAAGTAACACAACCTCTCTAGTATGTTACAAATCTCACATAAGTAATATTAGGCACAACATATAATGGAATGATTGAACATTAGTATTGGTTCTAAATGTTGTGTTGTGATTGAGAACTCCTCTATTGTGGCATAGAAGATTAAATCATATCTCCATAGTTAAAATAAAGAAGTTGGTAATTGATGGAGTACTTGTTACTCTAAATATTATTAATTTTAGACTTGTGAAAGATGCATTAAAAGAAAGCAGACAAACAAGTAAAAGATATGTGTCATGAGGAGTATATAGTTATTAGAGATTGTACATACTAATATGAATATACATTATCAGAAAGCTTCATCGTTTTCATTAATGATTACTCACATCATATCTATCTCTACTAGTTTTAATGTGAATACACATTGAATGCCTTTAAAACGTTTAAGGTTGAAATAGAGAAATAATGTAGTAAACAAATAAAGATAATGAGATTAGTTAGGGATGAAGGTTATTGTGACAGATATACCGAGGATGGACAAGTACCTAGTTCTTGTGTAAGTTTCTTCAAGTGCATGGGATAGGTACCCAATGATGTTATTGAAGGAAAAAATAAGACATTGATGGGCATGTTGCATAGTATGCCTAGCAAATCCATTATTTTCCCTCTTTTTTCTTGTGGATTGATTCAATAAAGATGGTTATATATATGTAGATGTACATTAAATTGAATTACAACTAAAGCTATGTTGATAACACTTTTGAATTGTTTAGAGGTTGGAAATTAGATTCAAGAAATATTAATATTTCAGGATTATCCATTTGAAGTGAGCGTATATAACCCACAAGACAGGAAGCTAGACCGGTTGACCATAAGTAAGTATTTCCTTGGATAAACCAAGAGTTCTAAGGGTCATTAGTTTTGTTATCCATTTGAAAGAACTAGGATTATGGAATTGAGGAACTCTAAGTTTCTTGAACATGACTTAATCAGTTAGAGAAATCAAATCAGAAACCTAGTTTCTAAAATTGATCATCTAGTAGTGAAGAATTCCACTTCATGTAGTGAATTGACTATATTCACAATTTACTTCAAGTAAATGTTATTGTTGAGTAGCAAGTCAATGGGGCTCCATAAATTGTTGATTATTATTTTGTAGATTAGTATAGAGCATTCTCCCAAGGAGAATATTACTCTAGAATTAAGAATATCTACTAGGAAAATAAGGCCAACATTCCTAGTGACTATTACGTGTGTGTGTGTGTGAATCTAACTTTAACATTTGTATGGATTTTGATCCCAAAAAATTCAATTTTATTATGAGAAGTTTAAAATGTGAGTTATAGTATAGTGTTATAAAAGGTGAGATGGACTCTTTGAAGACTAATGATGTCTATGACCTTGTATAGTTACCTGATGGTGCTAAGCCTATTGGATATAAGTGGGTCTTTAAAGCCAAAGGGATAATCCTAAGGTAACATTCATATGCATGAGTCTAGACTAATTACTAAGGGTTTGCTCAAATAAAAGGAGAAGGGCTATAAGGAGATATTTCCTGATGTGTCTACTAAAGACTCTTTGTATAGGTTAATGGAATTTATAACTCATTTTGATTTTTAAGCATAATAAGAAACTTTATTAAATGGTAATCTAGAGGAGGAGGTATATATGAAACAACCTAAATGTTTCCTCTCTAGTAAGGATGATATTTTGGTATGTAAACTTTAGAAAGGAATAAATATGTTGGAACAAGCCTTCCGATAATTGTATGCATGTTTCTATCGAGTTATCTTTTTATTTGGTTTTGAAAAGAGTATCTTGCTTCATTTAACATACGATAAAGTTAGTGGGAGTAAGTTTTTTTGTTGTTGATCTATATATGAATAAATGTTTGCTTACATAACATAGTAAAATGATGCTTTATGAGGTGAAATAGTTATTTTCTATCAATTTTGGTATACATGATATGGGTAATACATCTTATATCATTAGATTAAGATTCATCTAGATGGGTCTTAAGGGATATTGTGACTATCTTAGAAGACCTATATCAATATGGTGTTAGAAAAAAATATATATAATGAAGGATTCACCAAGTATAGCTCCCATTGATAAAAGTAAATGACTCTATTAGATTTAAATCCCAAGAAGACATAGAAACAGTAATATAAGGGACATCCAATACACTTATGATATAAAGCCTTATGTATGTTTAGGCACCCATAAGACCTGACATTGCATTTGTCGTTGGGGTATTGAGATGTTATTAAAGTAATACAATTATTAATCACTATTGACCACCAAAGAGTTACAAAGTATCTAGGAGATACAAAAGATTACATGTTTATGTATTGATGAGCTAATCATTTAAATTTAATTGGCTATTTTGATGCATATATACTTTATTGGCTACTTAGATTCATGTAATACACATATTGTTTCATTATTTTATTTTAGTTGGCAAAGCTAAAGATTGCATAATTATTTCTGCCATGGAGGTTAAACTCATTTATTTATTTGAAGTCTCAAAACTTGGTGTGTGATATTCACTTGTCTTTTTTATCTCAAGGAACAATGAATAGTGGGGTTTATGCCATTGGGCATTGACATTGAGTACTTGAAGATAAATGATGTATTCTTTAAGGATACATTCGTCACTGAGCACATAGACATTGATTCTATAGTGATTGATCCTTTAACTAAGTGGATGCTACAATTTAAGTTTAAGGATCACATTTAATTATGGGCATTGTGGTCATATGTGATATGTATTGTGTAATACATCATATGGTAAATACGTCATAGTTAGATGTAATGAAGATTATGTTATGATCATTTCTCATTTAGTATGCGCATATATGGTTTGTTGAGAAATGACACATTAAGTTGTTGGACCTTGAATAAATATTGGGTTTATTCATAAAGTTAAAGTTGTGGTGAAATTAGTACATTGAGATGCATGAAATATGACTTTTAAAATCTCAAATGCTTACCACCATGATTCGTGTATCATTTTCATCATTCAGTTTGTACTAACATAAGAAGTCCATGTGTAAAATCTAATTTATATGGACCAAGTGGGAGAATGTTAATATATTTTAGTTTTATAAAATTATTGTTATTATTTTATAAATAACATATTTTATATCTTTTGTGTGTGTGTGTGTGTATTGAATCTTTGTGTGGTCCATATTAAATTAGATATAAAGTTTGACCATAAAGATTATATCATATTGTAATATGTTAGTAATTAAGCCTAACATTAATCTCTCTATCTAATTCTTGATGGTAGAATTAAAATTAAGTAAGTATGGATATAAACACATGTGTGTCATGTGATAAGGAAATAAAGGAGATAATAAACTAATTGTTTAATATATTTATCTCAAGTTTTAGACTTTTGTAATTAGGAGGGAAAGGGAAAAGTTGGTTATAATAACCAACTTCAATCTCCTTTTGCATGTATGACATGGCTAGAGCATAATAAGTGATGTGCATATTTTTCCTCTACAAGATATATTGTTCCATACATACACACACACATATGTCCATAGAAAGGGATAAATAGGGATATACTTCTTCTTCCTTTTTTTTTTTTTTTTTTTTACGATTTCTATGTGAAATCAAAGAAGAAGAAGAAGAAAATTGCTGAAGATCCCTATTCCTGTTCCTTAGAAGAAACATCCACCATCGGGTTTAAGGAAAGTGGGAGTGAAACCGACAAGTTTTGTTTGTCGTTTCTGCAAAATCCGGTAAATGGTAATTAATTTCTTCAATAGCTGGAGATACGAGGTATGTTATATATATAATGTATATATAGTATTTAATAATCACAATTCCGCATAAAGTTTGTTATTTTAGGCTTTTATGTTTTCATGTGAATTTTATATAATAGTGCATGAATTTGTATTAATAATTAGTTGATTATGAGCTTGTTTGGTGTTACTTAAAAAAGTAGTTTTTTACATAATTAATTATAAAAGGTAATTTTAGATTATTAGAATCGTTTGGTTTTATTTTAAAAAAGTTATTCTAAGAAAGTGATTGCTAAAAACTACTTTGTGAAAGTTAATAATTAGAAGTAGATTAGAGTTACTTTTACTTCTAAAATAAAATTACTTTTCTACTAGTGTAGTACATTAGCCTTTAAATGAAAATTTTGTTCAAAACAATAAAAACCGTTTCTTTTGCCGCCACTGATTTCCTACACCATTCAAATTTTTTTTAAAAGTAATAGTCAATTATTGGTAAGATCGATGTCAGCTAGATAATACTGCTTAATAGCACTAGCTGGTACCTACTATTAATTATGATGTTTATTATAAATAAAAGAATGTTTATTACATAATATAAACTTTAATCATTGTTACTATTTGAATTTTAGATATTAGTGAATTTTATAAAATTTGTTAAGTTATTGTTCATAACTTTTTAAAATAATTTTATAATTTTTATTTTACAATTTTTAGTACTTTATAATATCTTTATACTTTTTATATATTTTTATATTTTTTTATGTTTCATATGATTTTTAATATTTAATATTACATAATTTATATAATAATTATTACCAATATATATATATAGGAAGATAAAAATTGAAGATGGGAAATAAAAAGTAAATTTGTAGAAAAATAAAAACCAAACACTAATCTATATATATATAAACAAAGTTGTCTAGCAGACAATATACAGACAAATTTTCCCACTTAAACTATATCCATTATTACTAATCATAAATTACTGCTGCCATATATTACTGCTAATTAATAATATGGAATAATGAATATAACTATTTATTAATATAATGTGACTATTTATCTCCTATGTGCCTTAAATATATATAGCTATTCATTTGCTGCACATATGTCAAACAATTAATTTTAATAAAGTATTAACTATATATTTTCTAATCAAATATTTTCTTAATTAATTATCCGAACATATGCAGAAAACTATTCATTTGGTGCGTATTTATTGAATTGTCAGACTATTCATCTCTTGCATATTAATATATAAATAATTAATACACCAAAGTAGATATTGATTTGCTTTACATGCATATATCCATTAATACAATGCGACTATTTATCTCTTATGTGCAGCAAATGTATATGACTATTCATTTGTTGTACATATGTCAAACAACTAATTTTAATAAAGTATTAATCAATTATTTTCTAATCAAATATTTTTTTAATTAATTACCTAAACATATGCAGTCAACTATTAATTTCTTGTGTATTAATTGAATTGTCAAACTATTCATATCCTACATATTAGTATATAAATAATTGATAAATAATTAATACACCAAATAAAGTGCATAAATCGGTTGACCAACACATATGCATCTGCTGCCATTAATACAATGCAACTAGCAAATACATATAACTAATTTTAATGAAGTATTTTTTTTAAGGTTAGATCAACATCAATCAAATATTATAATGATGATGATGATGATGATAATAATAATAATAATAATAATAATAATAATAATAATAATAATAATAATAGTTTATAATAATAATTTTATTTTTTATTATTAATAATATGACTATTATTATTAATACAACTATAATAATTATAACTATTAATATAATTAATACTAATATAATTATTTATATAATTTTGATAATTACTATTATCATGATTTATAATATAATAATGATAATTATTATTATGATAATAATGAATATTAATATAACTGATTATTACTATTATCAATATTATCATGATTAATAATATAATAATTATTAAAAAAACTAATCATAGAACGACAACATTGGTTATTATATAAAAACAGAGTTGTTTGACAGACAATATATAGACAAATTTTTCTGCCTAAACTATACCTATTATTACTAATCATATATTATCAGTGCCATATATTATTACTAATTAATAAGGTTAAATAAATGATGAAATACTCTTGCGTATTAATTAATTTGTCAAACTATTTATCTCTTACGCTGCATAATAACAAAATGATATTCATCTCCTGCGTATTAATTGAGATATTCATATATTGTACATATGTCGAACAACACATATTAATCAAGAATTTTCTTAATTAATTATCTAAAAATATGTAGCTAACTATTCATCTCCTGCATATTAATTGAGTTGTAAAACTACTGAATATATGAATGTAACTATTTATTTGCAGCACATATGTCGAACAACACATATTAAAAGTATTTTCTTAATTAATTACTTGAACATATGCAGCCAACTATTCATCTCCTGCATATTAATTGAATTGTCAAACTAATGAACATATGAATGCAACTATTCATCTCATGCGAACAACAAATTCATATAACTATTCATCTTCTGTCATTAATACAACACAATTATTCATATCCTACATGCAACAAATGCATATAACTATTCATCTACTGCACATATGTCGAACAATATATATTCATTAAGTATTTTATTAATTAATTACTTGAACATATACAGCCAACTATTCATCTCCTGCATATTAATTACATTGTTAAACTATTTATCTCTTATATAATAATATATAAATAATTAATACACTACTCCGTGTAATACACGAAGAAATGTAACTAGTGAGATACAATAAGTAGTTTTTAAGTATTAATCACTTATACAATAAAAGTAAAAATAAATATATTTTACTTGTCAAAGTAATTTTTAAAAGATAATTTTATAAAAGTAATTTTTATCTAAAAGCAATTATTCATGCCATTATTTTCTTTTAACAATACTATCAGCCTATCAGGCATTCCATGGAATGTAAATCCGGCGTGCATAATTGATCGATTCTGTTGGCTTCACTTACAAGCCAAGAGTTAGTTATCGGTTCTTAATCACCATAATATATAAATGCTCAACATATGCAAGTAAACAAATAAATATAAATAAACTCAACTATAAAATGCATGTGGCTGCTGTGCTCATCAAACTGGCCTTTGGCCGAACGACCTAAATAGGCTAAGATTTTGTTTCAGAAATAATTTTTGTGTCAAACTATAGCCTTTCTGTTACAGTTTAAAAAAATTATACTCAGTTTAATAAACTATATTTTAAAAATAAGGTAACCAACAAAAAATGCCACCGCCGGTGGTATGGCAACATACTTTTCAAGTTCAAAAGTTTTTCCGCCGCCTTGGCTTAATTATTTGAGCTAGCTACCGATCGATTGATGCTGCCCTTCTTAATAATTAGTATATGCTCATCTACACTGCGGGATTTGATAAACTGGTAGGTTTGACCTGAGGCATGCATTCCATATCCATGCACGCATGCACGCATATAAACTGGTAGTTGAACAAGCAGTAGTGCGTTCATGAGGTGATACATTGAAATGTCCATTGTCACCTACAGGCATGCATCAATTTAGGCAACTGGATCTTGGCCATTTCAGTCAAGACTCTAAATGGAACCGAACATTTCTGTTTCATTCAAAGTTCCTAACTAATTAAGCAGGCGGCAGGGATTTGATGAAAAAGATTATTGAGTCAAGTAAGGCAACTAAGGCAATAAGTTATTCTCAAATTTATACACAAGCACACACGCATACATACATACATAGTGAGAAGTTAAAATGAGAACATAAAACCAATGAGACCGTAACATTCCCATTTTTAGTACTAGAAAATGTTGCTTAAAAGAGTTATTTGTAGAAACTAAAACATTAAATTACAGAGTATTACCATCACACTTAACATAAGTCTAGTCTTATCTACCTTTTTTTATACTGAGTACTAAGATTAAAATATTAGTCTAGTTAAATTAAGAAGAGCATTAATAAGGAGAAAATAATTAAGATGTTATATTACGATATTACTTTTTTGATATTACACTAAAGTATCAGACAAGGATACAACAAACCAAAAGAAGAAGAAGAAACTATATATGATACATACAAGTGAAAGGGATATCTAAATTAAAAGATGCTTGAGCAGATGCCAAATAAGCTTAACTCTCAACCCAAACCCTAATTGTCTCAAGAAGAACCCTTAAAGTACTCCTACAAAATAAAGATTGCCCATTAAATAGGTAGGGGTCCATTAAATAGAACATGTTAGCATAAAAATACTAAGTAAACTACTATACAACACTTAACATGTGAAGACACATGAAGCACATTGAAGGTCAACACAAGAAGATCATGGCATAATCACATTAAGGAATATATTTGACAACTATATACTGTAAATATGTTATAACTCAAATATCACCATAAGTCATGTGTTTGTCATGCTTAAACATATTACAACCACATCAATATTCGAAACCATACCATGGTTATCCTATAAGGAAATCGAAAAAACTATACATACCCATATCCAAAACCAACATAACATATCTTGAAATGCCCCGAAAATTCTAATTTTATTATTTATTGTTAAATAAGGTTTTATTAGAAAAATTAATTGAACAAATTATTTTATTTAAAATAAGAAGGATAAAATAGTTCCAAAATAATAGTAATTTTATAAATAATTTAATTGAAGAAGAGTGTTTTGCTAATTAAAATGAAATTTATAAAAAACCTTTTAAAAATCCTAAATTAGCCTAAAAAGGGATTTAAATATTATTTTATTTAAATATTATTATTTTTAAATATCCTAAATATTTTATTTAATTTAATTAACCCAACCCATTATTTTTCCTTTTTCCCTTTTCCTTTTTCTCTCTTCTTCTTTTCTTTTTCTTTTTCTACTTCCCCGACCTGGGCCAGCCCAGTGGCCCAAGTCTTCCCTCCCTCCTTCCCTTCCTTCGGCGTGGCCCAGCCGTTCCCCTTCCCTTCCCCTCTTGCGCGACACTTCCTTTATTTTTCCATCGAAGCACGTTGTTTTATTTAAGGATTTTAGCCCATCACCCAACCGGTCTCCCTCTTCCTTTCTTTCTTTTTCTTCTCAGCCGACTGGTCCAGCCGCCGCCTCCTTCTTCTTCTTCTTTCTTCTTCCCCAGCCCTGTCGTCGACCTACAACCACCACCTATCCCTAGATTTTCGCAACCGGTTACACACTATTGATCGACCATTTTTCTTTCTTTTTCTTTCCCCTGATTCGGCGACCGCATAGACACATCCGTCTCCCCTTTTCTCGTGCAATTTCCCTCCTCCTTGGCCTATGCAACCCCCTACCCCAAATTGAGTTTCACTGACCAACCTCGCCACCGGTAACCCTAACCCTACTTGCCTTACCCTGTAGCCGACCCATAGAACCCTAACCTCCCTTCTGAAATCTATAAATACCCTCTGCCTTGTATCGAGTTTTTGTTTCTTACCCAGAAATGCCCGACCTTGCCATCGCCGCTAGTTTAGACGCTTCTACCGCCACCATCAGCCAACTTCGCTGCCCGTTCTGGCTACCCGAGTACTCCTTGCACCGCCCTTTAACTAACTAAATCATCCATTCCCCCTCTATTTTTCCTGCATAAGCCACCCCGGCTATGCGAATTAGCCTTCCCGATCAACCCTATTTTCTACCTCTTCTACCCTTTGCGCCATCCTTAGCCACCTCTTCAACTGTTGCCGCCACTTCTTTCACCTCCCAAATTGTGCTGCAGACCCTCCTCTACCTTCCCATACCTTTATTTTCCTCTCCCTCCCTCTCCTCCTCTCTTTCTCTTCTTCTTCCTCCTTCGGCCACCACCGCCACCGCCGTGCGCCGCCACATTTGGTTGCGCCACCACCCCCATTCTGTCCCTCTCCTTCTATACAACCATAAGCACCCCATCTCCCACCTCCATTCTGCCTCTCCTTTTCCCAACATTTAACTTTTCCCCTTTTCTTTCCTTTTTTTGGCCACCGCCGCCACCACCGTGCACCACCACTAGTGCCGCCTATCACCACCAGCCTAAGATTGAACCCTAGACCCTCTCAACCCTTTTCCCTATTTTTACAAGCCTTAATTTATTTTATTTCATTTATTTAAAT
Organism: Tamarix austromongolica; assembly: GCA_039764185.1. Lineage (NCBI taxonomy): Eukaryota > Viridiplantae > Streptophyta > Magnoliopsida > Caryophyllales > Tamaricaceae > Tamarix > Tamarix austromongolica. The sequence goes on from CM077818.1 coordinate 114,891,119, forward strand.
ATAAATACTATTATTATTATTTTTTATTTTTAATATGTATTATTATTATTATTAGTATTAATGTTTTGAAAATTATTTCTGTTGAGGGCTGAAGCCCTAATATATTTATTATTTTGATATTATTATTATTATTATTATTATTGTTTCTATTATTACTATTATTATTATTATTAATATGCGTTTATTATTATGATTATTATTTTTATTATTACTATTTTGAATTATTATTATTATTATTTCATTATTAATATTAAAACTACTTTACTATTAGTTTTGCTATTATTATTATTATTATTATTATTATTATTATTTTCAAATGTTAGTATTATTATTTTATATAGAGCTGAAACGCTATTGTGCCTATTTTGAATAGTAGTAGTAGTAGTATTATAAATATCATGTCTTATTATTATTAAGTTTATTAGTATTTTTATTATCATTAGTATTTATTCTTATTAGTGTTATTATTATTAGTATTTAATAAGGTTATTATTTTTCAATGTAGGGTAGAAACCTTACTTCTTTTTATCTTCGAATATTATCCTTACTATTATTACTATTATGGTTATTATTATTTTGTAATATTATAATGGTTTTTATCATTATTATTATTATTATCATCATTATTATTATTATTATTTCATCATCATTATTATTACTAAATTTTGGTTATTTATTTTACTAATATTATTATTAGTATTATTTCTATTTGCATTATTATTAGTATTATTTCTATTTTCATTATTATTGTTATTGGAATTAAATCTTTAAACCCCTATATTATCAACTTTTATGATATTTCTATTATTTCTTATATCTTTAGTAAAGCTAGAAATTAGTTAATGTTATTTTTATTAATATGTTATTATTTTGTCAAAGCCCTAAGGAGACGTAGGAGCGTGCTCCAAGACCGGTGTTGTTTTAGGTAAGGGGTTACTAAGGCCTATTATGTGTTGATGTGCATTATATGCTTTGTATGATATGCATCCTATGTTTATTATTGTAATTATTTCGTATGTGGTATAACGTGAAGTTGAAGTATGTTTTTGTATGGCATGTGTACTATATGTGGTGAAATATTGTGGTATGTGATGATATGTGTTGTGACCCTATAAGACATGCATGTGAGGATGTATAAAAGTGGTATTGTGTGGGAAAAATGTTGAAAATGGAACATGGGAAGTAAGTTGACTAAAGGGGAAATGAGTTGACCTAATTATTTTAATGATCTATGAGTGGAGGAATAAAATGGGGGAATTTAAGGTTTCGTGTGGAAGAATTTAATTTATGATTTAGTATGGAAGAATCAAATTTATGGTTTTGTATGGGAGAATCTAATTTATGGTTTTATACGGGGGAATCTAAACTAGGGTTTGATATGGATGGACTTAGGTTTTTGCATGGCGGATTTTATAGTGTTGAGGGAATCTTACCTTGGGTTTTTTGTAGACTGAATCTTGGATTTTGTATGGAGGAATCTTGGGTTGTTGTATGGTGGACTCTAGGATTTTTCATAGATGGATCTAGGGTTTGCATGGTTGAATCTAGGGTTTCACATGGGATTTTAGGGTTTGTGTGAAAAAGTTCGAAGGATTGCATGGAGAGATTAAAGTCTGCATGGGAGTGAAATTTACGTATAAAAAGTTGACTTGGGATATAAGGAAGATAATAGAAGAGTTATATAGGTGTTTGGAAGTTTGGGTGAAAAATAGTACGTAGGGCATATAAGGGTATGAAGGAGACTGAATTAGGGTTTGGAATGATTAATTATGGGTTGTTTTGGATAATTAGGGTTTGGAGTGATTAACTATGGGTGTTTGTGGTTAACTAAGGTTTGGATATGGCTAACTAGGGTTTGGTGGTAGCACATGTGTACTTCGTGAATAAAGTATGATGATGAATATAGAATCTATGATTTGTGATGTCTGAAGTGTAAAGGGAGTGATTCATGCATGTCTAGGGTGAAAGTCTTTGAATAAGATACTTAAGACAATAATCATATATATATATATATGTATAATAAATCATGCATGTTAATACTTATGCTAACTGATAAATCAAATATTTTCCATATTTTTAATGTGTTTTGCCTTCATTTTTGTAATTTTATTTGACATAAATTATAAGAATTATTATAGTCCAAGTCTCTTACTTGTGGTAATGCTCTCTTGGTAATTGTTTTTTCAAAAAATTGCACATAAACGCACAAATCCAAGGAAGTGATGCATGGAATTGTAATAAAATAACAACTATAAAAGGCATTGAAGGAAGATAATTAATCCCACATAATTTTGGAGAAGTTAAGAAAATTAAGGAACTGAAAAGAGGAGGGAAGGAATCAAGAGGAGTAAGGTAATGGTGTTGCACGGCTGTAGCACAATTAGCTGCATAGTCGTGTAACCTTTAGACCACTAGCGTGTGAACAAATGTGTTGCACAACTGCAGCACAACCTGTTGCACAACCGTGCAACCATCAACCCATAAGCTGAGTGTAATTTTTTTTACAACCCCTGCACAACCATAGAGAAGTTGAGAACGTCGAGAGTGGAAATGGTGCATAATTAACTTGTGTAGTGTTGCACAGCCATGTAGCGTGTAGTTACCACTACATGCATCCCTCCTTCCCATATCTTTTTCCACTCAATTTTTCTAGTATTGGGCAACCAACGAGAGATAGATGAATTCCTTCAACAACAAGGACTTGCATAAAGCATATTTATTATTTTATTTTTCTCCATTCTTCCCAAGTGAAGAACGCCATGAAATTTATTTTTAGTTCATGAAATTTTATTCTTCCAAACTAAGAGAAGACAATTGTGTATGACAACTCTACAGTCAACCCATTTTATCTTTAATTCACAGTTTGATCAATCCACTCTTTCTTTCATTATTTATTGTATCTACAATATATACATTTTTTATTTTCATTCTATACATTTCTTTCCAACCACAAGTAAGTAATTCCTTTTTCTATGATTGAATTAGGCTTATGATGAGTTAAAGTATATATTGTATGTATGGTTCATATATGTTGTTTCGTATGTTAGGAATAATTGTTATGAGTCTAGTTTGAAAAAATTTGACTTATGTAGGTGTTGACTATAATTGAAAGGTTGAAATCAATATCAGGAATTAACATACAAAGAGGAACTCAAATGATCATGAAAGTATACATTTGATTCTTAGGGACTATTGAATCAGTGATAGTTAATAGATTTAATATAATTTATTTGTCACAAAATTAGTCAATGAATTATATTAAATAAGTTATTAGACCTTGAAAAAGGTTAGTGAATCACATTAGACTGATTGTTCACAACAATGTTGGATTGTACAATAACATATTGTTAATTCATTATTGAATACCGAGGACAAGACCGAAGTTCAATCCTAAAATTTATATATATCATTTTAGAATCTATAATTAAATATTCATTGGATTTTTTTTGTTTGTTATCTACTTCTATATTCTCATTCCATAGCGATCTAGATAGCTAAAATGATAAAAATAAGTAATCAATCACGAATACCCTATTGGATATGACCTTAACGTGCTACAATGAATTTATGTGCTTGCTGATTAGAGCTCACCAAGTCCATCAAAGAGAAGGGATTTTCTATGCTTTGGTGGAGAAAAAAGAAGCATGACAAGGGTAGTTTCCAAATCCAATTTGAGCCTTGATAGGCTGGCATAAGAGTTTTGTGAAGTGTTTCTTCAAAAGTTACCAATTATATTACCACCTTTGAGATGGATAAAGCATGTTATTGATATTATACTAGGAGTTTATCTTCCAATCAAAGAGGCTTATCAACTTAATCCCAAAGAGTAAAAGGTGCTTCAAAGGTATATACAAGATTTGCTAGAAAAAATCTATGTGAGGTAGAGCATGAGTCTATGTTTTGTCCTAGCATTGTCGGTTCTTAAGAAGGATAGGAATGAAGGACGTGCAATGACTCATGGGTGGTCAACAACATCATAATCAATTACATGTTTTCTATGTCAAGATTAGATGATATATTAGATCAACATTACGGAATGATGATGTAACACCCCAAAATTTAGAACTAAAAAATTTCGTTTACAGAGTTAAGTGCCACACTTGGTACAAGTCCGGTTTCCTCTACCATTCTCATACCAAGTGCTAAGGCAAAAATCATAAATCCGCTTAAATTAATATCATGATTACAGAAATCAGGATAGAGAGAATGTTAGATAAATACTGCTAATTAAAAACGACATTAACAGTTTATGAAACTCGAGAGAGAAATTACAGGAGGACATGAGGGTCCAAATACAACCGGAAATAAGACAACAAAAGAAACACCGGATAGTCCTACGCTCCCAAATCCGAACTATCAGCATTTGATTGAGCTCAAAGGCTGACCTGCAAAGTCCACTGCCCATTGAATAGGCAGGGGCCCACAAAAATGAACCCTTCAGTACTACGGTACTGAGTATCCCTTTATACCAAACTAATATGATAAATCAGCATGGAACACATGCAATGCATATAATTAACATGGTGTAAGATATATACATATACATACGATGATTGAGATACAATAATCACTCAGATGATCAATTTCCATCAAGGTCACGTACTACTTATTTTCATTCATCTAAAACAGCCAAACTAATTACTAAACACCCCAGAAATACTCTTTGAGTAATAATTAAAACCCAACTGTAGCATAATTCACGTCTCAGCATAAATTCCCAAACAATCATGTACGTCACAGGTATAATTTACTAAGATTCATATCATCCCAGATATACTTACAGGTACAGTGTAATAAATCCATAACGTCACAGGTAAACTTACAGATACAGCATAATAAATCCATAACGTCACAGGTAAGCTCACAGACATAAAGCCAACACAAGTAGGTACGAAGGCCGCTACCAAATCTACAGGTAGGCACAAAGGCTGCTACCGAAACCTCAGAAAACCTTAGGTAGGCACAAAGGCTACTACCGAAAACACAGAAAACCTCAGGTAGGCACGAAGGCTACTACCAAAACCTCAGGTAGGCACGAAGGCTACTACCAAACCACGGGTAGGCACGAAGGCTACTACTGAAACCTCAGGTAGGCACGAAGGCTACTACCGAACCACAGGTAGGCACGAAGGCTACTATCGAAACCTTAGGTAGGCACGAAGGCTGCTACCAAACAATCCAATAATCCGATAATAATTATTTCTATCATATCATTTCCATTTGTATTTACTTCTCGAGGGGAGATCAATCAACTTGAAGACACAAAGGTACTCCAGTCATACCGGCGCAACAAGGCAACACAATATCCTACCGACTATCAACCCAAGGACGCAAAGGTACCCTGGTCGTACTTGTACACGAAGGTAACACAGTACCCTACCGACATGGACACCTAATCCATAAGTATCGATACCCCCTATTAGTCCGTAGAACATAATAGAGTAAGATGTAGGGCCTGACTAGGGCACTAAGGCACACCAGCAAAAATCCATATCAACCATGGGCTAAACCACGTCCATAGGGTGGCGAACCCTAGGAGCCACCATTCCCGATCTCGAGGTCTTTCACTTTAAGTATTAGTATTTTATTTATGGTGACCACGAAATCGCATATAATACAGATAAATTCAATTCTCATACTTAACCGTTCTTACTTATTTCCAATCATCCGAGACAACAATAATCAAGGTCAAGTTTGAAGCCAACATTAAAATATACTAAGGCCATCCTAGGCTCAATTATTCACATCTGGATACTTTAGGTCAAAAAGACCAAAATACCCCTAAGACTAAAAATTCCCAAATTATTATCTATTTAAATACTAATTCTATTTTATTTATTCATTTTTCATGAAAAGGCTAAAACACCATAATTAAATTATTCATTACACAATTTAAATTATCAGATATGTCAAATGACCATTTTGCCCTTATATGTAATTTTACACATAAAATCATTTTCCACACCTTTAATCCATCCAAAACACATACTCACATAATCAACAATAGCTAATACATATTATACATGATTTTCAAGATAAATACCATGATATAAAAAAATGACTAAATTGCCCTTAGGGCACACATCCATAATAATTATTCTATAATTATTTCTAAGCATGTTCAATGTATTATTTTATACATAACTATCATACAAATTATTTTTCCATCAATAGAATTATTTTAATCATACTTTCATATCCAACATAATTTACATTAGATAACATGCTCGTTTTATCGGTTTTTATAATAATAATAATTAACACATAATTATATCGAAATAAATCATGCTTAACATATTTCATCAACCAAAAACCCTAATGTGCTATCACACAATATTTATAATTTTAGTAAGGTATAACGGTTACCTGAATTCTAGAAAAAATGCAAAAATAGCGGTATCCTACTAAATTTATCGGATCCCACTAATCAACCTTTCGTACCTAAAAATAATACCAAAATTATTGAATTAATATCTATCAAGTAAAATAATAATTATAATATAAAAATATTTATTTTTCAAAAATTACTAAAATACCCTTACACTTAAAATGGGTTCCAATATTATATATATATATATATATATATATATATATATATATATATATATACCTTTTTTTAAATACACAACTCAATGCATGCGTGAAGAAAAACCAAGGGCAGCGGGGGTTGGCGTTGCTGGCTGAAGGGGGAGATGTGTGCAGGGTGGCAGCCGACTGTGGTGGTGGCGATAGGGTGGCTCTGGAGGCTGGGGAAAGGTTGTGTGCGGCACTGCTCGGCTGAGGTGGTTGGTTGTTGGTGCTGCTCGGGATGGAGGAAGCTGGGCGACGAGCTATGACAGGGCTGCGATGGTGGTGCTCGAAAGGTACAGGAGGAGATGCAGGGAGATGAGGGCTTGTTTGGTTGGTGGGATGGCTGGGACAGGAGCCTGGTCGGGGGAGCTGCATAGGAGAAGGTGCTTGTAGGGGGCTGTTTGGTGCGCTGCTGGGTGAGAGAAAAACAAGGGCTGCGATGGGGAGGCAGGTTGGTGACAAGATGAAGAAGAGAAGGCGGTGTTGCGCAGGCTGAGATGGTGCTCTCGGTGGCGATGGTTGGTGGCTGGGCTTGCACGGTTGGAAGGAGAGGGTAGGGTGTGTGTGAGTGGTTGCTGGTTCGGGGGCTGTTTGGTGATCGAAAATGGAGGGGAGCAGAGAGGGAGTGTTGCTGGGGAAGTTTGTTTGGTTGGGACTCGGGGAAGGATGTCGTGTTCGTGTGTATACGTGAAATGAAAAGGGGGCTGCCGTGAGGTGTTGTGTCGTGTGCGTGTGTACATTCGTATAATGTGCCGACTGAGTGTGTAAGTATATAGTGTGGGTATCTGTATATAAATGTACGGACGGGGATAGGAAAATCTTCGAGAGAAATGTTTGGATAAGGCAGAGAGTAGAGTTTATTTATTTAGTTTTAAATTTAATTTAGGTAGATTAAAATATTAGATATAAAAATAGTTCGGGAAAAATTATTAGAATTTGGGTAAGTTTAAAAATAGTCGGAAAGAGTAGAATAATTGAGAATAATTTTTAGGAAATTATTTTTAGGCTACGGATCAAAAGATTATTAATAACATAATTTAAAATAAGATTTACGGATAAAAATTAGGATTAATTTAAATAACATAATCTCTATCAAAATTTTAACCTAATTAAATTTATACTTAAACCGTTGAAATAATACGAAAAATAATAACCCTTTTAAGATTAAGCCCTAAAAAATAATAATTATAATTAATTATACGATTATTAATATATAATTACGGTTTTGAAAAATGGGGTATTACAGATGATCCTCTCTAAAATTGATTTGAGGAGCAGTCACCATCAAATGAGAAATAGGGGTGAGTGTAAAATAGTTTTCAAGACTAGGCATGGTCATTAAGAGTTATTGGTGATGTCAATTAAATGGCAATGCACCAAGTTTGTTTATGATATTAATGAATGATGTGATAAGACCATTCTTAGATGATTTTGTGGTAGTTTACTTAGATGACATACTCGTTTATGGAAAGACCAAAAAGGTCCATCTAATGCTCTTAAGGATATTTTTTGACAAGTTGATTGAAATGAAATTATATGAGAAGTTGGAGAAGTGTAAATTTATAATGGAGAGTGTTGTGTTCCATGGCTAAATTATGATAAGAGATGGGATTATGTGGATCCATCAAAAGTTGAATATATTCAAACTTCACAACAACCAACTAATGTGTATACTATAAGAAGTTTTCATGGGTTGGAATATTTTTATAAAAGGTTCATCAAGGACTTCTCAACCATTGAGGTTTCTATCACACAACTTATGAATAACGGAGAGTTTAAGTGGAATGAATATGCTATAAAGGGTTTTGAAGAATTAAAGACCAAGATCTCTAATGCATCAGTACTTGCTTTACCTTATTTTGATTAATTATTTAAATTAACTTATAATGCTAGTGGAATAGTAATTGGAGGCATTTTATCACAAGATAGGAGGTCGATAGCATTCTTTAGTTAGAATTTGAATAGTGTGAGATTCAATTACTTGACTTATGATAAGGATTTATATGCTATCATAAGATGTTTGGAGAATTAAAGTCACTAATTCAGGCTAAAACCATTTATTCTTCACTCAGATCATGATAATTTGAGGTACTTGCATGGATGAATGAAAATGAGCCGAAGATATGCTAAGTTGGTAAGATTTTTACAATCCTATATTTTCTATATGAATCACTTGGATGGTTGGTGTGTATTTGGTTGAATAATTATTGGTAGAGTAATACTAATAATGGAGCACCACACAATCGTGCACATATACATGGTCGATCCAAGTAATAAAGTGATGAGAGGACGTCGATCCCATAGGGACATGAATGAAATATGCTTTACCAAATTCAAGTATTCTATGAACCTAAATGTGTGATTAAATATTAGTAGGGTGATGATGAAAATATACAGAAGTAAATAAGTGCTTAGGAAGTTACTAATATCAACGCAAGATAGATGGGAAGGAAATGAGAAGATAAAGTCATTAGAGGGGAATTGCTAACACTAAGTGTGTGTACCCTATGACAATTCATAGCATGTCAGGCTCAATGGATATTAATCCTTCTTGAGTCACTAGGTTTCACTTAGTAGTGAAATATGCTCTCAAATTGTCTCCATCACAGTGCATGGGCCAAGGCAATGTCACGTAGTGAGTTTTAGAGAATTAATGATAAGGTTTTTTCACCTTTCGGTGCCAACTCTATCACCATTTGTCATCGTAAGTTCTGTACACTATCATAGTTGACACATAATTTGGATGAGTGCTTAATGTGTCCAACATTCAACACTTCAACAAATGAAACTTAACAAAATGAAATATCATTCGACCAAATATAACCATAATGTTAGTGATTACAACAACAAAAGTTATCTAATCTTTTCCTTTCACTAAGAAAGTTAGCCAATGCTAAATTTCTTCCAACCAAACAAAAAATAAAGAAGATAAAGAAGGGAAGGAACTGAGTAAATCACGATAATCCAACACTTATCTAGCTTAATCACTCATTCTTCTTTTTCCTCCCTTAGTTTAGCTCTGTTGGGACTTTTCTTCTTCTTCTTCTTCTTCTTCTTCTTCTTCTTCTTCTTCTTCTTCTTCTTCTTCTTCTTTTTCTTCTTCTTCTTCTTCTTCTTCTTCCTTTCTCTACTACTCTTCCATTGGTATTTTTCTCCCTCTCTTGATTGATGATATATGATGATTTCCCATGCCTGATATATCCAAGGGGTATTTATTATGTGCAAAATGTGCAGGTTGGACAAGTGGCTCTAGTGCTGCAATGGGCAGTTGTACCTAATGTTAGATAGTTGTACCCTATGTCGGGTGACGGTACCCTGTAATGGTGCCCTGGTGAATGCTACCAACTTTAGGGATTTTGGGCATTCTTATTTGTTTGGCATGCAGACCCTTAATGGCAACCTGGGCAGTGCCTTCTAGAGTCTTGGCAAGGTGAGGATATGCTTTGATACGATGTGTTGTCGTTACTTTTACACATGCCTTGAAATTAACTAAGTAAAAGCATTAATTTTGTGAGGTGTCATAAGAGTGGAAAGTGTTGTTTGTTCATAAAGTATAAGAGCTCTTTTCAGATTAAACTCAAGAGAGTCGTGCGAGATCTCAATAGGGTGGAAAAACTGTTAAGAAACATACCCTATGACTTCCTCATGTGGTAAAAATCATATATATATATATAATGATACTCATAGGGTCCTTTAATTAGCTCAAATCCACTAATATCAATGGTAAGGTGAATATGGCAGTGAATGCTCTTTCAAGAAGATCCATGGTACTGATGCTTATGGATGGTAAATTACTAGGGTTGAGATATTGAATGATCTATACACTAGAGATGAAGACTTCCTGGAGACTTTTAAAGTATGTAGGAAGCATGGAAGCACTGGATTTAATGTGATCCAAGATGGAATTATATTCAAGCACAATAAGCTATGCATCCCAATATCTTCTATTTGATATTTCTTCATCAAGGAATTGCATGAAGGAGGTATTACGAGACACTTTGAAGTGTATAAGACTTTAGAGCTACTTCAAGAGCACTTTCATTGGCTATGTATGTTCAAAAGTGTTTAAGCTATGGTGGAAAGATGTGTTATATGCCAAAGGACAAATATTTTCTTCCATAAAGAGCTCTATGTACCACTCCCAACTCCTAATGCACCTTAGAAGGGAGTTAGTATGGATTTCATACTTAGTTTATCGAGGACTCAAAGAGGCAAAGATCATATTATGGCGGCATCTAATTATTTTTCCAAGACGGCACACTTTATACCATGCCACAAGATAGATGGTTTTACTCATATTATGGTTCTCTACTTTTGAAAAGTGGCGAAGTTATATGGAATGTCAATAAGCATCATGATTTATTGAGATGTGAAGTTCCTAAGCTACTTTTGGAAGACCCGATGGAATTTTTTAGGAACTAAGTTGTTATTTAGTACTTCTCATCACCCACAAACCAATGGTAAAATGGATGTGACTAATAGGACACTTGGTACCTTACTAAGAGTATTGGTGAGTAAGAGTACTAAGGATAGGGACATTAAGATAACACATGTAGAGTTTGCTTACAAAAGAAGTCCTTCATAATGAACCGGTTCAAGTCCTTTTGAGATTTTCTATGGTGTGAATTCCCACATGACAATTGACTTGGTACCTGTAACACCCCCAAATTTACTACTAAAAAATTTCGTTTAAAATCAAAAGGCTTAGCGGAAGCAAAGGATAAAACCGTAAACTCGGGGGTATTACCGCCACACTTAGTACCAGACCGGTTCACTCCTACCGTTCCAGTACTAAGTGCTAAGGCTAAATCCAATCAACATTTAGTACGAAGTATCAAAAAAACGCAAGACGACATTTAACATAAATCCTTAATAAGAGGTAAGTCAAACAGAGGTTAGAATACGATTTGGGATTACAACCTCAGAATATGTTTCTCAAAACAAGAACGTAATACAAATTATAGCTAAACAAAAATAAATCCCGAAGGATCAATATCCGGATTGCCTACTCACTCAAGCCAAGGCTTCCACCCCAACACAGTATCAACCTGCATAAGAGGTCTGCTCCCCACCATCGGTGGATCATCATAGGACCCATTCAACCAATGTAGTATCAGTACGGGTCCAATACTGAGTAAGTCCCACTACCCTATCTTAGGAGAGATATCATCAAGTGCATATTAAATCCGGGTACAACACGTTGATACAATATTATGCATATTCACAACCCACAACATAAATCTTACCATACACCTAGAGTAACATATAAAACATACGTAACATTCTATTTAACGTATAAGCGTGGTATAACCGAGATGTAAAGTGGCTCATACGTCTCAGGTAGGAACAATCCATATTATTAAAACTCAATACGTGGCATACTCACGTAAGCAGCATGTAGCAATACAGATACTAAAAGCTGGTCATGGTCCAATTGGACTTATTCTTTATTCTCATTAATAATATGTTCATTCCACACATATTCTTTAATAATCCATGTAAGTGCGGGAGCCCCACTATTATAGCTGGTGGACCGGAAATCAACACTCAGGGCAGAACGCCTCTGACCACTATTATAGCCGGTGGACCGGAATCAACACCCAGGGTAGAACGCCTCTGGCCACTATTCTAACTAGTGGATCGGACTGGCCCCGACTTACATGGTGTTTCGCTGTAAGTACTTAGTATTTTCCCATGGATTACTTCATTCATATTCATTCAAAGCATTCTTCAATAATCCATGTGAGCGCGGGAGCCCCACTATTATAGCCGGTGGACCGAAAATAAACACACAGGGCAATACGCCTCTGACCACTATTATAGCCGGTGGACCGGAAATAAACACCCAGGGCAGAACGCCTCTGGCCACTATTCTAACTGGTGGATCGAACTGGCCCCGACTCACATGGTGTTTCACTGTAAGTACTTAGTATCTTTCCTGTGGATTAACTTATTCATTTGGGTCTGTCGAGCCCGAATCCCCCACTATTATAGCCGGTGGACCGGAATAAACACTCAGGGCAGAACGCCTCTGACCACTATTATAGCCGGTGGACCGGAAATAAACACCCAGGACAAAACGCCTTTGGCCACTATTCTAACCGGTGGACCGGACTGGGTCGGGCTCATCAGTATTTCGCTTTACGTAATTAATATCTTATTTGTGTCTTATTGAATCACATCACACCCTTGACATGCATGCAGTTGATACTCTACTTCTTCCCCTCCAGAGGGACTGTCCCATATTTTGAGACTCATACCTCTTCTCACACCCGACATCCATCCCCCGTAGATTTAGGTAAAGTAGCATATAGTAGGACACAATCCCCAAGGCTATAGGTCATCCCAACACATATGATATCGACTCCGCATGTCCTCATCCCTCTAGGGTTCCTCCTCGGAGGCCCTAATCTGACCTATGTGGCCCAACTCTTTCTTACTTACCCAAACGTTACTTTGTTCTCTACCTCGCACCTCATTTTTATTAGGAAATTCCCTAAATGTATTACTTTATCTCCCAAGTTCACGCGTGACCGACAAAACCCTAGTTGGCCACCCAAAACCCTAGTTGGTCGCGCCAAACCCTAGCACTTTACTTCCTCAACAAGCAACCTCCCTCTTTTACCCCAAAGTCCCTTCTCTCATTTAGGAACCCTCACTCATCCTTTATATAAGTGAGTTCTCACCCTCAACCCCATACTCCATCCCTCCTTGATCATTTTTACCCTTGTACCCTTCAAATTGCTCATTTCCTCCCAAAAACCCTAATTGGGTCCCTTAGACACCCTTACATCGACCCACGTAAAATTTTGCACCCAAGTCTCCAATGGACCCGTAACTTTGACATTATCTTATTTACTTCTTAAATCAACTTTCCTCACGTAAGATTCATTCCCATGCATAATTTAAACACTCCATGCAGACTCTCCAACACCCACTTACATACAAAACCCTAATAAGGTCTCTTATGCACCAACTTGCGTACTATTTTTTATACTAAGTCTCCAATCATTCCAAGACTCTCCCAAGCTCTTACTTACAACCCAAATCAACTTTTCACACGTAAGGATAATGCCCATGCAAGGTCTAGTCCCCCCATGCAAACTTCCCAACGTCCACTTCCCCGTTATTCTTTTATTATCATTTCATGCTACCCAAAACCCTAGCATGCATGTCCTAGAGGGCCATAACAAGTCACATCATCAACCTCAACATCAAACATGGAATATGTCATACACGTATAATATAGGGCACACACAACATACCTCATGATCCATGCTGCGCTACACAAAACAAGTTATTCATAACACATGCATAATATACATCAACATGGCATACTCATCATTCACCCACACATTACATCACACATAGCACAAGGCCATAGCTTCGTCCTTACTAAATACCCATAAGTAGAGGTAAGTAGAGACTTACCTGGATCCGAAGCTAGCTAAGTAAGATAAGAGGGAGAGAGATCACTAGCTCGTGGATCCACTAGAAAGCTTTCCTAGATCCGATAGAAATCGAAAACTAAATTAGAAACTATTCTATCAATCAATAATTCACATATTCTAATTAAATAAACACAAACAACACAAATGATCTTTTTTTAGAAAATGTGTCCAAAACTTAGAACTTAAAAGCATAACTTTATTAATATTTAAGGTTAAAACTAAATCAAAACGGATTAATACAAATATCACTTGGGACATTTCAACTACTTTTATACATTTAATTTTAGCGAAACAACTATACAAATAACCAATTTCATGATCTCACTTAAAATATAGGGTTTTAGGCCCGAAAATATATTTCGTTAAAATTCTATAAATTTAATCAAATTGAATGTTTAGAAATGCAATTAAACGCAATTTATAACATATCAAATAATCAATTGCTCAAAACCAATAAAAGAAATACGCAATTTAGCACAACTAGGGTTTTCGAGCCCGGAACGCAAACCCGATCAATTCTTACCAAAACATATCAATTGACGGTTCGAAAATGTAATTAAACATATTCTAATGTAATTTATATAGTCAATTGAATAAAATAACCCGATTACCCAAATCAATTTAAACCCGCGGGAGTTTTGACCTAAAAATCCAATTCCGATCAATTACGCATAATTTTCCCAAATCGACACTTCCAATATAAAATTAAATACATTTTAAATGATATTATAAAATCAAAGCGGGACGGCTCAATTATACGACCCAATTTCATTACACCCAAAATTTGACCTAGGAATCAAATTCCGATAAAACCTACATAAATTTCTCAAATTGACGGTTCCAAAATGAAATTGGATACATTTTAAAACATATTGTATAATAAATTTATCAAAAATAGCTAAATCGGACGAATCCGAAAAATTCGGGCATAACCCGGCCAAAAATCCAATTTTTCCAAAATTCCAACACAACCATACAATTAACCTATCCAAATCATTCTTACAGCACATATATACATAAACAAACAATCAATTTAGCTTTTTATAAGCTAATTCATACCCAATTAATCAAAATAAGGGTTAGGGTTTTCGGAAATTTATACCAACGAAATCGACACAAAGCAAGACAAGAAAATGCCGGAGAAGCTTCGTCGGGGGCTGGGGGTGGCTCGCCGGTCGTCGCCCAAGCTCGCCATGGCCGGACGGCGGCTCGCCGCTGCTGTGCGTGGCTCCTTCGACCGCTGCTGCAGCGGTTGTTGCTGCGGCTGCTGGTGCGCGGCTTCAACTGCTGCTGATGCGTCGACGGTGGTGGCCGGTGGTTGGAGGTCGACGATCGACGAAGGAGGAGCAGGGAGGAGGAGTTGGGGAGATGGAGAGGGGCGAGGGAGGTCGGCTAGGGTTAGGGTTAGGGTTGCGGGACAGCCGGACAGGGGGTCGGGGAAAGGGAAGAGGGAAAGAAAAAGAAGGGAGGGGCGCCGGTCGGGGCTGGGTGCGGGTTCTTTTTTTTTTTACAAAAACACATAAAATAAAATACTAAAAATATAAAAATATTATTGGAAGATTTTATATAAAATTTATTTAATGAAAATTTATTTCGAATGGATCCGAAGGCTTAAAATTAATAAAAAGCTATATAAAGAATTTCGGAAACATTTTCGGAAGAATTTACCAACGAACGAAAAAAACTTATATATTTTATGGAAATACATTATAAGACCCCGAAAAATTATTTAAACATATACTAAAATATTTAAGTCAAATTCGGATAAACCAAAGCTAATTTAAATAATTTTCGAAATCGGTTTTCCGTAAACCAAAAAGCATAAAACGAAAGAGAATTAATTCAAGAAAGAATTTCATAAATAAACTCCGAAAATCTTTTTTTTAATTTAAAACTTCCAAAATATTAAATATTTCCGAAAACGAATAAATTTAAAGTCGGAAATATTTTCTACGGATAAAATCATTAAAATAAATTTAACTATTTAAACAGAAAGTATATAATTTAAATAATATATTTAGTTAACGAAATATAACTCCAAAAATAAGGTCGTAATCACACGACGAAGTTATAGTCGGAAATGAATCTAAAATATTAAAAATCAAAATACGAGAAAGAATGGGAATACATATTTTTAACCGAAAATCGAAATTAAAAGAATATAATAAAATCATGGTCGTGAACGAATTTGTCTAAAATGGTTCACAACGACAATGATTACTTAAATTAAAATATGAATTCAAAATCGTCGATAAATCCATAAAACAAATAAAAATTAAAATAATTATTTTTTTACATCAGATTACGCTAATAAAATCATTAAGCTTAATAAAATTAGGTTTCAAAAATACGGGGTATTACAGTACCATTGAAGAAAGAATACTTAAAAAGCTATGAATCCCAAGTGAGAGTATAGTATTTCAATCATCTATATGAGCATATTAGGGTAAACATAGAGAAGAGTAATGTTGCTTGTCAAGCTCGAGCCAACAAGCATAAAAGTCAAAATGTGTTTTCTCTTGGAGAATTTCTATGGTTGCACCTTAGGAAGGAACTTTTTCCTCACTTTAGAAAGAATAAGCTCATGTCGAGGGTATATGTTCCATTCAGAGTTCTTCAAAGGTTTGGGGAAATTGCCTTCAAGATTAATTTACCATATTCATACAAAGGCATTTCAAGGACATTTAATATTCTTTCTCTACACGATGATGATGTGAATTTGAGGAAAAATTATTATCAACAAGGGGATAATGATATGGGGGAACATCATAAAAATTATATTAGTCATGGATTGTATTATTTCATATGAGAACCCGTTGTTTTATCCTTGGTTGAATATTTGGGATAAACTAATACAATTAGGCATAATGAGGAGCTTACTTGCTTAAGCATAGATTAGAAGGGGACTTAATGTTCATTACTGGAATCTTAATGAAATAGCATATGGAGTACATGATGTGGATGAGAATAAGTGAGAAATATTCATTAGATAAAGATATTAAATATTAGTAGATCTCGTTAGTTAGATATGGTTAAAAAATTGATCTTGTTAGTCTAAAGTTATATCTTTTGTAACTCTTATAAATGTTAATTTTAGCATAGATTTAGGGTGTAGTTATCTTCTATATTTTTATATTATCTTATTTCAATAATTCATATGTGAGGAGAAGGAATCCATGCATAAAAAAGTGAGTCATGTAACATTGGTCATGAACATGTAATATAAGTAATAAGTTTAAATCTTCAATTGATTCTCTATGTGAGTTCAGTCTAGATTATGATTTCTATGTGGTTTATATTCATGTTTTCTCTATTCATTTTTTGTTTGATTCAATACAAAGAGTTTGTGTTCAATTAAACATAGTCATACCCCCATACAATAAATTCCATGATTGTCCACATACTCATATATTCAACCTTAAATTTATATTCATCAAATTCAAACCCTAACCCTCTTTCATAATGACTTTTCCCCCACAATTAATACACCATTAATTTCAATCATGCTTGCCATAAATACCCCTTTAATCACATCATTAAACAATCTATTGATGCATCATAAAATAATCACTAAACCCTAATCCAAATCCCTAAACCCTAATTCATCAAACTAACCCGTAATTATCTAAGTTCAACCTTAATTTCTATTCTTTATTTTTTGATTCTTGAGAGATTGATTTCAATTATTTTGTTTTGACATTTTGTGCTTCCAAAATGCATTAGAAGTGGTACACGTCATCACTGTCATTTCCTAAAATGACACTCATCCACATAAACTTCTTCCTTCAAATATCCATACAATAAGGCATTATGAACATCTATTTGATAAATTTCCCAATTCGTATCATCAATAAAAACTAGTAAACTACGAATGATCACCATTTTAACCATTGGAGAAATTTTATCTTTATAATCAACTCCTATAGTCTGTCGATTTCCATGAATTACTAATCACACCTTATACTATTTCATTGTGCCATCCAAGTAATATTTAATCTTTATAAATTCATTTATTTTTAATTACCTCTGTAATACCCCCAAATTTATGGTGGAGAGGAGAGGCATAAAAGGATTGATAAGACTACTTATATCAATAAGGTATATTAATACGCCACATTGGTAAATGCATGGAATTTTTGTAGCATATCAAGGTCGTTCCCATAAGGACTTTGCTATTGAGTACTAACCTCTACCACTATGGCTATCTAGAATAAATAATTAGCAAATATATGTTTATGAAATATGGAAATAAATGTAAAGACTAACAAAATATAATCTCTAAATCAATGGTAAAAAAATCTATAATTGAGCTTCAATCTTAACTTTGGCATACACCAACAAATGAATATAATATCATACAGACGATTCAAATGGTTGTGAAGGACTAGTCATATGTAACACATTAGCTTCTTTCAAGGTCAAAGGATGTAATTAATCCGACCTATTGACAACTTTCATGACTAATAAATTGAATTAAACCCATTGATCACCACTAGCTATAAACGTCCCTGAAATTCATACATCTGCTTTTGTGATCATATTTATCCCGATCATATGTTAAGTCCTGGCACTAACTATAATCTTTCAATTCCAATTATCATCTAAGTGAATCAAATTCTATCAAATTCAAATCATAACTTTAACATCTAACATATCAAACAAGTGAGAACTATCCATATAATACACATATCAATTCATCATCATCATAATACCAAATCAAAATTAATTCAATCCTAGAAAAATAATCTAATCACTCATATCTATAATGAAATACATAGCAATAATAATATTTAAAAACATAAAATAGATCAAGAAGTAGAGATGGAGAAAAATAAACCATGAGTGATTATGAAATTCATGAATAACTATAGAATTTGATGATTATAATGCTACTAAAATTAAATTAGACCTAGAGAGTAACAGGGTTTGATGTACAAAATGAAAGGAAATGCTAGAAAAAGAGAGAAAAGTTTGAAGTCTTGCTTCTCCCTAGCAAAATTGCTAAAAATAAAAGGGTTGGGGACTTAAATTGTGTAATTGGGAGAATAGCTATCATCTACACAATCAACCTACATGACCGTGTAGTGCACTTGTCGACCATGAAGTGACTTAGGGGCTCTATTTGTTAGCACAAGCAGCCTACAAGGTCAAGATTTGCTCCAACTGATGGCGCACTGCATTTTCTTCTTTTTTACTTCCTTCTTGCATGAGAAGTTGATAATTCACCATGATTTTCTTCCTTAGGTAACCCTTACTCTACATTCATACTCTATTTCTTTTGATATTCTATTATTCACACTAATTCCTAGAAAAGAATCAATGGAAAGAAGAAACACAATATAAAATATCAATGAACCATATAGGATGTCAATTAAAATCATAAGCAAACCAAGATGAAAACATAGAAAATATTGGGTTTATCAACTCCTCCATGCTTATCCTTTTCTTATCCTCTAGAAAACATCAAAGTAAAAAAAAAACAGAAAAAGGAGAAGAAAAATGATAAAGAAGGGGAATGGGTACTAAGTCCTTAGGTGATAGAAATAAAATACACAAGCATGATACACATTTACAAGACCTAGATAAATTAAAAGCATTAATAATAGAAAAAAAATAAAGTTGTAAATAATTTTCCTCAATCTTAACTCTCCATTCGTAATTATTGTGGCATGACAAGATGGTTTGGAGTAATATAGATGCATATCCTTACTGAGCATAATTTGAATAGAGAAGTATACTTTCTCACTATAGGGAAATGTGACTCTTGTCTCTAATGTGTTTCAAAGATGTATATAATTCACTCAAAATTCACCATGTTGATAATGATTGACCATATACTTGTACTTATTCTTAATCACCACCATACAAAAGACATTATGCAAAACAAAAATCATGAAGTCTTATTTAGGTTGTAATTGGGATGGGGTAAAAGGTAGGATAAGTGTTAGGATTATAGCTAATGACTCAAAAGCTAGTGTACCAACAACTACAAGAATATACCTCAATAGTTTGAGATCAATAATGCACAAACATGCTCCAAAAACAACATCCAAGGCTTTTTACCAACAATCCTTGTTTACCCATCGAAACTCAAATACTTTACCATATGCATCACAACTCCATTAATTTTTTAATTTTTATTCAATAAAGCCATGTTTATATCAATTTTCAAGAATAAATCTAGCAAATACTTCCTCACCACACCCCCATGCCTATTCTTAACTTACCTGCATTAAATATATACAGGATTTATCGCTCCCTTGTTCTACGTAAGGGTGAGGAATTAACGCAAAATAAAAGGTTACTAATGTGGGATTTCAATTAAAAAAAATAACTTTTAGCTCAAAGAAGTAAGAAAGATTAAACAAATATTATTTGGTAAGCAATTTGGCTAATGTAGCTATGAGAAGAAAAACATGTGCCTCAATCATTTTAATGTATACATAAGTCAAATGTGGCTTTGAAGAGAAATGATGCAAGTTCTAGTTTCACACATTAGAGGAGAATACACACAGTTATGAAACAGTGAGAGTGACAAAAAAAATGGAATAGTTTAAGTGGCTTAAAGTCTCACTAGTTTCAATGTTGTCTACTCTATTTCCTATGTCTCAATCCAATTTAGCAAATCAACGAAGATAAACCACTAAAGTGCCATAATTACAAATGATTAGAGAGTCTATATATTGGGAATTCCACAATTAAAAACACTTTGGAATGCTTTTTGTTATACTCACTCATAACCCATAGGTCTCACTAAATGTATTATTAAGTTGTATGGAAATTTCTATCATGCTTTTCATCATTGGCCTATCATCTCCCAAAAAAATTCCAAATCAAACAAGAAAATAAAAAACCAAACAAACACACCAAATAAACCAAAAATAAAACACATTAAAATAAAATGGAATGCAAAAATAAAGAGAATGGAATAAATGCACACAAAAGTAACAAACACACCATGCTTATTGAACACATTGTCCCTATTGTGTGGAATAGAATTGGGGTAGGATAAGAGGATGCTTACTATGGTGCACGATGGTTGGCATATTGAAGGTAACTACATGGCAGTCACTAGTATTAGATTGTTGTGGCACTTCAGTCATCAGTGAAAATGAGTCAAGGTGCCTAGTGGTTATGCTAGTGGCACACGAATGTTTGGGAGTAGAAAAATCAGTTACATCACTGGTTAAGGTTTTGGTGGTGTAGTGGTGGTAGTCGAAGGGAAGAGTGGTGGTAGAGTTGTAGTGGTGAGGTAGGGTGAGAATGTTTGGGGTTAGGGCTAGATAGATGAAGGTTAAATGAGAGGTTAAAGAAGAGGTGGAGAAAGAGAAATATTACACAACCAATACCTTTTTGAAAGAAAAAAAAGTCAAACACTAGGAAACTACATGGTTAGGCATAAGGGGTGCACAACCATGCTCCATTCTTGCTCGAAATTTTTTTTTCTTTGTTAAACTACATGATCGAAGTACATGACCATGATCTACCCCATAGAGACCATGTAATCCTCTTTTTCTTTCCACTAGACTATGTAACTCTACATGGTCTTTCTACATTGCCGTGATCTACTTCCAATGTACCATGAAACATTCATTTTACTTTATGATGGTTCAATTATCTTCCTCCTTACTTCTATAAACATAGAAAATAAGAAATTATCAAATTCATGGCTTAAACTGTGCATTTTTTGGTCACTTTTAGTGGGAGTGAAAAAAGAAACAATAAGATGAATAAAAGAAAATAAAAAGGGAAAGGTTAGAAACTTGGGTTATCTCATATGAACCCCTTGTTTAAGGTTTGTAGATTAACCAAAATGCTTTCAAATAGACAATCGATCAAAGAAAGCATGTTTGCTCATTCTCTCAATAGGAGACCCAATGATGTAGTGTTTCAATCGTTGCATGTTCAATTTGAATGCTTTAGTTGCTTCACGACAAATCTCAATTACACTAGAGGGATATACTTGTCAAACTTGAAAAGGACTTGATCAACATAATCTTAGTTTCAATATGAATTTAAAAAGCATTACACTTACCCCTTCATGAAACTTTCTTCATGTCAAGTTCTTACCATGCCACTGTTTAGTTATTCTTTTTTTTTTTTTGTATATTTGGCCATTCTCATAAGCATCTAACCTTAACATGTTAAGTTCCTTGAGTTGAAGTTGTCTTTTCTCTCCATTTGTTTTCAAATAAAAATTAATTAATTTTATTTCCTAATGAACCTTGTACGCAATCTCTATAGGCATATGGCAATATTTCCCATAGATCAACTGAAAGGGTGTGGCTCTAATCAGTGTCTTAAATTGTAGCACTCCCAAAATTTAGGACTAAAAAAAATTCATTTAAAGAGTTAATTGCAGAAGGTAAAATAGTAAAAACTTAGGGTGTTGCCGCCACACTTGGTACGACTTTGGTTTCCTCTACGATTCTTATACCAAGTGCTAAGGCTAAAAAGGCTACTTCACTTAAATTAATAACAAAATTATAAGAATCAGAGTAGAGTGAATCAAAGCAAATTAATATCATTCTAAATAAAACCAATTGTCAGTAGTTACAAAATTCAATGAAAAGAAAATACATAAGGACATGAGAGTACAAGAACATTCAAATCAAAAGATATTTATAGAACATTAGATAGTCCTAACTCTCAACCCAAAATACTAGCCTTCAATATATCTCACAAACTAACCTACAAAGACTACTACCCATTGAATAAGCAAGGGTCAATGTAAAGGAACTCTTCAGTACAATGGTACTGAATAACCCATTATACAAAGCTAGTGTGAAAAGCTTGCATGGAACACATAAAAGGCATCAAAACATTATATTGTATAAAATATTAAAATATACATGCGATGATCAAATTACGATAATCATATCAAATAAATAATAATCACCAAAGCCACATATTGTCCATAGTCATTCATATAGAACATATTAAAACTTACCAACCAAACATATAGAGAAGTTCTCTTTGAAATAGTGATTAGAACTAATCTCAATACAATAACCATACCCTCATAATATATCTCATAGCACAATATCCAACCAATAATATATGTAATACCACAGGTACGACTCAAAGACACAATACTAATAAAAACAATAATATAACAGGTAGGGATTAAAAGCAGCTACTGACCCCAGGTAAGCACAATGGCTACTACTAAACCATAAGTAGGTATGAAGGCTACTATCAAACCACAAGTAGGCATAAAGGATATTACCGACCAATCTAATAACTATTTTGATACAAGAATAATTATTTCTATTTTCATTTACTAGAGGGGAGAACATATCAAACCCAAAGATACTAAGGTACTCTAGTCATAATAGCACACAAGGGCAACATATTATCCTACCGAATATCAACCCAAAGATACTAAGTTACCCAGGTTGTACTGGCACACAAAGGTAGAATAGTATCCTATTGATAAGAACACCCGATCCATAAGTATACAAACCCTCTATAACTCTGTAGAGCTAAATAGGGTAAGATTCACGCGCCAAAATCAATAATCAACCATGAGCTAAACCACTTCTTTAGGGTAGCTATCCCTAAAGAGTCACCATTCCTAATCTTGAGGTCTTTCACTTTAAATATTAGTATTTTATTAAGATGATCACAAGATCACATAATACCAAATAGGTCCAACTTCCATACTTAATCATTTTTACTCATGTCCAATTACTTAATACATTCATAATCAAAGAACCAAGATCAACATTAGAAATCCACTAAGCTCATCTTAGGCTCAATTATTCAAACTTAGGCACTTTAGGCTAAAAATGACAAAAATGCCCCTAAGGCAAAAATTACCACATTATCATCCATTTAAACTACTAATTCAATTTTATTTATTAACTTGTCATGAAAAGGCTAAAATATAATAATTACATTATTTAACATGCAAATAAATTACCAGATACGTCAAATGACATTTTTTTCCTTATACGTGATTTTACACGTAAAGCCCTAACATGTATTTCTAGAATATCAAATCACATATTCTCATTCTCAACAATAAATAATACATATTAGGCATAATTATTAGAATAATTCTTATGGAACACTTAAAATGACCAAAATATCCTTAGGGCATACAATAATAATAATAATAATAATAATCATGCTAAAACATGTGTTTTTAAAACATCAAATCATATATCTCCATACTTAATAATAATTAAGACATATTAGCCATTTTTATCATATTAAATATCACGATATGCTTAAATGATCAAATTACCCCTATGGCACACAATAATAATAATGCTAAAAATTACGTCTAGGCATGCTCAATCTATCATATTAGACATATATGACATGAATAATTTATTTTTGGCATTTAAACTATTTTAACATACTTTCGTACATATAACAATTTACACAAGTTAGCATGCTCTATTTTACCAAATTATGCACTATCGCTATTAGGCAAATAATTACAATTTAACAAGCATGCTTAATATAATTTTGTATAAAAAAATCCTAATGTGCTACAATATAATATCTAAATATTTTAGTGAAGTAAAAGAATTACCTAATTTCCATCATTAGCATCAATTTTAGGTAACCTACTAAAAATTTATTAGGCTTCACTAATCAAATTTTTGTTCCTAAAAAATATGACATTAACCATATTAATATTTAACCAAAAAAATATTTTTTTAGTAAAATATTTATTGAATAAAGAAATACTAGAATGCTCTTAATGTTGAAAAAGGGGTAAAATTTTATTGGTGCAATTCTCACACTACTCATGCAGCGCTAGTTGGGAAAAGCATGAAGGGTTGTAGTGAGGGGAAAGGGGAGAGGGTGGTATGGCTTGAAGAGGAAGGGACCACATGTATGCTCAGGGGTATAGGGACATGCAGAGGGGGTGCTTGGTTTGAAAAGGAACAGAGGGTTGACATGCATAAAGGGTGTAAGGGAAGGGTGTGTTTAGACGGGCAAGGAAGGAAGAGATAGGTTGAGGGAGAAAGAGAAGGAAAATAAAATGAAAGGAAAAAAGAAAGAAGGCCGAGATGGCTGACAAATAGGCCAGGGAGGAGAAAAAAATAGGAGGTAGGCTAGGCTGGTAGGCTAGGGAGGAAAGGAAAAAATAAAGGAAGAAAAAATGAAAAGAACAAAAAGAAAGAAAAAAAAAGGATGAAAAGGGAAAAGGATAAAAGAAAGAAAAAGGAAAAAAATTAGGGTTAGATTTAGGATTAGGATAAAATTAATTTATTTGGATTTAGGTTATCTAATAGGAAAAATAAAGTGATTAAAATTTATCAATTTAGGGTGAATTTAAATAAAAAGAAAAAATGTAAAATAATTAGGATAAATTTATTTGAGAATTTATCTAGGTTTATGATTTAATGGTTAATAAATGTAATTAACCTAATATTTAAGGGTTGGTTTTTGGATAAAAGGCTAAATGTTTAAAATTAAGGTTATAAAATTTCAGGGTGTTACATAAATATAATTTGGTAAGGCCATAACACATCGCGTAGCTTTAGTGACCAAAATTTTCCTTAAGCAATTTAGTGTCTTCTCAAGGGTGTATTTGATCTCTTGATTTGTTATCTCCGCTCCACTACTTGTTTGAGGGTGGTAAAAAGGAGGTATTTACTCAAATATCTTTTAATTTGTTATCTGATAAAGAGTGTTCCTCCATCTCTAAGATGATGGGGATTTTAGAATCTTCCTCTATCTCTAAGACGACAAAATCAATAGGGATAAATAATTTAAAACCTTTATGGGGACATCGTTGTGAGTATCTATAGGGTATTTCACCAATTAATCTACTAAAAAAAGAGATGTATTAGTGGCCTTCAATTCACCCATGTCAAGATTCTTATGAATAAACAAAGGCATTAAGCTTACACTGGTGCCTAAATCACACAAAGCGTGATTAATGAACACATTTCCAACAGAATAAGGTGTTGAAAATAAATTAGGATCCTAAAGTTTATGTGGTAGTTTGTTTTGAATTAGGGAACTACACTCTTCTATTAAGCCTACAATTTCATACTCTTCTAACTTGAATTTGTTGGATAAAATATCTTTAAGGAATTTGGCATAAGTTGGAATTTGAGTCATAGTCTCAATAAATGGGATATTTATATGAAGTTTATTTAGCATATTTACAAATATTCCAAATTACTTTTATACTATCGACCTTTACTTAGCTTTGAGGGTAAGGGATATGAGGCTTATATGGTGATGTAGGAACATATTTCTCAACCTCATACTATTTCCCAAAGGTGGTCTTTGTTCTCACTTTTCACATGCTCACTATTCTCTCTAATACTCTCAACTTCCTCTACCACATCCTCAACTTCCTTTCTTAAAATGGGACCTTCTAACTCTTTCCCACTCCTAAGTTTTATGACATTGAAAAAACCCTTAGGGTTAGTTTTTTGTTGCTATGGAAGCATGTCGAAAGAACTGGAAGAATAAGTAGATTGATGGGCTACTTGAATAATTTAATTTTCTAGCATCTTATTGTGGGTAGCTAAAGATTCAACATTAGAATTCAAGTTCTTGATTTCATTACTCATTATCTTATGTTAGTTCCTAGACTACTCATTTTATTTGCTTCGAGAGGTCACAAAGTTCTCCAACAATGACTCTAAATTGGGTTTATAAGGGTTAGGGAATAGCGATCTAGGATTTTGGAAAGCTAGGGGTCCAAAATTTGGTTAAGGAATGGGACTAGGAGGATGGTTTGTATAAGAAAGATTCAAATGATTCTCCACCTCGGGTTATAGGTAGGAGAAAATATATCTCCTTTTTGGTTGAAGTTTCTCACATAGTTTAAATGATCTACAAGGGTTGCATCAAGGGGTATAGAATCAACAAATAAACATTCAAACGATGAGTGACTTACAACTCCAATATTTCACTAGCAGTAGAAGCATATGTCATTGCATTCACACTTTATTTATTAAACTTCTAATATAATGCATCAAATTTAGAAAGATGTGATCATAAGTATCAATATAGCACATTCCACTCTTCTTGGTAGAATAATGCTCACCTAACCACTGATAATGATTTTAAACCATGTCCTCAATCAATTGATTTGCTTTCTAGTATCAAATAGTCGAAGTCCCTAGCAATAGTGCCAAAACTTGATATTCCAAATCCATTAGTACATAGTCTCATTGTAGTGTATTAAGATCATATCCCACAAGGACTTTGTTATTGAGTATTAACCTCCACCATTTTGGTTATCTAAACTAAGAAATTAGCAAAGATTTGGTTATGAAACATGAAAAATACATGCAAAGGCTAACGAAATATAATCTCCAAATCAGTGGTAATAAAACGTGGGATTGAACTTCGATCTCAACTTTGGCATACACCAATGAATTAATATAATTTCATACAGACTATTCAAATGGTTGTGAACGACTACTCATATGCAACACATTAGCCTCTTTTGAGGTCTAAGGGTTCATTTAATCCAATCTATCAACTACTCTCATTACTAATAAATCAAATTACACCTATTAAGAATCGCTAGCTATAAACATCCCTGAGGTTAATACATCAACTTTCGTGACCATATTTATCCCATTCATATGTTAAGTTATGACATTAACTCTAGTCTTTCAATTAAAGATATCATCTAAGTAAATCAAATTCTATTGAATTCAAATCATAACTTTAACATCTAACATATGAAACAACAAGTAAGAACTATCTACATAATAAACATATATTCATCATCATAATACCAAAGTGCACTTGATTCAATCCTAGAAAAATAATCTACTCACTCATATCTACAATCAAATGCATAGAAATAATCATACTCAACAACATAAAATGGGTCAAGAAATATAATTTAAGAACAATAAACTAAGTGATTATGAAAATATTGAAGAAGTCTTGAATTTGATAATTACAATGCTAATAAACTTAAATTAGATCTATAGAATATTAGGGTTTGATGTATAAAATGAAGTACATGGTAGAAAAAGAGAGAAAATTTTGAAGTCTTTCATCTCCCTAGTGAAACTACTGAAAATAAAAGACTTGGGGAGTTAAACCATGCAATTAAGAAAATAATTGTTGTATGCACAGTCAACCTAAATGATAGTGCAGTGCACTCATTGACCATGCAGTGACCTTAAGGTCTCTATCTTTCATCATGGACAGTCTGTATAGTTAGTCCCAACTCTAACTGACCTTGCATTACATTTTCTTCTTATTTACTTCTTTTGTTTCCTTCTTTCATAAGAAGTTAATTATTCACCTTGATTAACTTTCTTGGGTGATCTTTTCTCTATATCCATGCTCTATTTCCTTTGATTTTCTATTATTTATACTAATTTTTATAAAAGAATCATAAGAGAACAATAACACAAACTAGATAGTTAAATCATATAAAATATCAATGAACCACATAGTATGTCACTTAAAATCACAAGCAAATTAGGATGAAAAGATAAAAAATATTGACTTCATCGTATACCTTATTTAGATAACCTATCAATAAATAAATCAATAGTTAAATGTGCTTAACTTGGACCAATTTAATGATGGGTGACCTCCTAGGAATTTTTTGGAGATGGGTGTGAGTTAATAAAATATATCAAAAGGACTTTTTTTGATCTTTAGGGCTAATAATTGATCTTGAAAGTACTCAAGAATAACGACCTATGACCTTAATATGGCTGGGGAGTTACAACATTCTTTTTGGGAGGTAAGTTCACTCTTATCCAAGTTCCCTTATCTTCTAACATCTATATTTCTTTTTGTAAGGCATCACACCATTTTTACCTTTCATAGCCTCCAAAAATGTTTTAAGCTCCTGTCTTGAAATTTTTTTTAGCTTGAAAATATCAATGTTATACAAAAAAAAAATTATCACAATTTGCAAAATGTGTAATAGGATAACCCATACCTAATGATTTTTATTGAGGTAGGGAAGATAATCTGGGGTTTATTAAAATAATATGAATCACAAAGTATTTCAATTGAATCGATGGTATTTTATTATGTTCACCATACCTAAGGGCCTCCACATTCTCCTCACTAGACTTGTGAATAACATCAAGAACAACACCTCTCATTCCCCTATTTGCTTCATCTCCTCTTTATATAGGTGTATCCATATTTTCATGCCTAATAATAGGAGCAACTTCTATCCTACTAGCATGATCATAATTATCCAAATCTATATTCTCTTCAATCTCTGCTTTATGGGTCTCATGCCCTTCACCACCAATTATTTCTTCAACACCAAAATCGATATTTACCTCCTAGGACATAAGACACCCCATGGTTGATCCATTCATCTCACCACTATGGTAAGCATATGGGAATACACTTTCAGCAAGTATAACATCATAAGATACAAATTAGGTGTTATTATCCAAATCATAAAGCATCCCTCCCTTCTTCCCAAATTAATATCCTACAAAGGCACATTTTCAACTATGATTATAGGCATAGGACAAACATCTAAATAAGAGAATATGATTGTAAGAGGATCTTTCACCAAAAAATAATTCATATGGAGTTTTGCCCTTAAACTAGATGTTAGGAGTTATGTTAATAAGAAACCCAGTTTGTAGAACATAATCTCCCCCAAAACTCTATAGGAAAGGAATAGTGAAACGCCAACACTCTTGCCACATTTAAAATGTGATGATGTTTCCTTTCCACCTTTCCATTTTATTTAGGTGTCCCTACTATAAATGTTTGGTGTATCACTTCCTACTCCTCAAAATTTTTTTTGCAAACAAGTAAAATCCATCCCATTATCACTCCTAATCACTTTAACCTTCATGTCAAAGTGTTAGAAGATCAAAACAAAGTAATTACTAAGCACATGAGACATGTCGCTTTTCTCATTCAATAAATAAATCCACATAGTACTAGCATAATCATCAACAATAGTATGGAAGTAATATGCATTGCATGATGAAGGCACGCTATAGGGACTCCATAAGTTGCAATGAATTAAATCAAAACATCATTTAATTCTATTCTTACTTAACAAAAAAATATCAATGGTTTGTTTTGCTCTTAAAAAAAATTCAAATGCATCAATTTTCCCAAAATTTTATTAACATTATTATTCAAAGAAGCATCCCTACTACTTTATATGACAGATGACCTAGTTTTCTATGCTAGAGTTTGAAAGATTCAACTTCACTTAATTGATAAACACATACTAACATTAATTCATGAAACCAATAAAGCCCCCTCACTTCTTTCACCCACTCTAATTAGCCTTCGTATATTATGATCCTAAATATAAAAAAATATTAGAGAAATGAACAAATCAATCTAAATCTTAAAGCAATCGTGAGACTACAATTACATTACAATCTAATTTAGGACCATATCGAACATGTGGAATCTTTAATTCTTCACCAAAAAACTTATTTCCCTCCTTCATAACACTAGTTTCATCTCCATTTGGCATTCCCACCAAACAAGGTTTAATATTTTTCATATCAATACAACACTATAAAGCCATTGTTATGAAGTGAGAGGCACCATTATCAATTGGCCATGACAATGTATTATGCTTGCTATTACTACTTTTGGTTTTATGGTTTTTAATTAGATTCAACAGGGTTGCTCATTGATTGACACTTATCCCAAGCGTTCCTATATGTTCCCCTTCAATTTTATGTATTTTGATCTATCAATAACCTCACTATGATACCATAATGAGATTTAAAATAAAGAGTAGGTCAAAAGAGAAAATGATACACAACAGAGAATTATGTTTTATTAGCTAAGAGATCATCGAATATATATATGTATAAGATCTCCTTGTAATAACTCTTTGTTTGATCAAAAGAAAATCAAATGAGGATAGGAGGATATTAAATATAAATATTTTATAGAATGAACTTCACTAAGGACTTCACATACTTTTCAACCATTACTTGTTCTTCTAGACCTATAATTTTCTACAAAAATGGTGTGATAGAGAAGATCTATAGCATTTTGTCAAATGTTTGGAGATTTATGAGGTAATTCACTACCTCACTCTCCAATGTAAGGCTTATGTCTATTCTCGCTTGGATGCTCATGTTCTCTAGCTTCTTCATCCATTATATCCATTTACATATGTAGTTGAACCATCTAGAATATTTTTCTTCCCCAAGCTCCTTATTTTATGATGTTTCCCCTATGAAATAAAATATGAATTCCATAATCATTTTCTAAATTATCATCCTCAAATTCAATGTTCCATCTCTAACACCCTAAAAAACCACGTCTTCATCCAAAATGGGAGAGTTGTAGCATTCAGGTCCACCTAAATTACTACCATCTCTACTATTGCGAATTCATAAGGGTATTGACTTATCCTTTAGTAAATTGCCAAAATTTCATGGGCGATTTTCAAAATACTGACATAGTATGTTGGATTTCAAAATGTACAAAATCACACATATTTAATGATCATTTTTTCATTGATGGTAGAGTGAAATCACCCCTATTAAAGGCCCTTGTAATCTGTTTTCAAAGTTTGCCTGAATGCGCCCTTTTTAGGGACTCTTTTACTCTAAACTAAAATATTATATGCACCCAAACCTAAACCCTATTTCCTTTCTTTACTTCATTCAAATTTAATCATTTCCTATTCACCTCTCTCTCTCTCTCTCTCCATCTCCCTCCCTTTCCCCAACTTTCCCTTATTTTTCTAACTTCTCCAACCCTTCAATATCCATCTCTTTTACACATTAAACTCAAGATTGTCAATTATTCATCACCACATCAATTTAATCTTAGGACTTTATATAAGTATTTAATTGTTAGATTCAACTATGTATTTTGTTGTTATTTTAAGCTATGATTTTGGCTAAATCAGGGTATAATTTGTCTGAGAAAATATTTATATGGAAAGAATGAGTTCATTCATATATATATTTTATGATTATTTGATTATGTGTATGATTATTTAAATCATTGTTTGATTTAGTGTTAGTATGACTAGTTATTAAATTTTTATATTAGTTTGATAAATAACTTAATTTTTGTGACATTACATTATTATATTTTGTTATTTGATTTAGTATTTAGTTTAATTATTATTTTATTTTAAAATATAATAATAAAAAGTAGTTTGTTTTAAGTTTTTTTTAAATTATAAAAATGTAATAAAAATATAGGCATTCTTTAATTCAAATCTAATTAGGAAAATAATAAAGATAAACTTGTAATTGAATTGTAAATATGATGTTTAAGAATACTATTGGGTTATACTTTGATCTTGTAAGGATCTTTTATTTATATTGTATTAGCATATAAGTAAGTAATTTTTTTATTTGAGTAATTATATAAAACATGTTGCTGATAATAGTTGTCTACTTTATCTCATTAAAAGTTGTTTTAATTCTTGTATTGGAATGTTAAAGCATAAGAAGTGGGTGATGATTTGGATTTTTAAGGGCATCCAAATAATTTTTTTCATGTCTCATCATCTATTAAAATTACTGAATTCATAGATATGATGCCTCTGTGAACAAACATTGCTATCTTAGCAAATACTTTTGAGGTGCTTGGTATATGCCATTTATAATGTCCAAAAAAATTATATGTCATACCAATTGATGATGTTTACTTGTTGAGAATGCTCTTTAGATCATTAATATTTTATAACAATGGGAATTTTTGTGCAGAATTGTCTATCGAGATTAGGGGCCAATAATTTTAGTTAGAGTAGATATTAGGAAATTATTTTCAACATTTTATTATTCAACAATTTTAATTTTCTTACAATGTGGCACCCATGAGTAGCTACCCTAAATATGGACTCAGTCATTATGAGTACTCTAATGAACGTATTGAGGATATGGAGGAAAGGGGAGTAAATATTGAAGAAGTAGTAAATCATGTACTTCCTCATTTGCCTCTATACGGTGTTATAAATGAGGTTGAGGGGAGGGTTATATACAAAAGTGAAAATGTTGATGAGATTTTCTACGAGATAAATCTAACTAAAGAGTTTGACCGTGATGGAGAACTAATAGATGAAAAGTTGCTCAAAATAGAGATAAAGATATCAGATAAGTTAGAATATGAAAATTCTCCTCATCATGACTTTTGTTGATCCAGAACATGTTGAAAAAGCTATAATTAGTGTAGAGTCCTACTAGGAAGTGTCCACTTTTAGTATCCAAGAAGGTTTTTTTGTAGATTAAGTTTTTCCTCTAAAAAAACCTTGAGTAGTACACACAAAGGTATGCATTTTCTATGGAGCTACCATTTAAGACGGATAGATCAATTCATGCAAAGTTTTATGCATCTTGTGAGAATTATGGTTCGAAGTTACGAGCTTGTTATATTTATGATGGTTTGAATAAGATGAATATCACATTTTAAAACGTTTAACATCAATTTCAAAATAAGATATTTAATTCATATCATTTGAATTTGACTTCTTCTTTCATTGCCAATCCGATTAACAAAGAAATAACATATAAGTTAGAAGTGTGACGAACACTAATGCATATGTAATTAAACTTGGTTGAAATTTGATCCATGAAATGGATTTTTTGTGGACCAATAATTTTATATTATCACCTTTGAATATTATGTTGATGGTGGGAACCGAAATGTTTTTCTCAGAATGCTCATATATTGTTGATTTTTTATAAAGATTTGTTCGATTAACTAATTGAGATTAGTGTGAAAATATTACTAATTGCATGAGATTCATAAATTTATTATATATATCACTCATGTCTTATTACAATGCCAAAAACAATTCTTCTAATTTTTCTTATTTATTTTGTATCTACTATATATCAACTTTAGATTCATAAATATATGATGTAAATGTAGGTAATGTAGATGTCATATGTGAACATGATGCATGACCTTCCTCCGTCTTGATTAGAACATATGCACTCGAGACATGGTATATTCCATTAATTTTTTATTTCTATGTAGAATTATATTTCCCTAAACATGTATTGAGACAATTTGGAATAGTTTAAATAATTCCTTTTAGTAGATACATGGACCCCAAGTTGCATAAAATGGATAAACAACAGTCACGAGAATACCGTTTAGGCTTATGTGCAAGCATAATAAATTGCTAATTGGATAAATATAGGTAAGGATTTCTACACTGAGGCTATTGTTGAATCAATCACGTTAGAGGAAGATTAGGAGAAGTAATTGATTTAGTATCATCGTATAACACATCGAAAGATTGGTGCTCCATCTTTATCAGGTGTAGCTGTACCTAAATTGTCAAAATACAAAACTCACTCACTTTTGTGGTAGAAAATGGTATTTACTTCTTTACATTTACATTTATGTTTTTCCTATTCAATAAATGTTTCAATAATAACATCTAATGCTAATTTATTATTCTTGCATTATAAAGGTAGACACCATGTATTGTATCAAAATGAAAATGTTAATGTTAAATCATGCCATCAAACTATGGATCAAATAGGTTGTAAATTATAATTAATCTAATCAAGAAATATTTTTGAAATAATTGAGGTGGGTTTTGTCAAGGCACCATCCAACCAAGTATCCCTCACTTGAAAGCATTCATACATCATATGCTTCACATTGTCATTATATAACCAACACTAAGAACACAGTGTGTGGGCTATGAACTTTCTATTTGGTATATGATCTAGCACCACCCACCACACAAAGAGGCGAATGCTTTCTATCATGCAATGTTTCCACACTTATATCCTAAGGTTGTGGAGTACTCCCTTGTGGTTGTATGCCTCCATACAAATCTATTTAGCTCAAGGATTTGGGCTAGGCAACATATGTTTACAATGCTCAACACAATAGCATTGAGAAGAAGATGAGCAAAGAGAGGCCATCTCCAATTTACTAGTTCATCAACATAGTTTGCAACATAATTGTCAAGTATCTTTAGGTTGATATTTCTAGTGGCTAACTCCTATAGAGGCCAATTAGAGACCCACAAGTTCTTCCATAACTTAGTTGTTCATGCTCTAAGTTACAACTTGATCAACCATGTTCAAGCCCTTATATATACGCTTGTAAACCTAAGACACTTGTGTCTTCCTTGAAGTCAATTTAGGGAAAGAGTTAGCAAAGAATTTTTCCCTCACCACTCCACCCAAGGTACTTTGTTTCCTTTTAATGATTTATTGTCGAGTTTTCCTAGCCAAGCCATATAAGCCTATTTTTTTATGTGAATTCCCAAGCCAAAAAGCTCTTTGGCAAACAAATTTGATCCTAAGACAACCAAACAATCCTCTTATTCATCTCAGGTTTGTCATAAATGAAAGCTCATAGGACCCTATCGAACACATCACACACCTCAACCGGTATTTTAAAGAATTGGGTCATATATGTAGGTAAAGCTATACGCACCAATTTAGATAAGGCGACCCTCCTCACAAAGGATAAGCACTTAGCTTTCCAGCTAGCTAATCCTTTATGGATTCAATCCAGCACATGTGTGAAATGATAATTTCTCGGCCTACCATGCACAAAATGTGCCCTAGGTAAGTGCCCAATTCTTCCACAACTAGAATTTCACTAAGCACATGGATTCTTCTATTAATATCTTCATCGGTACTAGGAGAAAAATACATAAAAGTTTCATCCCAATTAATCAACTACCCAAACTCGTCCCTAAAACATTGTAAGATGGATGCTATAATTGTTATGTTGTTCAGATGCTTCCACAAAAGAACATAAGGTTGTCCGAAAAGAAGGCATGGGAAATATTAGGCTCATTTCAATAGATTGTCATTATTTTCCAGACACACCAATCCACTACCTTGAAAATAAGTTGAGAAAGCCTTTATAAACACAACATAAAGATGTAAGGGCTTAGTGGGTCTTTTTACCTAATTTCCTATGTGTAACACCCCAAAATTTTGTAATATTTGCTTTTAGGTATTTATCATTTTATTTAAAGCCCAACCTTTAAAATTCGGATTAATTTTTTTATTATTAACCTTTGATCTGTAACTTAGATAAATTCTTAAATAATTCTCCTAATTATTTTTACCACTTTTCTTTTCATTAAACATATCCTAAACTAGTTTATTTTTTTTAACTGGGTACCCTAACCTAACTAAACTAAACCTAAAATAAAATAATACTATCATATCCCTGCCACCACCCTATCTCACATAACCCCCCTGCCATCTCCCTCTTTCGTGTAACTTATTTTGCCTTATGATGCCATATTTCCCTCCACTAAAAACTTCCCCTATCCCCCTCTAATTCTCATGCTCGTCCCTTACCACCCCAAGCATCCAAATTCACCACCCCAACTCAATACATAAATCTCCTACTCCTTTCCATTTTCGTTCAAACCCTAGCCAACACTTGAACCATTTCCTCTCCTCCTTCTTCCACACCGCCCTATTATGGTTTTGTTGAAGACCAAAACCATGCACAATCATATGCCTTTCCTCCCACAATTGCTTCCATAGTCATGCTCCTCGGCACTCGTCATTGCCCTTACCATCATCATCTAGCTTCCACCTCTTTATAGGACGCCTCCACCAGCTACCTCAACCTTAGAAGCCTCTTTCATCATTGACCCTTACTTCCACTTTGCATCACCACCTATGTCATCCTTGATTTCATGCCTCTCCACCATCAACCAACACCCACACCATTATCAATCCACCCTTCATCATCCACCACCATCACCTCAATCATCCCCTCCTTGCTTCCTTCCTTAGCTCTATTTGGTTTTACATGACACCACCACCATCACCATCACCACATAAACTCTTCTTTTTCTTCTTCTCCTCCTCTTCTTCCTATTTCTTTCTTCTCCTCTTCCATCACCGGCCTCACCTCTTTTCTTCTTCTTCCTCTTATTACTATCCTAGCTTTGTATTTGTGTGTATCACACACCAACACATGCATAGCATGTGCCTTATTGCATGCCTCAATCGTACCCTAGTTTTGCCTCACACACCTATGCCCCTCTCTCACAATCCACTCATGAATCTATTTCTTATACGTTACATCCTCAAGCCCATCCACCAAACCATATCTTCTACCTCACAACACCATCCTCAACCACCACCTCCAATAGTCAACACCACCATCCTCTCCACCTTACCCATCATACCTCTCATCTTGTGTCTCACTCCCTGTCATGCCCCATTTCCTCCTCAACCATGCCCCATCATACCAACATAACCACCAACTCCTACCTCTATTTTCTTTTCCATCACCAACCACCCCCAGTGCCTCCCTACATTGCCCATTCCATGCACCAGACCTTGCCTCTCATCGCCCCTTTAATAGCCTAGCATCGGCACCATCCCTTGCACCTCCCTACCCAACCTCAACATAAATTCCCGAAACCTTTTCCTGTTTTGTGTGAACCATTCCTACAAGCCCCAACTCCTTGCATCACCTTCGCATGCTAGTCATCCCCTTTTGTGTCACCTTTTTCATGCTACATGACCCAATTAAAATAGCCTTACCCTACTACATCGAAATTCCACATCTATTCCCTTTCACCGCCAACTTTCTGTCTCCACTTAGACCCATCGCCAACTCCACTCCATCCCTTCCTTCTTCATCACCCATCAGCTCAACCCAACACCATTATTCAACTCTTTATCCGACCAATACCCTTCACCATCCTTACCACCGTTCCTCTTTCCTTGTTGCTTCACCTCCATGCCTTGGTAACCATTGTAACCCTCACCCTTTTCCCTTATAATGTGGAATTCACCTCCCTTGGTTAAGCTACCCTCCACCATCGAGGCCTCTCCTCCACCAGCATCCCCCTCTCATGCGTAACTCACACTACCAACCCACGCTACATGAGTTTGGCATTTTCCTCCATTTACAACTTAAGGGTATTTTGGTAATTGCTAAATTGAGAAATATTTTAATATAAATTAAAATTTTATGGATTAAATATTAATATGATTAATGTGGTTTTATTTTTAGTTAAATGAGGTTGATTTGTGGAGAATAATAATTAT
Organism: Tamarix austromongolica; assembly: GCA_039764185.1. Lineage (NCBI taxonomy): Eukaryota > Viridiplantae > Streptophyta > Magnoliopsida > Caryophyllales > Tamaricaceae > Tamarix > Tamarix austromongolica. Next base: position 114,929,085 of record CM077818.1, read on the forward strand.
AACAAGTTGCCTATATCTTGTGCTTTTAATGGAAATTAGATAACTCTTATACTTTACTAAAATGTCAAACATTTCATGATAGCACATTAGATTTTTAATGTATGAACCATGTTAAGTATGTTTTCTATATTTTAACTCTTATACCTTACTAAAATAGTTGACATCGCATGATAGCACATTAGGGTTTTGATGTATGAACCATGCTAAATATGTGTTGCTATATTGTAACTCTTATACTTTACTAAAATTTTAGACATTGTATGATAGCACATTAGAGTTTTGATATATAGGCTATGTTAAGTATGTTTTCTATACTATAATTTTTATACTTTACAAAAATGTGAGATATTGTATGATAGCACATTAGGGTTTTGATATATAAATTTCATTCAACATGTTTGTTGCATTGACATTATTTGGCTAATCATTTTAGTATGAAAACCTATAAAATTGAGCATTTTGATTTGTATAAATTATTATGTTTACGAAATTATGTTAAAATGGGTTTACTACCAGAATAAATTATATATGTCTAAAATGATAGATTGAGCATGCTTATTTGTATTTTGGTATGCTTATTATCAATATGTGCCCTAATGACAACTTGGTCTTTTTTAAGTGTATTGTGTGATTAATTCTAGTAAGCATGCCTAATTTGTGTTATTTATTGTTGAGCATGGGAATATATGATTTTGGATTAATTAGATACGCATTTTAGAGTTCTACATGTTATATCATATGTAAGGGTAAAATAATCGGTTGACATGTCTTGTAATTTAATTACATGATAAATAGCTTTTTCATGAAAAAATAATAAATAAAATGGAATTTGTATTTAAAGTAGATGAAAGCATTGTAATTATGGTCTCAAGGTTATTTTGGTCATTTTTAACCTAATGCACCCAAATATGAATAATTAAACCTTGGATGGCCTTGGTATATTATCATATTAACTTTGTTTATGGTTATCCTAAATAATTGGAAAGTGAGTAAAAAGGTTAAGTATGGAAATTGAATTGACTGGTATTATGCGATATATATGATATATTTAATTAAAATACTAATATCTAAAGTGAAAAACCTTGAGATCGGGAATATTGGCTCTTTAGAGGTCGTTACCCTACAAACGTGGTTTATCTTAAGGTTGATTATAGATTTTTGCTCGTGTGCCTTAGTCAAGCCCTATATCTTATTCTATTTATCTCTGCAAACTTATAGAAGGTATGCATATATATGGATTAGGTGTTCTTATCAATAGGGTATTGTACTACTTCTGTGTGCCAATGACTAAGGTACCTTAGTGTCCTTAGGTTGATAGTTAGTAGGATACTGTGTTGCCTTGGTGCGTCGATATGACTAGAGTACCTTAGTATCTTTGGATTGATATGATCTTCCCCTAACTTGATAAAAAAAATGGAATAATTATTGCTCAATCGTAACTATTATTAGATTTGTTTGGCAGTAGCCTTTGTTCCTACCTTTGGATTAGTAGTAACATTTGTGCCTACCTCTAGATTAGTAGTAGCCTTTGCACATACCTATTTATTGGTAGTATTAATTATGTCTACCTATGAGATGGTAGTAGCATTCGCGGCTACCTGTGGTTCTGTAGTAGCGTTTGCACCTACCTGTGTTTGGTATTGTACCTGAAGCCTTAACTGTAATATTATGGATTTTTCTCGGTATTATGCCTTTGAGCCCTACCTATGACTTATGGATCGTATTGGCTTTGATATTGAAATATGAGATATATGGTGAAGGATATTGTTATTTTGTTGGGATTGATTCTAATCATTACTTCAAAGAACAATCCTTTGATGTTTGGTTGGTAGGTTTCGGTATGTTCTAAATGAATGGGTATGAGCAGTATGTGGCTTTGTGATATTTTTTTATCTGATATAATTATTATATTTTTATTATCTTATGTATCTTTCAATGTTTCATATCATGTATTGTTGTGATGATTTTTATGTGTTCCATGAAGTATTTTCATCTTAATCTTGTATAATGTGTTACTCAATACCATTATAATAAAGGGTTTCATTTTACGACCCCTGCCTATTCAATGAGCATTAGTCTTTGTAGGTTAGCTTGAGATATCGGTTGAAATCTAGTAGTTTGGCTTGAGAGTTAGGAATATCCAATGTCCCTTTTGACATATTTGATCTAGTTATTCTTGGACTATTATGTCCTCTAGTATTTTCCTCTCATTTGAGTTTTGTAGCCACCGCCATTTGTTTTTATTCAAAATGATAATCATTTCTTTGTTCTCTCTACTCTAATTCTTATAATTGTATTATTAATTTAAGTAGAGTAATGATTTTAGTCTTAGCACTCAGTATGGGAATGGCAGAGGAAACCATATTTATACCAAGTATGTCAGTAACACCCTATGTTTTTATTACTTTGCTTTTGCAATTAATTCTTTACATTAAATTTTACACTCCTTCAAAATGGGGATGTTACACTATGAGGGGATTGTATGATAATACATGGGCCCTTCCATACCACCCAAAGCCCAGCAAAGGTGACGATAATCAATATCAAGGAGGTTATAACCTACGCTAATCCTACTTGGTGAAGGGTATCTTTCATAAAAATATAATTTAATTGATCATAAGCCTTAGAGAGATTATTTTTTATGGCCACCAAGACTTTATGCCCCATTTTTTCTAAAAAATAATGTATAAGATATTATACTAGTAGTATGTTATTAGTTGTACATCTACTAGATAGGAAGCTTGCTTGCATAGGTGAGATTAATTTTTCAATCATCGGGCGAACTCTACTAACCAACACCTTGATGATGATCTTCAAGGACACTTTTATTAAACTAATGGTACTAAAATCTACAACCTTCTCTAAATTCTACTTCTTCTTAACGAGCTTTGTTACTATTTTATTAGTGTCTGATGGCAAAAATCTCGTACATAGCGCACAATTAATCCAATCAAAGAATTGTTTAACTGCCATATCCCAAGCCTTTTGGTAAAAAATCAGAGAGATTCCATTAACCACAAGGCATTTGAAGTACCCATATCAAGCACTGCCAAATGAACCTCCTTGAACTCTAACTTTTACAATAGGTCAGCCTATTCTTGCTTAATTATCTAGGAAAAGCTAGTGAACGTAAAGTTACATGGGTAATATAATACCCCGTTCTCTAAAATCGTAATTATCATATGTGATTGATCTAGTAACACATCTCTCTATATATATATATATATATATATATATATATATATATATATTCTATTATCAAGTCACATTCCGTTCGTTTTAATTTTAAACATTTCGTTGATCATTTTTTCTCGTTTGCGGAACACACATTTATTATAATTCTTTTGATTCATATGTTTTCACTATTTTCGACCCATTTAAAATTTATGAATCAATCCAAAAATATTTTTAAGTTTATTAGTTTATTCTATTCATTCATTTTTCACCCATTCCTTTCGAATTATAAAATTGTGGAAAAATTAGTTTATATGATTAGATGATTTTAGCCCCCTTTTTTATTTTTAATCTGTTGGTCATTAGATAAGTTTTGAGACCAAATATTTTTATATATTTGGTTTTCTAAAAATATTCCACATCAATCCATGATAATTTAAAATCCTCGCCATTAATTTTTGTGCAATTGCAGAAAAACATGTTTTCGCGACTTATTCGTTTTTGTTGTTTTTGCTTGTTTTCCAATCTGTCGAGCTTCAAAACAACTCCTATACCTGATAATTTTATATACTTGTGTTTATAAAATTATTCCAAACCTTTCCATAAATTTTATGATTTTTGGAATTCGGTTGATATTTTTCCAATAAGTGCCGATTATTGGATATTCTTGCAATTTAATTAATCAAAATAAATTATAATCAATCCTCTAACTAATATTTCAATCCTAACTAGTCTCCTAATCAAACCAAATTGGATTTGTAACCTATTTACCTTTCTCACAACCAAAATGTGTAACTAATACCATAATTATGATTTTATAACATTTCTGATGAAACCTCAGTAGGTATCGAAAAACGCCGGACAAAAATAGGTAACAAGATATGATCGGGAAACCTGATCTTGATCAGCCTAAAGTTTAACACCAAAGGAAGATCGAAATACTCAGGACATGATTGAAAATCAACGATAGAGTGAGTGATTTTAGTAGAGAAGAATGAAGATTCAACGAGGGTTCAAGAAGAAGAAGATTCGAGAGTCGAGAGAGAGAAAGAGCACAGCTAGCAAGAGAAAGTAAAATGAATCAGTGTATTATTGTTGAAAGTATCTATCTGTCCTTTTTTCCTCCGTATACATATACATATACGCAATATTGGGCTGCCTGAATTAGGCTTTGATTTACCAAGCCCAATTACCCTTACAAATGATACAACATAACAAATATTAGGTGTGCTAAATTATCTAATCAGCCCACTTACAATTAATTGCAATTACTCCAAATTATGATTAGTATATATCTAATCTCCCATCAGCTATTTTATCTAGCTAACTACAAAAATTAAGGGTTGCATAGGCAGCAATCCTTCTAACCCAATTACAAGCCGGGTGGCTGCTTATGTGGCCTACTTAATTCCACCAGCTACAATTCTGGCAAGTGCATCATATGGGATTACAACAATTTTTTCCCTAATTATATCAACACAATTGGATTCAACTTATCCAACAGAATCACAAAAACATAATCCACACAGCAATCAACAGCAACAAAACAATCAACACAGCAGCAACAGCAACACATTCAATCATAGCAGCCAGCAACATTTCCATTTCCATCACCTATATTCTTATCTCCTTTCCTAATTAGTCATAGAATAACAGAAATAGTTATATGTATAATTTATATTACAACAATCAACAAAAATATCCAAATAAAAATTAAAATTATTTAGACATCAATTTCTCTTACACACTCAACCATATCCTAACATCTCTCTTACACCCCTAATCCTAGCATACAAGTGAGACTAAAGTCAAACCAAAAAATCAATCCACACTCTTCCAAATCGGATCTCATTCTATTTTTTCTAAATCATGAGTAGGGATGGCAATGGGTCTCGGACCCGACCTAGACTGGCTATACCCATCTCATTCTTAGCAGGCCTAGGCCCATGATTTTTAGAATCGACGGGTCAGGGTCGGGTTTTGGTCCATATATATTTTAATGGGTCTGAGTATGAGTCCAGTAGTCTAGACCCAAACCCAACCCGCCAAACCCATTTAGTTGTGTGTGTGTGTGTGTGTACATATATAAATACATACTAATATTATGTTTGTCATTATTATCATAATCTTATTTGAGATCCTTATTTATTATTATTTTTGTATATTTACTTTATAAGAAATATGTACAATATTGTATTCTAAAAGCATTAGAACGCTATTTAAAATGTTAATGTAACTATTTTAATATCTTTATTTTTTCACTTGGAGGATTTTTTTTAAACAAAAAATACATATTAAGTTTTATAAAACATAAATTTATTTGTATTTACATAGATTATTAATTATTATTTTTAGAAATAGCCAGATTTATTTAGGATCCGTTTACCCGCTAGACCTGGTGGATCTGGATTTGCATCTGAACTTTTGAGATCTGATGGATCTGGGTCAGGTCTAAGTCTAGGTAATATAAATGGGTTCGAGTTTGGGTCTAGGTCTGGCTGGACTCGGCCGAGACCTGACCCATTAACATCCCTAATCATGAGTTATAATTTCAAAACACGCATAAAATTATGAATTTTAGCAAAGTTCAAAGCTGATTTCATTTCAACTTGCAGCAACTCGTTCTCCTCTCTTCTTATCCTATTTCTTTTTTTTTTCTTGTAAAAAATTTCATTGCATGCTAAAATTGTATACCATTTTTATCCCTAAATTTGAGCCCCTACAATATTTTTCTAAACCAAAATTTTGATTACTGACTAGCTTCACAACTGTAATGAAGCAAATTTTTTTGTGAGTTCCAGTAGCTACCATGCGTCAACCTTGCTTCCTATACCTTATGTTCTTTTTTGGTATTGTTCCTTGCATTTTATACTTCATCTAGAAACCATTTTCAATCATGAAATTGTGCCCCTCACCTCTTCTTTTTCCTCTCCTATCTACCTTGCCGAGCAACTTTGTTCATTTTATCCCTTATTTTCTCTTTGGTTTCCTTCCCATACCTTATGAAACCTTGATCTAACATTCTTTGTTGGTTGTTGGTTGTTTTTGTGGTGGTTTTCAAGCTTCTATATTCAAGAGTAATCTTTTTCATATCACTTCTTCCATTTCAATATCCTTTCTTTCCTATTTTTATTATTTATAAATCTTGGTTTATCAAATTATTTTATCTTATATTCTTGAAGGTGAACAAGTGAGTCTAGAGAAGGAATTGCTAGATTCCTTATTTTAGCTTTGCTAACGAGCTTAAGAATTTTGCTAAATAAAAAAACCTTTAGAAATAGGATTTTGTGCTAAGTGTATTATATGTTATTTATGCATAATTAACTTTATTTTAAATAGAAGCATGAAATAATAGATTGAAAAATTATTTTATGACAAGTGTAAATCTCTATCTTATGTGTATAATCATGAAAAATCAATAAGAGGATGATTTGTGTGATTTTTGCATATTTTAACGTCTGCTAGAAATGTGATGAATATTTAGTGGAGTCGTGGTGAATGTACAATGGGTCCATGCTAAAATTGTAGTGGAATCGTGATGAACATGTCTAAATTCGAGTAGTTTAGCTCTCATATTTTTTATTTTATGTGTGTTTTGGTTGGTTTAAAATTATCTTAATATACCATTATATTTATAATAGGCTATAGAAGCTAGGTTATGAATGTTGGATCATTTAGAGTTGAAATGAATTTGTTAAGTTTTATACATATTCGAGATTCGGCCATGGGTACATTAGGTAATACAAATTTTTTTTGAAAGTTTAAGTGCACCATTGTCTTCATTGTGTCTTTTAAATAAGTTGTATTATATGATATGTAAGACTTTGATGTTGTTAAGAGTAAGTTATGAATTTTAGAAGTTTAATGTAATTTTAGGTGAATAAGGGTTATTTGGCCATTACATGTCAATTTTGAAAATTTTGAGATCTAAGTGGATATTGTGTTGATAAAATAAGTTAAATGGATAAGTTTTACACTTAGGTGACATTTGATGAGTAGACCTATAGATCTTTAATTAAAATAATTGATTAAGCAAGAAAAAGAAAGAGAGAAATATATACTTTGGGTACACTAAGTAATCTTAGAATTTTATCTTGGTGTCCTATTTATATTTCATCATAAGAAAATAAATGGTTAAGTATAATCCTTTTAGCATGAAATATACATCTCTTAATAGTAAGGTGAATTAGTTGGCGTTAAAGATACTTTAGTCAATTTATGTGCCTTTAGACAAGTTATTTGATTTGGCCTTATATGTGAACCCTTGGTTGAATTAGATGTTGGTTATTGAACCTCGTCTTGAATAATTGGAGTTAATGTATATTGATATCAAATTTTATTAGGCCTTTCATGGAGTGTAACTTAAACTTTAATGCCTTAATAATCTTGTTTGGGCTTTAATACCTCAATAATCTTCATTGGGCTTTAGTGCTTCATATATTTAGTTAGGCCTAAATAGCATGTTAATGGGCCTCTATGCTTTAAATGGTTTGGGCCTTGATTCCTCTATGGAACAAGTGCGTGGATAATATCAAAATTTACTAAAATAATTAGTTCATGTTCATATATATTATTAAATGATATTCTATGGGCCTTTGGTCTTGTTTAACCTAAATCTTGGATATGACATTAATCATTTAAAATGAAAGATCTTAAGTTGTACTACTCAGGTTAGCTATCTAAGTCAGGTTTGGTATTTACTTGTCATTCTGGTGTTTTCTATTCCGTGATTCCTGAGTTATAAGGTCTAGGAGGCCCTATTCTACTCTATAGGTGTCTCGATATATTTCAACCCTATAGGAGGTATACATACTTAAGTGATTAGGTGTCCCGTTATTTGGTGGTCTAGTTACGTTTCTGGGCATGCCAACTAGGGCTTCTATCATTTGAGTACTAGATTAGTTGTTATGGTTTTTTTAGTCTATGTTCTCAAGTTAATATAATGTATTGGTTGTGATCATGATAATAAAATATAATAATTGATGAATCCCATCTACCGATACATTTGTATCACATTATTTTATGCTTGATGGTTGAGTTTTCTTTTTCTCAATTGAAGTTTATGTGTAACCATGCTATCATCTTGCTATAACATGTTCTATTGATTTCTTTGCATGGGCCTCATACATAATGCTATCTCTTTAGGATAGTTGTGTTACTCAGTACAAGATGTGTATTGATACTACATATTTGTAGGCATAGTGTTGTAGGTATATGATGATGATTTTGTTGACTTTTAGGAGGTTCCTCATGTAGATTAATGATAGTTTATACCCCTAGGGTTAAGGCATATAGTTATATCTATCGAAGGTCGCACATGTTATGTGCATTAGATTTTGGATATCTCTTTTGGAATCTTCAACTCATTTACCTCCTTATCTCTTTTTATGTATTGTATTATCTAGAGCATGTACTTTGTACTCTATTATTACATTTAAATTATTGAAGTCTTTTACTATTTATATCTATCTCCTTAAGTTTTGATTTATTTTTCATAATGATTTAGCATTACACTTAGTACGAGAAATGTATAGACTAGACTTACACTAGGTGTGGTGGTAACACCCGCTTTATTTTGTTAATGATTTCGCTTAAAAAAATAGTAGCAATTTTCGGGGTGTTACAGGTAAGTAAGAGTTAGAGCTATGAAATTTTTGGCGTAAAATATCTGCACCAATCTCATGCATGAAACTTCATTCTCAACCCAACATCCATCATCATCAGGGAGACCCCTCTGTCTGTTCCATCCTTTGTTCACCAGCATTGAAAGACGGAAGAATTTGGAGTTTCACTCTCTCTCCACCATGAATTGCTCCTTACACATTTAACTCTAATATGTGTCCTCTTGAATCAATATCTCTTCATACCCAACGCTCAAATTATGCTCCAACTTGTGTAGGTGATCATTTAGGCCCCTCTTTAAAGTTGTTTGAACTCCTCTCAACTTGTTTTAAATTTTCTTCTTTCTATATGACATGCATAAAAAACCTCCCTATACCAAGTCTAAGTGGAATTATGAAGCTAAAAGATGTTTTTCCATAAGTGTTGGTCTGATTTCCAAGTTCTACTAAAAATATCCTAAAAAATGGAGTGGGCCAACCAAACTACCTCAAAATTAAAGTTGTGGTGATCTGATTCTCTTTGATTTGGTTTGCTATTCCTCGAGATCAAAATGGGAAGATGGTATGATGAATGGCATGCCAATCATTAGATCTCAACCTGCAGAAACAAGAGCCTCTATTGTGGGTTGGCATAAACCCTATCAAGCTGCTACATGATTCTCCTGCCTATCTCCTAGGAATCAGACCAAGTGAAAGGAGGTTTAGAACATCCCATCTAGATTAACTTTCAATGGGACATGGCCTCTACAAGCCTTATCATTGTTGGGTTGTACATACAACACCCACCTACTTTGTCCTCCAAACATTCTACCTAACTCAAATCACCAATTGTCAACCAAGATAGGTTATAAGTTGGGGTTGCTCTCTCTAAGGTATGTCATTATTCCATGGAGAAGGGATGATACTAGAATAAATAATTAATAAAATGCATGGATCACCCCAAAGGGATGAACTAAAATGTTCATAATTTGTATCCTATGGGAGGGGATACCTTATCATTACACCAAAAAACCATATACCCCCAGAGAAAACATGTGCTTCCACTCTCATAGAATGTGAGAAGTCACATGATGTAGTTACTTTGTGGGCTCTCTCATCGCTTATTCTTGGTTCCAAAAATGCAATAGTTTATGGTTTTTACTTCTGCACCAAATCTCCTAAGTGACAAAGACATCCTTCATTATATATACCCCTCACATTCAAGACCAAGACTTGCATGGAAGAATGCCGTGAGAAAGCAAAAGCAAAACATGGGAGTTACTTAACGGTAATACCCTTGGATGTCCTTACCTTGCCATATGAGGTATCACCACTAGAACTCTTTTTTCCCCTTGGCCTTAACTTTGAAACTCAAAGAACCATCGATGCCTAGACCATTATCGGACATACATTATTTTGCGATGTCCCCTAATTATGTGATTGTCAAGGTTTCTTGTCCACCTATTGAGGTACTTAACCACAAAGTACCTATTTATATATATGATTTCCTTACATATTTGAACAACATGATTAATCCTTTAAGAATGAACAATAATATGGATTGAGTATGGTTTCCATTTACATCAAACCCATTTGTGTGATTGAAAATTCAAACTTCAAAGCTTCCACCAATTATAATTACATGGCATACAAACCTTTCCAATACTTGTCGAGGCATCGACTACCCTTATCCTACCTTACTGATATTTCTAGTTAAATAAAATAATAATAATAATAAATAAATAAATAAAGAGCACCCGAGTTCTCCTCTATGTTAAATTCATTTATGAGCTCTAATTTTTCATAATCTACTTTCATATTATATATTCTATAAGCTCACATGCTAGAATAATAGATATTATAGCCATAGAAAATCAATCAAAATAAATTGAAATTGGCTCAATTTGAGATAACTGAATAATATTTGGTTTGAATCACCACAAAATAAAATTTTGGGATTTCAAAATTGAAGTAATAGAAAAATAAATCCAAGTATAATAATAAAAAGTTATCACTCTTCAAACTCTAAATCTAAAAGAAGCTTCTAAGAATGTGAATAAGATATTGGGATTTAACGTTGCTCATTGATCAAAGAATATAGTAAGAGAACAGGACATTGTGGTGAAGAATATCGATGTCAAAGGAATTGAATTTGATGTGCCTCCTAAGTTATTTGAGACGGGTGTCATATGTTTGATCGATGATACATTTTTCAAATGTCATTACAACCGATGGTAGAGGTGTTATCCTAGTAAAGATAAATGCCTAGAATTTAAAAAAAAAGAGAGAAAGGAGATAAGAGGTGATGAAGAATAACAGCAGTGATTAATAATATTAATAATTATAAATGATCAATTATTATTATTATTATTTTACTTATTGGTGCTAATAATTTTTAATTATTAATATTCATTATGAAATATTATAATTCATCATTAATCGTTAATACTAATTATTATTATTATTATTATTATTATTATTATTATTATTATTATTATTATTATTATTATATTTTTCATATTAATTATTATTATGATTAATAATAATGAATAATTATTCATGTTAATTATTAATAATTAACATTTATAATTTATAATTTTAATTTATGAATATTAATCATTCATAATTATTAATTCTTAATATTATTATTATGAATTATTTAAAAATATTCATTATTAAATTTTAATTATTAATAATTGATGATTATTAATTATTTGGTATTATTATTTATTAAGATTTATTATTATTATTTTATTATGCATAATTACTATTATGAGTTATTCATATTAATTCAACATTATTATTATTATTATTATTATTATCATTATTAATTATTATTCATTAATATTAATTCATAACAAATATTAATCAGTAACATTAAGAATTATTAATTGTTAGTTTTTAATATTACTTATCCATACTTATTAATTATGAATATTATTAATCTTAATTATTACTTATTATTATTTATAAATATTAATTATTATATTATATTTGATTTTTTGTAAGTAATATTTTATATAACTACCAAAATCAAAGAAGTGAAAAATTGTACGAGCTCATCTTGCAACCAAACTATCAATACACACTCTCCATTTATCATATTTCATACACCTATGAGGAGAGAAGCACCTATAAGACACAGTAATACTTGTATCCCTAAGAATCTCTTTACATGAATGATTCAATTTCTTAAAAATTAGAGAGTTCCTTTCATACCAGATAGAACCAACATAGGTCACAAATAAGGCACGTAGCATTACCTTTTTCTCTTTTAGCTTACTTGTATTTTTTTATCAAAATCCTCATCTCCCCCTCATATGATATGATATCATCTATTCGATTGAATGAACAACATATTTCCTTCCAAATCTCCAAGCTATAAGGGCATGCTAAGAAAAGGTGTTCAATTGTTTCATCACATCCATCAAAGTACACACTAATTCTTATCTAATAGGCTCCTCTGCTTGAGTCTTGTTTTGGTCATCAATCTATTATAGACGACCATCCACGTAATGAATTGGTATTTGGGTGCTGCAAGATCACACCAAACTAATGGGTACCATCAAACCTTCACCCCTTTAACTTTCATGAGGTCATAGACTTTGTGGATATTGCATGCACCATGACCCTTGGAACACCTTAGCCTGTGTTGATCATCTAGGAATAATTCAGCAAACATAGGTCTGAGCTTAAGGATTTGTTTCAATGGCCTAGAACATGAATGAGTTGACAGGAATGTCTAGATTGTGTGTTATTTGAAATACACCATATGAACCCAATTGATCCACAATGAGTCCTTTCTAAGAATGATATTCCATAAAAGTTTGCCAACTACCACCTAATTCTAGATCTGTATATTAATGAGCTCTAACTCACCCTCCTTCTTAGGAGTGCATACAACTTTCCATGCAACTAGGGCCTTCCTTGAGGCATCTATCCTGCTAGCATAGAGGAATTGCATACACATGGCTTCTAGTTGATGAATTAACTTGTGTGGCAGTATAGAGACTTAGAACCAGTACATCTACAAGATAAAAATAACCGCCTTTAACAATTGTGTTCTACCAGCATGGGAGAGTAGATGGAAATTCCAATCGGTGAGCTTCTTAGCAACTTTCTCTGCCAGACCTTGCAATTGGCTTGTAGTTGAATAAGTATACGATAATGGCACACCGAGTTTGGTGAAAAGGAAACTTCCTTGTGTAAAGTTAGTGGCTTGGAGGATTTGTTGTTTAACTTTTTCTATAACTCCGCCAAAAAATATCTTGCATTTATGTGGGTGGATGACCAAACCAAATCGAGAAGAAAAATCATCCAGCATGGCAATAATCTTAATCACTGATAGTAGGCCTCCTCTTGAGAAAAGAATCATATAATTTGCAAAGGATAATTTAATTATTCTCAATCTTTTTGGGGTGCACACTAAAACCCTTATCCCTCCATAAAAGCCTAAGAGATATAGTCAAGTAATCAACAATGAGCACAAAAAGATATGGGGTGAGGGTACCCCTGTCTCAGGCCTCTTCTCCCTTTGAAAGGTGGTGTCAAATCCCCTCTCAATAATAAAGAGAAAGAAATAGTAGTAACAAAAGCCACAATTAGTTTTACCACCTATAGGGGAAACTCATACGCATAAAGGAATTGCTATGAAAACCCCTAGTGCTCTATGTTGTTTGCCTTCTTAATGTCAAGTTTTATCATGCATTTTGGAGATACGTGCCTCTGTGTGTATTTCCTTACTAGTTCTATGGCTAGTAATATGTTTTCCCCTATTTGTCTTTTTTTAATAAAGAAAAACTAAGTAGGATCAATAAGGAGAGGCATAACACCTTGAATTCAAGGGGTAAGCACTTTAGATATTACCTTATACATCACACCACAACAAGCAATAGGCTTATATTCACTGACCTTGCTAACATTTTTCTTTTTTGGAATGAGGGTCAAAGATGTGATGCTAAGTTTTGAAAGCCTGAGAGACCGCAACGAACACATCATCACCAATAATACTCCATGCTTTCTTAAAAAAGAGGGCGTAGTATCCATTGAACCTAGGAGCTTTATTGTCTCCGATGGAGAAAAAAACCTACTTAACCTCATCATACGAGATAGGCAAAAGAAGTGTCTGCATGTGAGAAGCCTGGAGTGTGGCTCCCTAGGAAACTCCATCATGATTCACCTTACCTGTAGATGGTCCTAGGATGCGTAATAAATCCTTATTAAAGGATAGGAAAGCCTATTTGATTTCACCTAGTTCAGTAGCAATACTTCCATCTTCTAATTTAAGCTAACCAACAACATTACGATTTTGGTGCCCCTTCACTTGCGTAAAGAAATATCTATGATTAGAATCACCCACCTTGAGCTAATGGATTTTTTCCTTTTGATTGAGGAAGCTTTCATTGCATTGTGATAGCTTATTAAAATCAACCTCACACTCGTAAAGATGGGTTCGTTGAGAAAAATCACCAACATCCTGCAAAGCTGCCTCTATGTGTCATGCACAGCAAGATGAGCTATCTCCATTCTCTAGTTAATGCCCCCATATTTTATCTTATTTAATTCCTTAAAAGCTTATATCATTCGCGGAAGGTTATTATACACATTTAAGAGGGTGTTACCTAATTGATGGGGACACCAATGCTTGCACCCAATACTCAAGAACTTGTCATCCTTCGTCCAAAAGTTATTGAATTGAAAGGGGACACGTCTATTAGTCTTGTAACCACCTTGAATAACAGCAACATAATGATCTAAGACAGAAATTAGCAGGTACTCATGAAATGCCCCGAAAATTTCTAATTTTCTAAACTACATTCAAGGATATTTACTATAAGAATTATTTAAATAAATTATTTTTAAATTGAATTAATTAGGGCAAATCAAGAAGAAATTTATAAGTATTTTTATTAGAAGAGAATTTGGGTATTTTAGCTAATTAAGCATTTTATTGTGAAAGTTAATTAAATAAATTATTTACTTAAAATAAGAAGGAGAAAATAGTTTCAAATTAATATTAATTTTATAAATAATTTAATTGGAAAAAAATTAGGGTGTTTTGCTAATTAAAAAGGAATTTATGGAAAATCTTTTAAAAATCCTAATTAAGACTAAAATAGGATTTAAATATTATTTTATTCAAATATTATTATTTTTAAATATCCCAAATATTTTAATTAATTTAAATACCCAACATAATTATTTCTCTCTTTTCCTTTTTCCTTTTCTTTCCTTTTTCTTCTTTTTTCTTCTTCTTTTCTTTTTCTTTTTCTTCTTCTCCTCGTTCGGGCTGCCTCTCCCGCGGCCCACTTCTCCTTTTCTTTTCCTTCGGCCCAGCCCAGCCGTGCGACAGTGGCTTCTTCTGTCGTCCCCCTCTACGTCGCGTTTTCATTCGTTTGACACTGAAACCCGTCGTTTCATTTAAACCTCCTCCTCCGTCGCCGAACCGCCCGGTCTCCTCCTTTTCTTTTTCTCTACTTTCTTTCTCGGTCGCCCGGTCCAGGCCCCCCCTATCTTCTTCTTCCCCGACGTCACCAGCCTGCAACTCCGCCGCCCAGCCGAGATTATCACCGCCGGTTACGTCAGTTTTGACCAGCCGTTTTTATTCCTATCTCTTTCCCCTGAATCGTCGGCCCTCTTGACCCAACTAAATCTCCATTTCTCGTGTGATTTTTCCCTCTCCTTTCCATGCGCAACCCTTGCCCCGATTTGCTGCCGCTGGCCAAACGTCGCCTCTGGCGACCTGAACCCTACGTTCCTTACCCCGTAACCGAACCAAAGAACCCTACCCTATCTTATTTTCCCTATAAATACCCTCATAAGCAGCTCTGTATCGAGCTTTGGTTGTTGCTTAGAATTCTCCAACCTTACCACCGCCGCCCATTTAGACGCTTCGAACGCCGCCTCTGGCCAACTTCACCACCATCCCTGGCTACCCGTGTAATCCTTGCATCTTCCTCTAGCCAACCAAAACATTCATCACCCTCGATTCTTTTTGCACAATCCTCCTCGACTATGCGAATTTCCCTTCTCGACCAACCTGTCTTCCAGCCCCCGTCACCCTTCGCGCCGCCCTTAGCCACCTCCTCCACCGCTAAAGCCGCTTCTTTCTCCTCCCATTCTATGCTGCAGACCCTGCTCTATCTCCCCATACCTTTAGTTTCCTTTTTCTCCCTCTCCTCCTCTCTCTTTCTTCTTCTCCTCCATTCGGCCACCACCGCCGCCGTCGTGCGCCGCCACGTTTGGCTGCACCACCACCCTCATTCTGTCCCTCTCCTTCTGGGAAACTCAAAACACCCCAGCTTCCATCATAATTCTTCCTATCATATTCCCAGCATGCAACTTTCCCCTCTTTCTTCTCTTTTTCGGCCACCACTGCCGCCGCCGTGCGCCACCGCCGGTGCCGCCTATTCCCACCAACCTATGGTTAAACCCTAGACCCTCTCAGCCTTTTTCCCTATTTTTATAACCCTTAAATTATTTTATTTCTATTATTTGCATATAAATACTATTATTATTATTATTATTCTTAATATTTATATTTTTAATATGCATTATTATTAGTAGTAGTATTTTTATTATTATTTATGTTGAGGGATAAAGCCTTATATATTTTAATTCGATTTTATTATTATTCTTCTTATTATTTCTATATTTACTATTATTAATATTAAAATGTTATAAGTATAATTATTATTATTATTTTCTATTTCGAATTTCCATTATTCTTATTTATTATTATTAATACAAATATTTTAACATTAGTGTTGTTAATAATGTTACTATTATTATCATCATCATCATCATCATCATCATCATCATCATCATCATCATCATCATTATTATTATTATTATTATTATTATTATTATTATTATTATTATTATTATTATTATTATTATTATTATCATTATTAATATTATTATTATTATTTCTGAATTGGGTTATTTAATTTACAAATAATCTTTTTAGTATTATTTTGGTAAAGGGGTCTGAAGCCCTTATTTCACTTTATTTTTGATTAATGCCTTTTTATTATTATTTCTACTATTTTTATTATTCTTATTAATATTACTATTGATATTATTTTTGTTATTATTATTTTATCAAAAAACTAGTCTTATATTAAATTAGTGTTTAATATTATTTTGATAGGAGAGAGTCTAATTTTAGATTTTCTCTCATAATAGGTAAAACCAGTCAAAGCCCTAAGGAAGCATAGGAGCATGCTCCAAGACCGGTGTCGTTTTAGGTAAGGGGTGCTAAGGCCTTTTATGTGCTTATATGTATTATGTGCTTATATGTATTATGTGCTTTGTATGCTATGTATTCTATGTTTGTCATTATTAATTATTTTATATGTGGTATGACATGGAGTTGAAGTATGTTTTTGTATGGCATGTGTACTATATGTATGTGACGATATGTGTTGTGTCCCTATAAGACATGCATGAGAGGATGTCAATGTGGTTTGTGTGGAAGAAAGGATGAAAAGGGAGGATGGGGAAAGAAGTTGACTAAGGGAAGTGAGTTGACCTAATTTTATGGTTTTATAAGGAATAATCTAATGTATGGTTTTATGTGGAAGAATCGAATTTATGATGTTATACGGGAGAATCGAATTTATGGTTTGTTTGGGAGAATTTAATTTATGATGTTATTTGGGAGAATTTAATTTATGATTTGATTGGGAGAATCTAATTTTATGATTTGTTTGGGGGAATCCAATTTATGGTTTTGCTTGGGAGATTCTAATTTATGATTTTATGTGGGAGAATCTAACTTATGATCTTGTATGGGAAAACCTAATTTGTGGTTATGAATGGAAGAATCTAATCAATCTTACTATATATAAAAGCAGAATACATGCAGCATATTTTTCCCGCTCATTTCTATATACTGTACTTGCCAGGTGTCAATTTTACATTCAATCTGACTTTAGAAGGTCAGATGCCAACGTAAAATTACATCATTTAAAAAAAATATACACTTTCAATACAACTTTGATTTCCAGCCAATGCAGCAGTACATTTTGCCATGTGTCCAAATTTGATTTGTTCTGCAACTCTTCCCTGGATAACTTAATAATCGACGGTCAGATCTCTTTGTTTGACTTCAAACACTGCTCTCCCTGCCTATATATACATCACAAAAACAAATTGTGCTGGTATAGTCGTGAGAATTGTAAGGTCATTTGGCAGAATCATCAGCATCCCCAGGTACGCCAACTATTTTGACCAGATTTTAATTAGTTGTATTCGTAATTTTTCTCATCACTATTTTATCACTACTTAAATAAAATTTTATACTTTTATAGATTACTTTTTTGTCTAAACACTTTCGCATTTACAGATACATACTTTTTTAGGATATTCAGAAATATCAGTTTTACCTGATATATTTACAGATAACGATGTCAATCTACAGAAATCTTAGAGAAATAAACCCTGCCAAGAGCAACTGGTGCGTTAAACTTCGAATGATTAGGCTTTACGATAAGCCTTCTTATGGGAACAAAAAGGAAGCATACAGTTTAGAATGTGTATTTCATGACAATGAGGTAAGTTGGTAGGCAAATTTTATGTTATTTATTTCATTAGTATTTTGAAATATATAAATAAATCTGATAATTTATGTTGCTTGAATAAAATAGGAAAACAGAATTCATGCTTCAATTAGGAAATCTCATATTCTACAATATAAAGCAAAACTCATTGAAGGAGAGCTCTACCATGTTAAGAATTTCATAGTGGTAGAAAACCAAATGAAAATAAAAACTACTGGATTCAAATATGTGATCTACTTCAACAATTTCACACAGTGTAATTTGTCAAAAAATATAGAAGTATTTCCAACTCTACTATTCAAGTTTGCAGCATTTGAAGAATTATCTACAAGGTCACCAACATGTCTTACAGGTACCATATTCATTTTTATAATTTATATACTACTTACTGAATTGCTTTAACTATCAGACTAACAACTACTATGATGACATACATTATTGGAAGAGTGTGCATAGTACACATTAAGAGAGAAGGAAGTTTATGGCCAAGTCACAAAATACATGGATTTTGTGCTGGAGGATGAAAAGTAAGACAAATGTATATGAATGCTTGGACATTGTTATGCTTTTTCCACAATCGTTAATATCAAGTATTTACTTACACAATTTTTTAGAGAAAACAGAGTACAGTGCACACTTTGGGGAGATTATGCTACAGAACTATGTGAATATGTGTCACAGTCAAATCCAAACCAGCTTATTATTATTCTCCAATTTTGTCAAATCAGCAAGTTTAATGGTAAAATAGATATTTATTATGTTAGCAATTTTACATTATTAAATTAACATTAACTACACTTAATACTTGCAGATGAAGTAAGGATATCAAACACTTGGAATGTCACAAAACTAATTCTTGATACTACAATGGATGAGATTAGAGACTTCGAAAAGGGAAAATATCTTTCACCACTTCTACACATTAATTACTTTCACAACAATGAAATATGAAAACTAAACATAATTACCTTTTTACAGATTACCTGAATGTGAATCTTCACAGATCACAGTTTGTGAAGAGAGGCAATCATTATCTTCACAAACAATAACAGAGGAGCTAGCAAGCGAGAGATCTATTTTCAAAACAGTTGAACAACTTCAAGAGAATGAGGTAATATTAATTTTCTTTAATACATATAATAGATGTTTCATTACTAACAAAAATATTGAATTTTGGTTTTGGTGGGAAAGTTTTGGATCAATGTCAGGGTTGTAGGAATTGAAACAGTAGGAGAGTGGTTTTATGTAGCATGTAAGAAATGCCTAAAGAAACTCAAGCCTATTGGAGACTCTTTTTATTGTGAAAAGTGTATGAAAAATGATAAGGGAAGTCTTAGATACATGCTACAAATTAGAGTTGTTGACGGAACAGGAAATATTCCACTACTTCTATGGGATAGGGAATGTACACAAATTATTGGTAAATTAGCTCAACAACTTAGGGAAAGCAATGCAAAGGTAAGTCCTAATTTAATATGATATAAATTTTATGGTTTCAGTTTATGCACACTATTTTATTCACATTTTAAAGTTTACACAGGAAGATGTTGAATATACAAAGCTTCCAACAGATTTGGAAAAACTCATAGATGTGAAGGCTCTTTTCTTAGTCCAAGTGAGGGAGAAAAAATTGGGAGTGTATTCAGTTATAAAGCTAAGTGTGGACGAAGCTTTGGTTTCAAAATATTATGGACCTACTTCCTTAGACAGTCAGGTTAGTGTAAAATATTTTTATAATTTCTAATCCTTAGTTCAAGGGAAATATTATGTAAGGAACCAATTTTATAAATAACATTTGTGCATTATTTTAGGACTTTGATATGCTTTCCAAATTAGAAACTGTAGCTGATGAACAGGTAATATTCATAACAAAAACATAATTATTGTAGTGAATTAATGGTCTATTTAATAATTATTTTATAACCTGATAATGTATTCTTTGTACAGGTGGAATCTCAAACAGATGAAGTTCACACACCAAAGCAAGGCACAAAATGCAATTCTGAGAGTACAAATGAAGAATTTGGAAAGAGTTGTATGAATAGGGATCATTCCACTACAGCTCCTAAGAGAAAGAGGTCTAGGGTCAATGTTAAAATAGAGAAAGTTTAGGCTCATAGAGCAGAGGAGTGAAGTGATGTGCTCTCAAGTTGATTAACTTTGTTAACTAGCATTTGAAATTCAGTTTTTATGTTGATGTTACTTAATTGTGATTTCGTTGAGAAACCAAACATAATCTAGATTATTAGTGACTTCTGTATGTAGCAGAAGAAGACAGTTTGATATTACTTTTGTTTCAATTATGTACGCTTTATTATTAAGATTTTCTCTTCTCATGTAATAGCTATTTTCCTATCTATGCATAATCTTTAATCTGACCTATTATATTTGAATAACTTATCATAATGAATGCGCTATTATTATTTATGTTCTTTTGCTAGGTCATTACTATGAATATTATCCTAAATTAGATGACACTAACCACTTAGACAATAAAAATCCGCAGCAAATTATAAACAGAATCATAATTGGGTAGGAACAATTTTAGTATTACTATATCATAGTTTAATAAGAAAATCATACATCTGATTGTTATCTCAGGAGGTTTATCGAGTATTTGTTATGAATATTATCCCAAATTTTATGAAATTCAACATAATTGAGCTGAATGATTCTTTTATATTTTTTGGAGGCTCAGGATTCAAAATATTTACCATCCAATGATCATAGGCTCATGCCTAACATTCAATTAATTTATAAATGGTGATTTTTAACTGATTATTCCCTTCAAATAATCTGCCTAAACTCTTACCTACTATGGGAAGGGACGAAAAATGATTATTTTGAAATTTTCTATTAATAATCAGTTAAAAATCATCCAATATAAATTAAAACACAACCATCATCATCGCCTCATTATTATTTCTAAGTTTTAATATATAGATCCCCTACATCACAAACAAACAGACCATAAGAAAATTTACTATGAATCACCACTATTTTGTTGTTCATAAATCTTAGTGAGATTGTATATAGGGCTCAATACATGTCAAAACAACAATCAGAAATTTACACTTGGCTTTTTGGGAACATGAAAATCATTGAGAATTATAATATTACAAAAAAAGTACAAGTCTATAATTGCTGACTGCTGTTACATTAGATACCACAAATTTTTATCATTGTCCCTTTCTTATAGTCAAGTTTGATGGAAGATGGGGATCCTTTTAATAAAGAACTTAGAATAATATTTTTATAACCTAAAATATTTTATTTAAAAAAAAGTAAAGAATTAGTATATTCAGTGGCAAATTTTGTATCTACAATATACCAATTTTACTTTCTGAAGCTCAGCATGAAAAGTTTTCCCTCTTAAATTTAAGTTCAAAAATTTTATACTTCTTATAAAAAGACATACAACCTACACGTGACAATAGACACATACACAACAAAAATCTGCAGCACAATATAAACAGGAACACATTCACCTGACTTTCATTCTTCTGAAGTAAGTCATTGCTCAATCTATATTGTGAATTATATTACAGTTATTAAATATGATTATACTAATTATTCAATTTACAGTTTATGTAACATACTTTCAGATTGGGTAGAAGAGATAAGTTCCTACACATACACCCAAATATGAGGAAATTAACATCATCAACTACAATAACAGGAAAAAGATCAAGAGATCATGTATCAACAGGTACTTCAGTATAGTATTAACAATATTCTGTTGTAAATAATTATGTTTATCGTGTTCATTTCAGCTATTGTGATAGCAATGTTATAGATAATTATCAACTTTTACAACTAAGAAAACATTAGATGTGATAGAACAGAGGCAATTATAGCAATTTTTAGCACTTCAGAGATAAACACATAGCATACCAAATAGCATTAATATTCAATTTGCAACTAACAGTAAGATTAGGTGTGATATAACTGAGGCAATTATATCACTTTATAGCACCTTATAGATAAACAGACATTATTTAAAATAGCACCTTATAGATAAACAGACAGCAAGTATACTAATATACAATTTGAAACTACGAGCAACATTAGGTGTGACATAATAGAGGCAATTACAGCACTTTATAGCACTTTAGAAATAGACACACAACATGCCAAAAAATACATAAATTACATTATAAATATGATATGTGAGAAATATGTCTGTATACTTTTACCGTTGCCAGTTTATGAAGAATTGCAATACCTACATTAAAATTAAATCCAATATTTTAGTAAGATAATCAAGAATATATATTAATAAACACAAAATGTAAATATTGTGAGTACTCACTATAATATTGTCGAAGTCCAAATAAGAAAGTATGTATCAACTTACCTGCAGAAATGTGATATATATATATATCATAAATAATATTAGAGGAACAAATATACGTATTGAAAACAACATAGCAAATAGTAGAAAAAGGAATAATTAATTGTTAATAGTCATTCTTTTTCCAAAACCATACAAATAATAAGCAGAAAATAAAATAATGTACTATTATATCATAAGTATGTCATTAAAGCATGGACGCATAAATTAATCAGAAGAGAAATTAAATTTGAACACCCAATGATCTCTGAGATCTGTTTGAAACATAAAAACTCAATATTTGATTATTATTGAACTTATTACAAAACTGAAAATATGTCAGTCATAAGCGACAAAACTAAACCATAAAAAATATTCACCTAATATCGAATGGGACAGACAAACTGATCATAACAAATACTAAAAACAAAACCTGATGGGATTGAACATACGGAAAAAAAGACTGAAAAGTGAGTTCAAAAATCCATATTTTTGTAATTCGTCTCGGTTGAATTTCAATAACTTTTGAAAGCATCATATCATATGTAAAGAGAGCAGCACATGATAAGTTTGAATACCACAATTTTTGGGCTTCGTGTGTGTCCACTTTCAATGTCTTTTGAAAGGAACAGAAAAACTTGCAGAGAATATCAGAAGGTTTTTTACCTATAAATTAAGAAAAAATATTGCTCGACCAAAAAAAACTTCAGATCTGTGTTAATCATAGAAATGATATCAAGTTTAGCCTATTTTATGTTATATCTGTATGTTCGCTTATGAAAATAACAGATCTGAAATACAGAACAGATGGGACTCAACGTAAAATGACGGATCTTTTTTTCCTTTAAATACAAAAGATGAAACAATATATGCAAGGCTTTTAACAAAAAAAAATTCAAGTACTCTGAAAAATACAGATATGAGTTCGAATACCCAGATTTGTTGGCTTTATTTGTGTCGAATTTCGAAACTTACGAAAGGGAAAAATAAAAATGCACAGAGAAATAGAAGGAACTATAGTTAAGAAATACGAAGAAATCTTCCTCGATAAAAAAAAAACTTCAGATCTATGTTACTAACACAAATGATATAAACTTTAGCCTATTTTATCTTAGATCTATTTTTGAACTCCCGAAAATAATAGATCTGAAAGCGGATCTTTGTTGGTTTTATTACATACTTTAGATGAAAGAACAGTTGGAAGATAAATAATATAAAAAAAATGAAAGATCAAGTTTGAAAAATACAGATCCATGTTCGAATGCCCAGATTTGTCGGCTTTGTTTGTGTCGACTTTCAAAAACTTCTGAAAGCGACATATACAATCTCAGAAAGAAACAGAAGGAATTATACTTAAGAAATACAAAAGATGAAATAATATATGCAAGGCTTTTAGCAAAAAAAAATCAAGTACTCTGAAAAATACAGATATGAGTTCGAATACCCAGATTTGTTGGCTTTATTTGTGTCGACTTTCGAAACTTACGAAAGGGACAAATAAAAATGCACAGAGAAATAGAAGGAACTATAGTTAAGAAATACGAAGAAATCTTCCTCGATAAAAAAAAACTTCAGATCTATGTTACTAACACAAATGATATAAACTTTAGCCTATTTTATCTTAGATCTATTTTTGAACTCCCGAAAATAATAGATCTGAAAGCGGATCTTTGTTGGTTTTATTACATACTTTAGATGAAAGAACAGTTGGAAGATAAATAATATAAAAAAAATGAAAGATCAAGTTTGAAAAATATAGATCCATGTTCGAATGCCCAGATTTGTCGGCTTTGTTTGTGTCGACTTTCAAAAACTTCTGAAAGCGACATATACAATCTTAGAAAGAAACAGAAGGAATTATACTTAAGAAATACAAAAGATGAAATAATATATGCAAGGCTTTTAGCAAAAAAAAAATCAAGTACTCTGAAAAATACAGATATGAGTTCGAATACCCAGATTTGTTGGCTTTATTTGTGTCGACTTTCGAAACTTACGAAAGGGACAAATAAAAATGCACAGAGAAATAGAAGGAACTATAGTTAAGAAATACGAAGAAATCTTCCTCGATAAAAAAAAACTTCAGATCTATGTTACTAACACAAATGATATAAACTTTAGCCTATTTTATCTTAGATCTATTTTTGAACTCTCGAAAATAATAGATCTGAAAGCGGATCTTTGTTGGTTTTATTACATACTTTAGATGAAAGAACAGTTGGAAGTTAAATAATATAAAAAAAATGAAAGATCAAGTTTGAAAAATACAGATCCATGTTCGAATGCCCAGATTTGTCGGCTTTGTTTGTGTCGACTTTCAAAAACTTCTGAAAGCGACATATACAATCTCAGAAAGAAACAGAAGGAATTATACTTAAGAAATACAAAAGATGAAATAATATATGCAAGGCTTTTAGCAAAAAAAAATCAAGTACTCTGAAAAATACAGATATGAGTTCGAATACCCAGATTTGTTGGCTTTATTTGTGTCGACTTTCGAAACTTACGAAAGGGACAAATAAAAATGCACAGAGAAATAGAAGGAACTATAGTTAAGAAATACGAAGAAATCTTCCTCGATAAAAAAAACTTCAGATCTATGTTACTAACACAAATGATATAAACTTTAGCCTATTTTATCTTAGATCTATTTTTGAACTCTCGAAAATAATAGATCTGAAAGCGGATCTTTGTTGGTTTTATTACATACTTTAGATGAAAGAACAGTTGGAAGTTAAATAATATAAAAAAAATGAAAGATCAAGTTTGAAAAATACAGATCCATGTTCGAATGCCCAGATTTGTCGGCTTTGTTTGTGTCGACTTTCAAAAACTTCTGAAAGCGACATATACAATCTCAGAAAGAAACAGAAGGAATTATACTTAAGAAATACAAAAGATGAAATAATATATGCAAGGCTTTTAGCAAAAAAAAAATCAAGTACTCTGAAAAATACAAATATGAGTTCGAATACCCAGATTTGTTGGCTTTATTTGTGTCGACTTTCGAAACTTACGAAAGGGACAAATAAAAATACACAGAGAAATAGAAGGAACTATAGTTAAGAAATACGAAGAAATCTTCCTCGATAAAAAAAACTTCAGATCTATGTTACTAACACAAATGATATAAACTTTAGCCTATTTTATCTTAGATCTATTTTTGAACTCCCGAAAATAATAGATCTGAAAGCGGATCTTTGTTGGTTTTATTACATACTTTAGATGAAAGAACAGTTGGAAGTTAAATAATGAAAAAATGAAAGAACAAGTTTGAAAAATATAGATCCATGTTCGAATGCCCTGATTTGTCGGCTTTGTTTGTGTCGACTTTCAAAAACTTCTGAAAGCGACATATACAATCTCAGAAAGAAACAGAAGGAATTATACTTAAGAATTACGAAATAATATCTTCAACGTTACCATATTTTATCTTAGATCTGTCTCTTGCTTCCGAAAGGAACAGATCTGAAAAATATACCAAGATTTAAGTCAACATAAAAGATATACAAACCGACAACAATATATGTTCGAAAAATTTTTGACGAAATTAAAAAATTACCTAAAATACCCAAATTTCTCTGTTTTGAGAGTTCTCTTTCGAAAGCAAAAGATACAACACTTGAAGAGAACCGGATGGGTATTTTAGGACCAGTAAACCACGAAATATGCACCCACCAGATCTAACTAAAAATAAGAAATTTTTGAAATCTGTACGCATAAACCCACAACATCGAACTGAAATCATTCTGGGTATATAGTATAACCGACAGAAAAATCAAAATTTGCACACTTTTGATTCGGCTTTTCTATAATACACAGAAATCACATATCTAATCTTCGCAAAGTAATTTTTTTTCGAAACATCATATAACTGGAACGGAAATTAAAGTACGAAATTAGAAGGGAAAGCATAGGAAATACAGATCTGGAGTGTAAGTTTCGAAAATTTCGTTCTTCATGAAAGATACAGACAATCGGACAGATTGAAGATGGGAGAGATGAGAGAGTTGAGAGGAGAGAGGAGAGAGTTGCGCCGCAAGGTGGGTTGGAGAATTCTCCAGAAACCCTACCTGCTTTTAGTATTTGATGAAACAAAGTTACATAACGAACAGTGCAGATTGAAGATAGGAGAGAGGAGAGAGTAGAGAGGAGATAGGAGGGAGCTGCGCCGCAGATGGGTTGGAAAATACTCCAGAAACCCTACCTGCTTTTATTATGTGATGATAGAACGTTACAAAACGAATGGTGTAGATTACAGTAGCATTCATCGGACGGTTAGGGGAGGGTTAAGAAAGTAGGGTTTTATTTATCCGTTGGCACGGTAGGCAATGGAATGAAAGGGAGGGTGGGGATTAAATAAGTAAAACGGACGATTAGGATTAACAACAAAAAAATGTACGGTTAGATTAAGTAGGCTTATATTCTTTTTAACATAATTCCTTTATTTATTTTGATCCTTATAAACAATTTTTGAGATGCTTAAATTTTGCATATTTAATGCTTATAACTTCATAATTAATTAATACATAGATACTTGTGAATAAAATAATATTCTAAAATTATATTGAGAGCTATTTTTTAACAATAAATTTTTGAAATAAAAAAATTATATAATGATTTAAACAAATATTAAATTTCTACTTAAAAATGCAAAATTTTTTTTTGATGAGAGTATAACTAATTAAATAATAGTATGTTAATCTTTTTGGAGAAGATTAAATTGCTATTATTGTTTAAATTATAAATTAAGAACATATTGTTCATGATCAATTACTATGAGAATTCAAAAAAAAATGTTTTTAATGAAACACTAAAAATTCCTATTTAATATTAGGAGATATCATAATTAATTAATACACAAATAATTGAAAATATTAATAATATTGTTATTAGGGAAAGACTTAAAATCCTAATAATTATTAGCAGATATTATAATGAATTAATACATACATAATTGACAATAAAATAATATTATGAAATTTTATTTAAAATTATCTATTCACACTATTTTATTGAAATGAAAAAATTATATAATTCTTTAAACAAATATAAACTTGCTACTTAAAATTGGAAAATTTTGTTTTCATTAAAGTATAACTATTTGAATATAGTTGCTTAATATTAGTATGAAATATTTAATTCATTATAAAGTATATTAATTTATTTTAAGAACACTTAATTCTTATTATTGTTTACATTATAAATTACAAACAAATTTTTGTTTATCAAGTACTACAAGAGTTTTTAAAAATTGTTATTAGGGAAAGACTAAAAATCCTATTAATTATTAGGAGATATCATAATGATTTAATGCATACATAATTGACAAAAAAATAATATTCTATAAATTTAAACAAACATATATATTGACATTAATTTTTTGAAATAAAAAATTTATATAATGATTTTAAGAATTATAAACTTCCTACTTAAAATTGGAAAATTTTATTTTCATTAAAGTATAACTATTTGAATATAGTTACTTAATATTAGTATGAAATATTTAATTCATTATAAAGTATATTAATCTATTTTAAGAAGACTAAGTTGTTATTATTGGTTACATTATAAATTATAAGCATATTTTTGTTTATCCATTACTACGAGAGTTTAAAAAAATTGTCCTTAGGGAAAGACTGAAAATCCTATTCATTATTAGGAGATATCATAATGAATGAATACATACGTAATTGACAATTACATAATATTCTAAAATTTTATTCAAAAATATATATTCACATTATTTTTTTGAAATGGAAAAATTATATAATTCTTTAAACAAATATAAACTTCCTACTTAAAATTGGAAAATTTTGTTTTCATTAAAGTATAACTATTTGAATATAGTTGCTTAATATTAGTATGAAATATTTAATTCGTTATAAAGTATATTAATATATTTTAAGAACACTTAATTCTTATTATTTTTTACATTATAAATTACAAACATATTTTTGGTTATCAATTACTACAAGAGTTTTTAAAAATTGTTATTAGGGAAAGACTACAAATCCTATTAATTATTAGGAGATATCATAATGATTTAATACATAAATATATATTGACATTAAATTTTTGAAATAAAAAAATTATATAATGATTTTAAGAAATATAAACTTCCTACTTAAAATTGGAAATTTTTGTCTTTATGAAACTATAACTATTTGAATATAGTTGCGTAATATTATTATGAAATATTTAATTGGTTAAAAAGTATATTAATCTATTTTAACAAGAATAAATTATTATTATTGTTTACATTATGAATTAACAACATATTGACAATAATATAATATTCTTTAATTTTTTTTAAATATATATATTAACATTAATTTTTTGAATTGATAAATGATTGGTACAATTGTTATTTTTTTGTATGCAGGTAATTTAAATATGATTGGTACAAAATCGATCCCAGACGAAAATACACATACAAAATGTGCGTTCAATCCTTTTGAATCTCAGGGATTGTTATCTCCTCTTAGTGACATCACAAATGGTAATAAGTTGTTTACATTTATATGTGGCGGTTTAAAAATCATGTCTATAGTATTCAATTATATTAACTATTTATTATTCCTTTCTTACAGCGGGCACTCCTATAAACTCTATTTATAAACTAAACTATGATGATGATCAAATGAAATGGTTGTCAAGTATTGGGCCTTCAAATACTACAACCAATATATATTCAACATGCCATGCATCAAATGAAAGTGGTACTGTGAATTTATCAGAATCATCAAAAATGACAAACCATTGGAATTCGATGAAGGTTAGCATTCTCATTTTCCAATATGTGTAAACATTTATTATTAATATTATTTTATAAGTTTATAATTATTTTCCTTACGTTGTAATTGTTATTTATATATCTATCGTAATTTACGTGTCAGCAGATATTGAAATAGAAGAGAATAGTGGAACCGTATTATCTGGTATGCACTGATTAATATATTTTATACATGCATATGGAGTATTACATTTCTTGAAAAGTATCATATAAATTTATTTTTAATATAATAAACATAATAAACATAATAGGAGAACGATAAAAAAATTTTAAATGTCTAATACTTTACGTCTTCACAGACGTTGAAATAGAACAAAACAGTGGAACACCATCCGGTATACAACCAAAAATGTATTTGTTCATAATTTTGTTATAATAAATCTTTCCAAATGTCTTATATTAATTTTATGATATGTGTAGATTATTTTGATATTGGAGATGCAATATACACATGTGGATTTTGCAATTCTCTTTTCTGGTATGAGGAAAGATTGTGTAAAAGTCGGTCAACTCGAAACCCGAAATATTCTTTATGCTGCATGCAAGGCAAAGTTCAACTCCCACCAATGAGAAATCCTCCTAAAGTATTACATGATCTATTATATTTACGTAATGATAGAAGCAAACACTTTCTCTAGAATATTCGGTCATACAATAACATGTTATGTTTCACTTCCATGGGAGGAAAAGTTGATAGGAGTTTGAACAATGGAAGATCTCCTCCAATATTTAGACTTCATGGTCAAAATTATCATCTTATGGGAAGTTTATTGCCGAATGAAGGTTCAGTGCCTAAATTTGCTCAACTCTACATTTATGACACTGATAATGAAGTTGAAAATAGAGTTCATTCTATTAGGTGAGTTACTTAAGAAGCTCTGGTATTTATTGAGTTATTTTATCATTTTTAAGTAATTTCTTCTAATTCCTTATTCCAACTGTATTGGTTATAGGGAAAGTGAAACCTTGAACAGCCTTCGTACATCTATTGTTTATGATTTGAAGACGATGCTTGACGAGAATAATGTGTTGGTTAAATCATTCAGAATGGTCAGAGAAAAAATTGAAAAGGATGGTTGTTTAGATGTGAAGTTGAAGTTGATTGGTAGGAGGAATGGGGATGGAAGAAGGTATAATCTACCTACGGCTTCAGAAATTGCTGGATTAATTGTTGGGGACTTTGATGCATCATTAGGTGATAGGGATATCTTGGTCGAAACGAAAACGGGAATGCTGAAACGCATTAACCAACTACATGCTTCATATCTTGGATTACAATATCCTATATTGTTTCCTTATGCTGAAGATGGCTATAGAGAAGGCATTCCGTTAACGTTGAATGGGGGAATGAAGCAGGGTGGTCAGAAGTATGTTAGTTTAACAGAGTATTTTTCATATCGTTTGCATGAAAGGAGTTCGGAGTTATCAATTATATTATCTTCCATGAGACTACTTCAACAATTTATTGTTGACGCATATACCATGGTTGAATCTTCAAGATTGACTTACATTAAGTTACATCAAAAACATTTGCGGTGTGAATTATATAATGGACTAACAAATTCAATTTTAAGGGGTGAGACCGATCCATCAACGCAAGGAAAACGAGTTATATTACCGTCATCATTCACAGGCGGTGCTCGATATATGATTCAAAACTATCAAGACGCCATGGCAATTTGTAGATGGGTTGGTTATCCAGATCTTTTTATTACATTTACTTGCAATCCCAAATGGCCAAAAATAGTTCATTTTGTTGAAAAAAGAAGCCTCAAAGCCGATGATCGTCCGGATATTATTTGTTGTGTTTTTAAAATGAAGTTGGATTATCTCATCAAAGATCTTCGCAGTAACAAGATCTTTGGAATGGTTAAATCAAGTACTATTTCATAGTCTATGTGTGTGTGTGTGTGTGTATATTATATTTAGCATATATTCTTACTATAGTTGGTTATAACCCTTTATTTTAATTCTACTGCAGTTATATCGACTATTGAGTTCCAGAAGCGTGGGTTGCCACATGCACACATATTGTTATTTCTTGCAGCAACAGACAAGTATCCAACAGGAAGCGATATCGACAAAATTATTTCAGCCGAAATTCCAGATAAAGACATTGATCCTAAGTATTATACAGCAGTTCAAGAATTTATGGTACATGGACCATGTGGTGTTGCTGCTAAGAGCTCCCCTTGCATGTCTGCTGGCCGTTGTACAAAGCATTTTCCTAAAAAGTTTGTTGAATCAACAACTGTTGATGATGATGGATATCCTATCTATAGAAGAAGAGATAACAGACGAATAGTGGAGAAGAATGGAGTTCCTCTTGATAACAGGTTTATTGTTCCTCACAATCGTTATCTGTTGCTCAAGTATGGTGCACATTTGAATGTTGAATGGTGTAACCAATCTCGCTCTATCAAGTATTTATTTAAATATGTCAACAAAGGACACGATCGTGTTACTGCATCTTTTTATGGAAGTACAACGGATGACGAAGTAGCAAAAAAGGCAGATGAAGTTCAGATGTACTATGATTGTAGGTATATATCATCATGTGAAGCATCGTGGAGGTTATTCAAATATGATATTCAATTCAGAGATCCTCCGGTTGAAAGGTTAGGTTTTCATCTTGCAAATCAACAAAGTGTTATTTTTTCTGATTATGATATGATCGATGATGTTGTTGATCGATTATCTGTTAAGCAAAGTATGTTCTTAGCTTGGATGAAGGCAAATAAAGAATATCCTGAGGCAAAGGAATTAACTTATTCTCAATTCCCTACAAAATTCATTTGGGATAAGTATAATAGAGAATGGCGACCAAGGAAAAAAAGGTTCTCTATTGGACGGATTTTCTATGTCCCTCCTGGCAGTGGAGAACTCTATTATTTAAGATGTCTTCTTAATGTTGTGCGTGGACCTATACGTTATGAAGACATAAGATACATTAATGGTGAGCAACATTCATCATACCATGATGCATGCTATGCCCTAGGTTTGTTAGATGACGACAAGGAATACATTGATGGTATTATTGAGGCAAGTCATTGGGCTTCTGCATCTTCTTTGAGAAAATTATTTGCAACATTATTGACATCTGAATCACTCATTCAACCTGAAGTTGTTTGGAATCATTGTTGGATTTATATGACTGATGATATTTTATACAGACAACGCTTATTATTACAACACGGAGGTAACTTACCTTAGTTCTCTTAATTAATTTTTTTTCACATTGTTAAACTACTTATATATTCTTTCTAAATTTATTGAATTTGTTTTCCGAACTTCATTTGGAAGATGATGAGATAAAAAATTATGGCTTGGTAGAGGTAGAAAAGTTGTTACAAAACTGTGGAAGAAGCTTAAGAGAGTTTGAGACAATACCATTCCCACCATCCGAGTTTTTTTCTACCGTTGGTAGTTCATTGATACGTGAGGAAATGTGTTATGATCGATCAAATTTGTCTCAAGAGCTCAATAAAAATCTATATGTTATGACCTCAGAGCAAAGACATGTATATGATGAGATAATGGAGGCAACAAGGTCAAATAAAGGTGGATTGTTTTTTGTGTATGGGTATGGAGGTACAGGAAAAACGTTTATATGGAGGACCTTATCAGCCGCTATTAGATGCAAAGGAGATATCGTGTTAAACGTGGCATCAAGTGGAATAGTTTCTCTTTTATTACCAGGAGGAAGAACAGCTCATTCTCGATTCAAGATTCCTATAAATCCAACTGAAGATTCAACATGTAACATCAAATAGGGACCGATTCAACAGCTACTTGGGAGGCATTTAATACTGCCCTCCATACTCGATTCTATCCCAAAAGCCTGAGGAGGGACAAGCTTCAGGAGTTTATGCAGCTCACGCAGGGGCCGATGACGATCCGCCAGTATTATGCCTGCTTCATAGAGTTGCTCCGATTCGCTCCAGGGATTGCCGCTAACGAGTCCGCGGTAGTCTTCCAGTTTGAACAATGATTAAATTTCAGCATCTGTCGCATGATGGGTGCCGTGGCATTTACAGACCTAGCATCCTTGTATGAGCGTGCCTGCATAGCAGACACATTGGTCCACGAGTAGGCCGCCATCCTTGGAAAGAGGAAGCCAGAAGCTTAGAGTTCCGGGAGCAGGACCCAGCCTAGGGTTGGAGAGTCTAGGAGGCCACCATCGAGAGGTCACAACGGAAGTTAATGGCCCCCACGAGGCCCAATATGCAGGAGGTGTAGCCGGGTCCATCCGGGAAGGAACTGTGCCGGCAGATTAATTAACTGCTTAAATTGTGGGAAGCTGGGACACAAAGTAGCAGAGTGTTGGAAGCCACCTCGATTCCAATATAGTCAGGACCAATCATCTCAATAAGGAGGAGCACTGATTCCTCAGCAGCAAGCTTATCAGCAGCACCGTCAAGACGCATCTCAGCAGTACTATCATAGAGCACCTGCTCCATCTAGTGCCCCAGCCCGAGAGACAAGGGGAAGACCACAGGGATCGAGGCCTTATCCACATAAGGGAGGCTAGCCAGGAGGGAACTTGAACGTCATCAGTAGGCCGAGGCGGACCGACAGCTAGATGTCATCACCGGTATGTTCACCATTTATTCATTGCCAGCATATGTGCTATTTGATTCGGGTGCTACGTTGTTGTAACACCCCAAAATTCACTAATTTTTTTTCTTAAAGCGGAAGAAATTAAATTAGAAATACTTAAAACCCGTGAATTCTGGAAATGTTACCGCCACACTTAGTACTAGACCAGTTCTCTCAGACCGTTCCAGTACCAAGTGCTAAGGCTAAGGAAAAGATTCACATTAAATTCAAATCAACAGTTCATAAAAGAACTCGAAAGATCATACCTTAAAACCAGAGTACGCATAAACGTTTATAAATGTAATAAAATAGAAATCAGAGTGCGAAATCAAAGAGGATAAATACTCCAATACAAAGAAATAATAGTAGGAAATAAAATTACATAAAGACTGAAATACGGCCACGAGACTCTCGAACTTGAGCCAAACATAACTCAGCACATAGTCCCACCAGATATCTCACCCACCTGCACAAATCAGAAGGGCATACTACTCGTGGGAATGAGCAGCACCCATGAAAAGGGTGATCAGTACGCTACGTACTGAGTAAGGTAACCGAGCACTAAGGCTGACACATGAGCACACAATCCATGCAGATAAAAGATCATAAACATGATAACATAATTCATGTGATCATCCAAGTAAAAGTAGAAAGGCCCATATGTATATAATCCGATTCAACTACTTAGTTTATCTCTTATCAGGAATCATGTCACACCATACTTTTATTCAAGTCCATACGATTACGGGAACCCCAATATTTTTGCCGGTGGATCAGTCGCGAGGGAAACGTTCCCTGCCACTATTTTAGCCGGTGGATCGGTCGCGAGGGAAACGTTCCCTGCCACTATTTTAGCCGGTGGATCGGTCGCGAGGGTAACATACCCTGCCACTATTATAGCCGGTGGATTGGTCTGGCCCCTTCTCGTACAGTGTTCCACTTTAAATGATTAGTGTCTTCCCATATCTTTCAACACATAACGTTTTGTTTTGTTGAGCTCGGGATCCCCCACTATTATAGCCGGTGGATCGGTCGCGAGGGAAAACATTCCCTGCCACTATTATGCCGGTGGATCGGTATGGGCCCGTCTCAACATCTTCCACTTTACGTGATTAATGTATTAAGTATCTTATTCAAAGGCTTTCACCATGCACAAGCACGAATCTTAAATCATAAATTCCATATTCATCATCATACTTTATTCACCAATTACACATGTGCTACCACCAAACCCTAGCCATGCATGGATCGCTCCCTTTACACTTATCCTCCAATTCTACTTCACATCTCACTCTAGGGTTTTATCCCGAAACCCTAATTTAGGCCTTAACATCCCCTCTTATTCCACCTCACATCACCCAAATCATTTTAACACTCCACACATCACAAATCATTGATTCCATTCTCATAATTACACCTTAATCACCAAAAACACATGCTACAACAAAAACCTTAAGCAGCCACATCAAACCCTAATCAACCACCACAAACCATAATTAACCACTCCAAACCTTATTTAACCATAACAACCATAATTAGCCATTCCAAACCTTAATTAACCACAACAAACCACAATTAATCATTCCAAACCCTAATTCAATCTCCTCCGTACCCTTAATTTGCTCCACGTGCTATTTTTCATCCCAAGTGCTCAAACACCCAAACAACACTTACCTTACTTTCCTTACATCCCAAATTAACTTTCCACACGTAAATTTCATACCCATGCATACATTAATCTCCCCATACAAACCTTCGAACCTTTTTCATGCAAACCCTAAAATTCCATGTGAAACCCTAATTTCAACCATGCAAACATTAACCATTATGTAAAACCCAAAATCTCATCATACAAAACCCTAAATTCAATCCACATAACCCAAAGATTCATTCATACCAAACCCTAGATTCAAACCATATACAACCCAAAGATTCATTCACACAAAACCCTAAATTCAATCCATACCAACACAAAGATTCAAATCATATAAAACCCAAAGATTTTTCCACATAATACAATTGATTAGATTCTCCCCTTTCATAACCACAAATTATATTCTCCCATACAAGACTATAAGTTAGATTCTACCACATAAAATCATAAATTAGAATCTCCCAAGCAAAACCATAATTTGGATTAATTGGATTCCCCCCAAACAAATCATAAATTAGATTCTCCCAATCAAATCATAAATTAGGTTCTCCCATATAATGTCATAAATTACATTCTCCCCAAATAACGTCTTAAATTAGATTCTCCCTAACAAACCATAAATTCAATTTCCCCATATAACATCATAAATTATATTGTCTCCCACAAAACCATACAAAACCATGAACTAAACTTCCCCATATAAAACCATAAATTATATTCTCCATACAAAACCTCAAAAATCATAAATCAGATTCTTACACACGAAACCCTAAAATTCTCCATTTTATTCCTTTACTCGTGAATCAATGGAATACTTAGGTCAACTCACATCCCTTAATCAACTTCTTTCTCCATCCTCCTTTTTCATCCTTTCTCCCACATAAAATCATATCAACATCCTCACATGCATGTCTTACAGGGTCATACACAATTAATACACATGCCATACGAAAACATACTTCAACTCCATGTCATATCATATACGGCATAATTAATAATCATAAACATAGAATGCATAGCATACGAGGCACACAATGCACATTAGCACATTCCTACGCCTCCTTAGAGCTTTGACCAAAATAATAACATATTAATAAAATAACTTTAACAAAATTCTAACTTTGCTAAAGACATAAAAATAATAGAGATATTATAAACCTTGATAATATAGGGTTAAAGATTTTACCCTAATGATAATAATGATACTAATATAATAATATCAAGGATAATAAAACTAATATCAATGAGAATGTAAATAACAATAATAATAATAATAATAATAACAATAACCATAACATATAAGTTTTAAAATAACTAATGACTTACCATTTATTTAATATTAATAATAAAATTAATAACATATATAATAATATTGAAATAATAAAGATAATAATAATATTATTATTAATGGTTATAAGAACAGTAGAAATAATAATACTCAAATAAATAAGTGCAAATGTTAATACAAAATTAGGGCCTAAGATTTTCCATAATAAATAATAAAACGTTAATAATAATTATTCTAATAATTATAATATTAATAATGATAATAATAATAAGAATGATAATAATCCCATAATAATTCAATTAATAACTTAAAATTCGAAACTAACAATAATATTGTTTTATTACCACTCTCCACCCTGCAAGTACAATTCAGAATAAAATTTTACATCAAATAATAATAAAACATATTAAGAATATAAATATTAAGAATAATAATAATGGTAATTATATGCAAATAATTGAAATAAATTAAATCAAGGCTTATAATAATATGGAAAATGGTTGAGAGGGTCTAGGGTTCAACCTTAAGCTGGTGGGGATAGGTGGCACTGGCGGTGGTTCACGGCGGCGGCAGCGGTGGCCGGAAAATTAGAAGAAAATAGAAAAAGATGGATGTTGGGAAAAAGATAGGGAGAATTGAGGTGATATAAGAGGTGTTTATTGTTGCCCAGGAGGAGAGGGACAAAATGATGGTGGAGGTGCAGCTAAAGGTGGCGGAGCATGGCGGTGGAAGGCGGTTTAAGGCTTCGGGGTCAAAATGCCGGCGAAACGAACATCTAACTTTGCATGATTATTTAGGCTCGTACAAGAAGAATCGAGAGATGAAAATAGTTTAGTTAATTTTTGGTGGCGCTGAGGTTGGCTGACGACGGCGGAAGAGGCGTCTGAAGTTGGGGTGGCAGCAGCTCGGGCCGAGGGTTTCGGGGAAGAAAAATATTCCACAACTCCTACAACTAGGCTATTTATAGATGTTAGAATGGATAATGAAGAGCTGGAGGTCGACATGGAAGTGTTAAATGCAAGAATTTGGGTGGCCGGTGGCAGAAAACGGTCGGGCACCGTTTAGGTTGGTTCGAAGGTTCGCGACATTGGGGAGCGGAAACGGGCCAGATTTAACGCACGAAAATTATGCCAATTTATTCCTGGAGTTAATAGGAAGGCAATGAGACAAGAAACGGCCGGTATTATTCACCGTAACCGGAGATGCCATTGACGGGGTCGAAGCTTGCGTCGCAGCGACGGAGGAGGAAGGAGGAAGAAGGAAGAAGGAAGGGAGGCGGACCGGTCGGCCGGGAAAGAAAAGAAAAGAGGGAGACCGGGCGGTCGGGCGTGGGTTAAGGATTCATTAAATGGAACGACGAGGTTCAGGCGTAAAACGGGCGAAACGCAGCGTGGAGGGCGGAGGCAGGACGACGGCGCGGGCTGGGCCATGCCGAAGAAGAAGAAGAAAAGAAAAAAGGGAACTGGGCCGCGAGCTGGCCCAGTTCGGCGAGAAGAAGAGGAAAAAGAAAAAGAAGAAAAAGAAAGAAAAAGAAAAGGAAAAAGGAAGAAAGAAAAAGAAAAAGGGAAAAAGGAAAGGAGAAAAATAATTAGATTAGGGCTAATTAAATTAATCTGAATATTTAGGATATTTAAAAATAATAATATTTAAATAAAATAATATTTAAATCCCTTTTTAGGCTAAATTAGGATTTTTAAAAGATTTTCCATAAATTCCATTTTAATTAGCAAAACACCCAAATTTTCTTCCAATTCAATTATTTATAAAATTATTATTAAATTAAAAATATTTTCTCATTCTTATTATAAATAAAATAAATTATTTAATTAATTCCCAAATTAAAATCTTTAATTAGCTAAAATACCCAAATTCCTCCTAATTAAAATACTTATAAATTTATTCTGGATTTTCCCTAATAAATTTTCTTTTATTTTAATTAAAATAATTTATTTAATTAATCTTTATGATAAAACCTCATTTAAATATAATATTTAGAATTAGAAATTTTCGGGGCATTTCAGTTGTCTTCCACATCTTCTGCATTTGCTGCTAAAGCTGGATTGTCATCATCTTCTAGAGTAGAATTATCTATTATGCTTCCGTCGGGTGACCGGATGGAGTGTAGTCGGAGGTTTTCCGACATGGCCTTAGATATATGAGGGGTAGACTTCCTAGTAGATATGATTGGAATGGAACTGAGGAAGCTACGTGGGAGACGGAGAAAGGTATGCGAGAAGCATATCCGGAGCTTTTCGCTGCAGGCTAGAATCCTTTTCCTATTTTTTCCCCAAGGGGGTAGTTGATTTAAGTATAGTTAGTGATTTGTTATTCTACTTGCTTAGAATGCCCTAACCCTAACCCTAGGCGCTCCCGGAGATTTCGGGGGCGAAGTCTGTTTTTAAGGGGGTAGTGATGAAATGCCCCAAAATTTTCTAATTTTAAAGAATATATTTAAATAAGGTTTTATTGAAAAATTTAATTTAATAAATTATTTTTACTAAAATAAAAGAAAATTTATTAGGGCAAATTAATAAGGAATTTTATAAATATGTTAATTAGAGGAAATTTGGCTATGTTAACTAATTAAAGATTTTAACTTGGGAATTTATTTAAATAGATTATTTTATTTAAATTAAGAAAGAGAAAATATTTTTAGATTAATTTTAATTTTATAAATAATTTAATTGAATAAAATTAAAGTGATTTATTTATTTAAAATGGAATTTTGGAAAATCTTTTAAAAATCCTAATTTAGGCTAAAAAGGAATTTAAATATTATTTTATTTAAATATTATTATTTTTAAATATGTCAAATATTTTAATTTATTTATTTAACCCAACCTTCCTATTTTCTCTTCTCCTTTTTCCTTTTCTTTCTTCCTTTTTCTTTCTTTTCCTTCTTCTTCTTTTCTTTTTTCTTTTCCTTCCTCGAATTGGGCCTGTCGCGCCGGCCCAAATCTCCTTCCCTTTCCTTCGGCACGGGCCGTTTCCCGCGGCCCAGAATCCCCTCATTTAACCCTGCGCCGTGCTTCCCTCTTTTACCCATCAAAACGCTGCATTTTGTCCCACGTCTTTAAATACCGTCGCCCGGCCCGGTCTCCTCTTCTTTTCTTTCTTTCTTTAGGATATTAACACGAACTAAAAAAAGTAGGTTTCCATTCCAATTCAACAGATCGTTCAGTCAAAGTACCATTAGGATCCCATATCATGATCATATCATAGAGAGGTTTTTTAGTGCCTACTTCAACTAAAACTTGAGGAAAGGCTATATGATCCTTTCTCAAGGTAATAGAGTCCATGCATATAGGTGTATCGATAGAACCGGTGATCATGCCAAACGAGTTGGGAGAACAATACTTCAAAGGTAGAAGAGGAAGTTTGATCCATAGAGGAAAAAACTGTAACTCCTTGGCTAAATGCATTCTGCACCTCCATTGTTTCTAGAATGAATGGCTTGCCATAGAAAGTCCAATACTAA
Organism: Tamarix austromongolica; assembly: GCA_039764185.1. Lineage (NCBI taxonomy): Eukaryota > Viridiplantae > Streptophyta > Magnoliopsida > Caryophyllales > Tamaricaceae > Tamarix > Tamarix austromongolica. The sequence goes on from CM077818.1 coordinate 114,969,570, forward strand.
TTGATAATCGCTTAACAATCTAGTGCCAAATTAAATTTGAAAACAAAAGACCCATCATCATGACAAATGATATTAGGCATTATAACCTTCATCCACCGGGATTTGGCAAATCCTAACATTTGATTAAACGAGGGAGAGACCTCATAACCACAGCCAACCAAGGCATATTGCCATTTGGCTATTCCTCGATCAATCTCTTCATTTTCCAAACCCATGATAATTTTTCCATCTTCAATCAGAGGCGACACGATATTAAGTGCCATGCATTGTAATGGATTATGATTCATGACCACTTTGTCCCGCCACGTATTTCCTGCCTCCATAGGAGGTAAATCTTTCGGTCCATTTTGCTCTCTTGGAGGCAATGTAATGAATTGTCTTGGGGTGGGGAATCCTGCGGAGGAAAATCCATATATGATCCTTCCCCTACAACCTCAACATAAGCCCTAACTGACACCTTGTCCATCAAATTTTTTTTAGGATGCTACATGAGGTTAGATTCTCCCATAATATTGATTCCTGTTTGAGATGTATGCGATGATGGTACTTCATTGTAGACAATTGACATCGAACAAGCCCCTTCATCATCATTAACATTAGCTCTGGTAACTCTTCTAGATTCTTACCATTTTTGGCTAGATGAAATCTTCTTGTGATGTGCCATAGCAACCGACCTGGAACCTTAGGGAGGACCATGTGAGTTTTAAATTATCCAAAGATAGTTTGCTCACTTTTCTATCATATTTGATTATTAGTATTAATTGTTAATATTATTAATTATCAATATTAGTTGATTATTCATATGATTAATAAATATTGTTTATTAATATAAATTATTATTCATTACGCATAATTATTCATATTATATTATTAATTATTAATAATTGGTGTAGATTTATAATTTTTTAATCTGACAGATCTGAGTCAAATCTTAGTCTAAATATATTTAAATAGGTTTAGGTATGAGTATAATAGTATTAGATCTATATTTGACCCGTTAGATTCGTTTAGTATATATATATAGCAATATTATGTTTGTCATCCTTATCGTATTCTTAATCAAGTTTTTTATTCTTTTATTTTATTTTATTTTTGTGTATTTACTTTATAAATAATATATAAATATTTTTATTCTAAAAAATATTAAAATTACATTTTAAAAATTAAAGTAACCATTTTAAAATATTTATCTTTTTATTTGAATATATTTTTAATAAAAAAGATTAAATTTTATAAAAAAATATTTTTTTAAAAAAATAGCTAAAATTATCAGGACTAATTTAAAATTTATTTATCGGTTAAATCATGCTATCAATCCGAAGAATTTGGATCTAATGTGAGTCTAGATATGGAGCCCTTTCATCCTGGTTGCTGCAATCTTTACAAATCCTCCATCGATTGACTTCGACCTCCCGTGGTCCCTGGTAAGTTCGTCGCCTCCCTTCGATGATGGACGATGGAGTCTCCTCCAGCCAGCAGATATCTTCTGCGACATTAATGTGTAAGCTCTCCATCTTTTTGTCCTCTATTCATAGTTTGTGGGCAGATAGACAATTGTATTTAACTTCGTTCTTGTCTCGACGAAAACCTCTAACGGTCGCTCACTCCATTTCTGACATTGTTGCTACTCGTCAACGACGGTCGACCCGTCAACAATGAGTTTCCTTCTCCCGATTTCCCCCACTGTTGTGCATGATTTTTATCTTCCTCCTTTTTCATATCAATGCTTTCCCTTCTCCTAATTTCCCCTTTTGTGCGTTATTTTTCTGTAAACTTTTTCGGTTATAATTTTAGGTCAACCACATAATTCAGCTCTCAGACTCGAAAGTGTGGCTGTTTGGAGGAAATCAGTAGTCAATTGTTTTGTGTAATATCTGTTATGGGCTGATTACAATCAATTGGAAGGTTTTTGTAATGGTAGAGGATTAAAATACCCAATCGAGAGCTTAAGGAAAATAATGAGAAATAATAATAAATCTTCCTCTGTTAATCTCTCTCCTCACTACTGTAATTCACCAATGATATTGAATGTTATCTTGGTGCACATTTCTTCTATTGAGCACCTAGTTCATTCCCTCCCCACAATTATTCTTTATCCCTATGGTTCGTAGGCTTCGATTGCGTGACGAGATGGGACAGAAGTAGAACCAATAGTTTTGAATTTGGTATGGGATGTTTAAGGTATTTCAAAACTGGTTTTGAAAGGTTTTGGTGTGGGTAGCAATTGTGTGACTGAGAATGGGTTTTGTTACATTGATTTTGAATTAGAGTTTCTACTCCAATTGTCTGGTTAGGCAGTTGAATCTGTACATAAAAGAAGTGGAGTTTCTAATTTTCTAGGATTTTACTTCTTTTTAATAGCTTTCTCTCTCCTAAATTCTCTCTCTCTCTCTCTCTCTCTCTCTCTCTCTCTTCAATTAAGCTCTACGATTCGATGACAGTTATTTAACATTGGTAGCTAATTTCAATTCTTAATTTAACAGGAATCGATTGCAGTAGCTGCAGCCTTTTCTTAATTTAAAGCACCTTTACGCTTTGGCTACATATCTTCTGCAAGCCTAGATAATTATCTTGCGTAAGTGACGGCCACATCAATTTCAGCAATAATCGATTGCACTACTTGTAACATTTCTTAATTTAAAGCACCTTCAAGCCTTGGCTACATATCTTCCGCAACCTCTACAAAAAAAAAAAAAAAAAAAAAAAAAAAAAAAAAAAACTTCTTTGAAGTATAATATATTAAGCATTATATTCCTTATCGATGGAGACATTCCTAATTGTCTTTTCATTATGTTTAATTGCTTTGCAGTTACAAATTCATCATGATGAACTCTCTACAATCCTATTACATAAACTTCAAATTTTGATAAACAATTTTTTATATTAGTAATTTATTTTATTTAATTGCTAGCTGAATTTTCTTATTGTAATAAAAATGGTCAATAATGATAACTACATCATGACAATAATTACTCATTCAAGTAATAATGAATATAAAAAATGTTATTGATATATAATAAAATAGTTATTAAAATGTATATTACTTCATTCATAATTGTTAAACTGCTTGAGCCAAGGTTAAAATGATTGAATCATTTGAACTATAACCACCTCCTTTATTGATTTGATCCCCCCCCCCAATGAACATTGATTTCCCATAGACTCCCTATAGAAAATAATCAAAATTGCATAGAACTTTGTTGTGCATTAAATGTGTACTAGCTCTTCTTAATCTTGTATGAATCTCCAAAATTGTGTCTCTGCTAATGTTTCTCAAATGAGTTGCTTGGTTTCAAAATACTGCTCCATTTTGTGCCCTCCATATTTTGTCTAATACTATTAAAAAGTCTGTAATTGGTTCCTGCAAAACTCTCATCCAACCTCTTCTTATTGTTGTTATCTTGCCTATCTGACTTACAAACCCAACCCAACTGCTGGGTTGATAACAAATTGGAAGCTTGTAACTTCAAGCAGTTTCCTCTTAATAGTACGGCTAAAACCACTAAAGTAGGTGCCCATATCAAAGTAGGCACATCAGGGCTAAAACCCAACCCAACCTAAAACAACTCTCTTGTCAAGTGATACATGCATCTATATCAACACATTATCAGAAGTATCTAAAGAAGCAATGCACTTAACAAGCAAAAAGCCGTGAAACACATGGGGCACTACCCTTAAATAGAAATTTAATGAGGCACAAATTGGCAAAATCATAATAGCACTTAAGCCCCAATATATTGAAATTAATCAATGAGTGACCAAATCAACACCACAAATTTCTTAAATAAAAACCATAATAAAAGGCACTTACTCCCCTGCCTTAGAGTTGAGTCAAACATTCAATAGATTGTAAAGGAACAATAATTTAGGTTGCAAGTCAGACTTGGTTATAATTTCTAGCAACCCATTGCCAAGTAATAAATTTAACAATAAAACCAAAACACCCACACCAACAAATTCATTTCTATTGAGAAGACTAAAAAAAATCAATAGAGTTGTAGCAACATGAACCCATTGCACCTGCTATTATCTCACCAATCAAACTAAAATCACACATCCACTAGCATAGAAACTGAGATCAACAGTTAAATTAGAACATTAGAACTAAAGAGGAGAGGAGAAAATCATATTTAATCCCATCCTAGTAGTATTTGATCGGGCTAATCTAGATCTCATCTTCCTTTAGAGGTAGTAAGACCTCTATCTCAATCAAGTGAGGTGTTCTATTTGTTGCCCTTTTTAGTTTTAGAAGTGTTGCTCTTCTTTACAACTCTTTTAGTAATTATTTTCTAGGGAGAGTCCTTAGTATTGTCATAGTTCACATTTGCAAAGAATTAATGGGTATTTTGGTCACCCAATAATATGAAATCTATATGGGCTTTTTGTTGATAATAGGAAGACTCCTCTTTTGCCAAATGGTTGGTGCCTTCTTCTCCTCCTCCATATACTATTCATTCAAAGGATTTGCCCGTAGCCACATCTTTGCCAACTTCTATTGCTTATGTGATCACTCTTTCTTAGAAGTGACATGCCCCCAAGTTGTATTACTTAGTTGTTTTAGTTTCTGTTTCAAATATCTTAACTTTTGAGTCACCCTATAGCAACAACTTCCTTGAAATGTTGATCCCCATACCTTAGTTAATGCACCATCAGGGTGGAGAGCCCAATAATTATTGAATGTAATATAATGTTAATATTCAAGGTCATTTTTGTAATTTTGTATATTTTATATCAGTGCACAAGGTTATTTTTTATAATTTATAATTATTATATACAAAAACATGGTCATTTTCGTAATTTATAATCATTATTTATAGATATAGGTTCATTTTTATAATTTTATAATTCTTATTTCTAGACACTAGGTCATTTTTATAAATTTTACAACTTTTTATTGTGAGAATGTTCAACAAGTATGATAGACATCGAGTAATTTTTATAATTTTATAATTTTATAATTTTTATTCATTTCATAAAATAATTAGGTTTAGCACATAATTAGTTTAGGTTGATCCTTGGAGGCATTTTGGTTCATGACACCTAATATATATATTGATGTTATCAAACAATTAAATTCATTATATAATCTTTTTAGATTTATAAATTTATATAAATTAGATGTAACTCTAGAAACATTTAGGTTCGTGACAAGATATGCTTGTATCATAAAATAGTTAAGGTCATCACCTTATTTATTTAACTTTATAAATATTATAAAGTAGGTTCAACTCAGGAATCATTTATATTCATGACACCTAATATATATGTTCGTTTCTTAAAATAATTAGCTTCATAGGCAAAAAAATGTTAATCTAAAGGTAAGGAATTGAACAACTAATTACCATACAATGATAATCTGCGCAAAAAAGTACTTAATCCAATAACAAGAGCCATATATCTTAGGTCCCCAATCAATGTTTGATTTGTTGATCAATCACATTGTTCTATTCGTTGGTTCAAAAGCTTTCACTGTGACTATGTTTTTCCCTCTATTGACCACCATGCCGATCTCATTTTCATTTACTACACAGTGTTGTCAATCACCAAATTCATAAAACTAGTCAAATCCACAGAGTGTTCCCACAACTTTGCGTATTGTTTTAAGCATGATTTGAAGTTTCTTGGTGTGAATCTTCTTAGGAAAAGAGGAGATTTGAATGCTAGAAGAAGAAGATGATTTAGTGGTTGAAGATGAGGATAAGGATGAAAATCTTCAAGTAAAATTCAATCACAAATTAAAGAAGGATATGACTCTTCAAACAAGATTCATCAAGAAGACAGTTGTGAATGTTTCTCCAAGAATACATTTAAAGTACTCTAGCTAAGATTACTTCAAGTAGTCTAAGGAGAAAATTTTCACTCAAAGAGAGAAAGATAACCAAGTAGTATGCTTATTGTTAGATTCAAAAATATTCGACTCTTCTATGTTACAATTTGCTGAGTCATGCCTTATATAGGTAGTGACAAGTTTGCTAAGTAGCACACTAAGGTAGCCACATTAATGCACACATGGCTAACTAGCACAATAACCTCTAATAGTAACATATTACCAACCTATATAATACATGAATCAAATGAAAAATTATTACAAACAAATGTAGCTAATTATTATATGGAAACAACTCACAAAAGTCCTAATTTACATAAGAATGATAACTATGTCTTTTTTTACTTGAAAGTTTGACTTCCATGCATGATTAGTTCATTTGACTTGTAATAACTTGTATCATAAGAAATCGTAAATATGTTAACATCTTAAATCTTCTCCTTGCAAATATATTACATACCTACAAGAATTATTTAAAATACACTTGTTATGGTTAATCAAAGTTATATTATAATTAAAGACACATATTATAATATGCTCCAATACTAAAAACGCCAAATCCTCATTATCATGAGAGTCTATAGATGCTTCTACATCATTTCTTGTCCATGTATTTCTTTAAATCTAGAGACTAACCCGACCTTCACATTTCTAGTAATTTGGCGGACATGGAATTGCAAATGGAGAAGCTAAGAGGATAGTGGAGAATATTAAGCTTTATAAATTTATATAAATTATGTTCATTTCTAGAAATATTAAGATTAATAATATATAATATATAGATTCATGTAATTAAATAATTAATTTTATCACACTTAATAACACATAAAACCCTCTATCACATTGTTTCGATTTTGATCACCCTTGGCTACTGTCAAATTATTTCCCTTCTACTACACATACCTCTCCCCTACCCTTGATAAAACATTCTTTGCACCTACAATATGATAGAATTGCGTGAATCCAATTACTAAGCCATTAATATCAATAGAGAAACAAATGGTTATGTTTCAATAAACAATCAAGAGGATTGGGAGGCGATGAGGGATGAAAGTATTGTTTTGATTACGAAATATGAAATATGCCATATGTTTCCCCTTACTTTAATTTTTTATAATTATAAATTCAGGCATTAGAAGCAATTTGCAAGGCGTTATAGGTGTACGATATGAATTGTGATAGAGGGAGACTACGGAGAGATAAATATATTACCCTTGTTGCTTTATCGTCCCTTTTTAGTCAAGTCCTCACCAATTTTTTAAGTACTACTACTATCGAAATAAAGTAGACAAAAAGGTGTAATGGAGAGAACAGAAATTTTTACCATAAGTGTAATATTTGCAAATTGGGATTTTATTTATTACTTTAATTTTGAAATAGTACTTGATGAAAGTGATTTAACTTGATGAAAGCCATTTTTTCTTTAATTTATGGACGATTTATACAACTAAGATATATATACACACACCCCAATACATAGGTAGCTTATCATCTCTTGTAATAATCTCCTATTCCATAAAAGTTAAACTATCTAGAAATCTCTTATGGCTAAGATGGTCGAAAATAGATGTGCCAAACGATATACACACACCCCCCAATACACAAGTAACATATCATCATCTGGCGTTATCTACCTTGCACCATAAAAGTTAAGTTATCTAGAAATTTCTTATGGCTAAGATGGTTGAGAGTAGACATGGCAAATTGGTCATATGTGTTGGGTTTGGGTTAGATCAATTTGGATCGAGTTAAAATCAGGTTTGCTATGCAATCGGGTCGAGGTTAGGTTTGGGTTTAGGTGGGGTGTCTTTTAGGTTTAGGTCAAATTTGGTTAATAATGATTCAGGTCAAGATCGTGTTGAGTCGAATCATCTTTGGTCAGAAGAATATATGGTAGGACCAGGGCTTAACTCATCAGGTTTCCTTGGATATAGGTTTATTAACTTCGGGTTTAATTGAGTTTAGGTTGGGTTGATTTGGGGTTTGTAGATTCCTAGTTGTATCAAGTTTAGGTCATGATGCATATTGGAAACACAACACCAAAAATATATAATTGACACAAGCCACGCAAAAATTGAATCAAAATAAGAAGAAGAATTTGGTTAACTTGAGGGTTAGGCTTTCGATTATGGGTTTGGGTCATGATTAATAGGGTAGTAGTTGTAAAGAAAAAATCATTGCTTTGGAAGAGGGTTAGGGTTAGGGTTTGAATTTGAAGATGCTGAATTTGGGTTTGAATGTGTTGATGATGGACGATTTGGGGATTGAGTTAGGGCTACAAACGTGTTTAATATAAACACAAACTAACTCTTTTAAATCACACAGAAATTGAGTAGAGAAAACTGGAATAAAAATCTCATGCAAATTAAATTTATAAAAGAACTCACGAAGATAATCGATTGAGAAATCAAACTTAACTCGGTTTTATTGCTTGTATGATCAACATATACAAGACCATGCTTTTATGATGGATTCCACACCTACTCAAATCTGATTCTCCATGAAAATATAAGGTGAAATTAAAAGATAAAAATCACCCAAATCAACACACACATACAAATAAAAGATGAAACTTGAAACTAACAAGATAAACATTCTAACAATATCTAATCAACTAAATAAATCTTATATCTAGCTAATATGGACGGTTATCCCTTATTATGGACGTCCTCATCATATGCTAATTATGTGCCTTTATTAAAAAAAATCCATTAAGTCTCTCCTTGATTTATAATTTAAAAATAACCACCATATTAGGCTCAATGTTTATGGATGTAAACAGATTGGGTTTGGGATGGTTACCTCCATACCCGAACTCGATATCCGATAAGTATTTTATACTTGAATCCATAGCCATATTCGAATAGATATCTGTTAATATATTCGGATCCATATCTGTCTAATATCCATTATCTGACAAATAATTCATTACTAGTTTAAATTACCTAATGGATATTACCTAACGAATAAATTCATTATCCGTTTAAATCTTTACTTAATTCACCATTCCAAACAACCAATCATATACCAAAATCTACAATTTCAATCAAATAACCTATCATTTAACAATATTCTAAACTAAAATATCAAGTAAGCAACAATAATACAAATCTAGCTTAAAACACCATAGTCAATAATATTTGTTCATATAAATATAATATGTACACAATTAAAATTAAAATTAATAACTACTAAAACATAATAATATAACTTGGATTAGCTAAAAATAACATCAAGATGAAGTTGTTTATGTCGAGCTCCAAAAATTCCACTTAACTAATTAGCTTTTCCATCTCCGAGTTCCATAGCTTATGCATCCATCTAACAAATAAAGAAAAAATATAAATATCTAAACAAATTAAGTATGATCAAATAATTTAATCGCTAATAATATTTATAACAAGTTTTATCTCACACTCACTAGCATCTAAGTTGGATTTCTCATTTTGTAAGGTAAACCTATGATAAGTTGAGTTTGAAGTATAATCATTATCTAACCAAAACAAAAAATTAAAACATTAGAATTAAACATAAATAACAATAGATATATTATAATTATTTAAACATCAAAGATATAAAAATAAATATTACCTTCATCCCTTATAGTAGCCTAAATCCAATCTCTACAATACATTAATACTTCTAGAGTCTTTGGGTGTAATTGGTTGCGATGAGGACTTACAAAGCTTCTACTGGTGCTAAATGTTGACTCAGATGTTGTTGTAGAAATAGGGATGACAAATATGTCCCTGACCATTCTTTGCTAAATTGGATACTTAGTATTTGTCTTCCACTATGATAAAACATTAAAGTCTTCCATCTGTGGCATCATTGACTCCTCTAAATAATTATCTAACTTAGTCTTTTGTGGCGCACTAGACATGCAACCACTAGTTATAATGAAGCTTAAGGGAGACTCTAGAACCCAAAGTCACACTACTAACACTTGAACCACAACTTTGACTACTAACACTAGAATCACGCAATATTGATGAACTTTTCTCCATACGCTTATACTTCTCATCATACTCATAAAACAATTCAGAACATATTTTACGAACATTATCTACCTCTTTACCATAAGTGCTCCCATAAATGATAGAATAATTACACTCTACCAATTTCAATTTATACCTTGGATTCAAAATAGTTGTCACTGCCATTATTTCATGAATCACACCCTAATATTTGTAAATTTTTTTCTAACATTTTTGTTGCCATGCCATAATAAGTTTTTTCTTGATCAAGAGACCATCGATGACATTCTAACTTCACAAACTTTGGGAAAGTATACATTGGCAGTAGGATATCTACTCCTAGAAAGTATCAAAGTAATATCATAAAATAATGACAACCTCTCACAAATAGATGAAGCCAAATCTCATTCATCACTTGTAGGACAACAATTAAAATTATATTCCAATCGTGCCAAGTGAGAAAATACATCTTCATACATTAGAACAACATCAAGTATAAAAATGTAGAATTCCATCTTGTCCTACAATCATATGTTAAGGCTCTACTATATGGAATTTCTTTTTTATGACAAACCTCCATAAACTTTTCAAGTCTTTTTGGTGTGGCTTTTCAATACATCACACTCTTACGTATGTTCTCAATAGATTTTTAAATGATATCCTTACCATCAATAACAATAATATTTAGCACATGAGTAGCACAACACATATAAAAATATCTCCCACGCCATAAAACACACTTTAACCTAAATATATTTTTCAAATCTCCAATCAAGCATCATTGGTGGTACAATTATCAATAGTCAATGTAGTAAGTTTTGAATCAATCTTCTATTCCATGAAACAATTGACTAAAACATCACACAAAACTTCGGAAGTATGTGGACTTGGATCATAGACAAATCTTTAATAAAAAACAATGATACAACAAATAAACCAAAGAACAATATATAATTACGTAATATTAATATTTTAGAACTATAGATGAATATGAATTTAGTATACCTTATTATTCGAATTTGTAAGCTTTAATTATTATCAATCCAGTGAGTTGTGATAGCCATAAAACCTTTTTTTTTATTATGAGATGTCCACATATATGTTGTGATTGAAGCTCGACTATTGTTACAACTCAACAATAATATTGTTTTATCTTTTTTCGTATTCAAACAACTTGGAAATGTTGTTTCGCAAAGTGTTCTTTGAAATCATTTTAAATGGTGGTTGAAGAGTTGCCGAATATTTTCTAACGCCTTCATGTTCCATTATACAAAGTTGATACTCATGCATAACTACCATATTACATAACTCATGCCTTGCAACTTCTTGATTAAATTCCACAACCATAAACTTTCCTTATCCTTTTCCCTTTGGATAAAAACTTGACTTAGTTTGTCTTGCCTCTCATATAGGCCCTAAACATACGCATTTCTTCATGTGATCATGCAAATGAGAAGTATCATTTTTTAGATCATCACTCAAGCTCTTATTACAACTTTTACAAATTGCTTTTTTCACATCATTAATTTCTGCTGCCTTAAAGTGTTTCCAAACAATTGAATTTTTCTTCCTTTTTTTTCCACTAAAAGTCTGTTTGGTTCATGGAAAATTAAGTGGAAAGAAAAATGTAGAGGAAAGAAAATTGAAGGAAAGAAAATGAAAGAAATTTATTTTCTTTCCTTTGTTTGGTTGTTGGAGAAAATGTTGTGGAAAATTGAAATCTTGGAAAATATTTTTAGTGTTTGGTATATAGAAAGAAAATTCTAAGAAAAGTTAAATATTATTACTTAAATATTTTTATATATTTAATGTTATTAAAAATATTATATTGATATATTAAAAATTATATAAAATTTCTAAAAAAAATTATTAAAACTCCATAAAATCAATACTTACTTCAATTTTTTTTATATAACTATTCTAAAATATTACATGAATAACTTACAATAATTTAAAAAAAAAGTATGAAAAAATCCAAACCCGATAACAAAACATATATTTATATCCGTATCCATACTCAAATCTAATGCATTATTTAAATATTAATATACATTTAATGTTATTAAAAATATTATATTGATATATAAAAAATTATGTAAAATTTCTAAAAAAATTTATAAAAAATCTATAAAATCAATACTAATTCTAATTTTTAAAAATCCGTATACAAATCCTATATCTATAATTATGTCTATTTTTTCATATCCGTTTATATATCCATCGGATAAAACCTATTGGATTTTGATTAAAATCCATCAAATTTAAAATGAAATTTATTTAATGTTAGAATTATATGGTTAGATTATTAAAATTTAATTATGTATTCACTTTTAGCCTTAGAAAATATATGTTAAATTATATAAATAAAAATAAAAATATAATTTCATATTGGATAAATAAATCAGAGTACTAATACGGATATAAAAGTGGATAAAAATTTAAGCCATCCTACTTTACTTACCAATGTATATATCAAGATCTCAAAAAAAAAATGTAAACTTGTACTATACTCCAGATGTTAATCGGACTAATTTTAGATATCAATTTTAAAAGAATATAGATATATATACGAAGGAACCGGTTATGAATAAACAAATATAAAAAAACCCACAAATTCAAATACGAATATAAATATAAACTTTTTTTTTTTACTAAATTTAGATAACGGATAGAGGAAACCAATTTGCCGTCAAAAGAGAAACCAAAGTTTTCCGTAGTTTTGCTCTCAGTCTTTATTTATACTAGTTTTTTTTTATTTAAAAAAAATTTAGATAAATGTAAATGAAATCCAAGAATAAACTCCCAATTGAGAACCCTGCACTCAAGCAATAACCACATAGTAAAGAATTTTGCCATCGACAGAATCTGGATACACAACACCACAATGAGCAACCCTAATCAAAAGATTAGGAAAACGTTGACCCTGCAGTTGTTTTGATCATTATTCATTCATACATGACAGGAGGAGTGAAGGGGGGAAAAACAAAATAAGCAGAAAATAAAGAGGACAAATAAACACATTTAAACAGCTTCAAAGCTTGCTGCCCGCAACGTCAACGACGAACCGGTATCGAACATCATTCTTCTCCAACCTCTCAAAAGCTTGGTTCACGTAATCCATCTTCACAACTTCAATCTGTGAGGTCACGTTCTTTTCATTGCAGAAGTTGAGCATCTCTTCTGTCTCCTTCATGCTTCCGATAAAACTTCCTGTAATTGTCTTCCTCCCTGCAGTTCATCGAGACCATCCATGATCAGAGACTTTAACCTTGGTCAACCGTAAATTTCAACACTGTACTCAATCGTCGACCAAGTCTATATTTGGAGGAAAGATAGAGGGATCTGCTGCTGCTGGTGGTGGTGTTGTTGAACAGCTGAAAATTGGTGGTGGTGGTTTTGGGGTTGATTTGATGGCGGAAGAAGGGGAACCTGCGAATGATTCTGAAGATCGGCGAAAGAGCGCTTACCGATGAAATCAGGTCTCCGGGTACCGATCTGGTTCGCGGCCGGATCATTCACAATCCCACCCATCGATTGTTGCTGCTGCAGAAGTAATTGCGGATTTTGCTGTAATCTCAGAAGTGCCTGACTGTGATGTTGGCCGTTCGTGGCGCTACTTGGTAGGAGAAGATTATTATTCCCTACGGAAGACGACATCGACCGCCCCGCGGCACCACCGTAAAAGTCTGGACCACCGCCGGGAAACGCAGATGACATTTTCAGAAACCCAAGAAGTATTTGACAGCAGGCCTTTTGTCGATCGAATACACAAATCGAATACACAACGAAGGAGAAGGAAGGCGATGGAGGCCAGGCTCTTGAGTCGGGGGAGTTCGATTTGTTTCCTTCCGTGTTATTTTCCTCAGCTAAACCTGAGGAAAATGATGTTGTATAATAATCCCCCACCCTTTCCTTATTATTTTCTTTCCTTACAATTTTCCTATTAACCAAACACCATTTAAATATTTTCCTTCTAATTTTTTTTCCTTTCCTCATTACTTTCCTTAAACCAAACAGACTGTAAAGAAAATGGATACACTTCTTCTACCTCCTCATTTGTTGATGGTTCACTAGGTGTAGGGTTAGTAGTTGTGTCGGACGAATATGATGGTAGACTTGATGAATCAGTATTAGGTTGGCTACTTGATGTCATCAAGATTCAAACTAATTAATAATCCCAAACGTTGCACAACTAGAAAAAAAATCACAGTCAATAAAATCATAATAATTCATGCACATAGTTTCCAGGATTTGGCACATATTATGATACTTACTGTAAAAGATGTTTAATATTGGGTATCATCACACCGATGTTGATAACTCATGTTGCAATCACCACAAGGACCAATTGTTTAAAAGAACTCGACTTGAGGTAACAATTACATAAAATATTAATAACTATTTACTTACTCATACTTCATTATATAGAATAATATTATCTCTATTATTTATAAAAGCATGACTATCTTAATTATCCATTGTTTTCATTTGTAGGATAAATCTATCTTCAACCAATTAACAAGTTGTAGTTTTTTTTTTGTGGTTTGATTTCTAGATCTCAGATACTAAATGTTTCATTTTCAGTTCAAATCTTAGAACCTAATCACTTATTGTGTCAATCTTCACACCATTTTAAATAACTATTTACTCAATCAAAACAACCAAAAAAATAATTATACACAAGAACTACAAGTATACAATCGAACATCAAACAACGAACAACCATTCAACCATAATATATATGGTTTAGATCTCAGATATCAGGCTAGATGTTTCATTTTCAGTATAGATCTCATAACCTAATCGCCTATTGTGTTAGTCTTCAAGCCATTTTAGATAATTATTTGCTCAACCAAACCAACCATAAAATTAAGTATACACACAAATTACAAGTATATAGTCGAACATCGAATAAGGAACGACCGTTCAACCATAATACATATTCTTGAAAATAAACTTGTTAAGTGTTAACCGCAATTAGATTCTACTTACAATGTGTAAATGAAAATGCATAACCTCAGCCTCAATATTAGGCAACTTATAATAGAAGAACGAAGGAAGGCGAGGAGCTTGCAATAGAAGAATGAAGTCCCGTCCCTAGGAATTATTTAGACCCTCCCATGATTCATCATATTTTTATAAGAAGCTTTGGTTGGTGTACCAACCCATTTATGATAGTGCAAAGTTGCATGAGGGAGTTTTTGAGTTGCTCTCTTCTTGGAGCTCTAGCCGTGGGTTTTCTACAAAAATGGCCTATGATTTCTTTCGAAACAAAATTGAACCCTGGAGGCATTTTGACATTGCTTGGAAGGGGAGTAGGGCCAAGCGATATTCCTTCTTCCTTTGGCTCGCTCTGTTGCAAAAATTAAAGACTAGGATCATCTCTCTTATCTAGATGGACCGTTAGTATGTCCATTTTGTATTCAAAATGTGGAGAGTCATGAGCACTTGTTTTTCAAGTGCCCAAAGATCTCTCAACTTTGGGTCGCTATCTGGTCTTGGTTAGGTATTACCAGATGTTGCTCTACTCTTGCTAGTACTACCAGAGTCTTAAGAAGACAGAGAAAGGATTGAGCTTTCATAACAAGAGTATGTAGGAGTGCATTGGCTACTACAATCTACTTGGTGTGGCATGCTTGGAATGATGCAACTTTTGAAGCCAAGGACCTTGTTATCTGGGGCCTAATAGTACAAATTCAGGTGTATGTCACTAGGTCCCTTACTTTTGAGATAGCTAGTTGTCATTGATATTATGTTGTAAGGTTGTCTTTGGTTGGTTGACCCAACTGAACTTTTGTATGAATTAAGCTACCAATCTTGTGGTATGCTAATTTTTAACCTGGGTAGGCCTAGTGTATGTGTACAGTTTTGAGTTTAATATATTTACCCTTTATTTGAAGAAGGAAGGCGAAAAGGAAAGTCAAAGCTGGTAATGTGGGGAGAAACGTCAGAGTCGACAACTAAATATGGAATAGAGGAAGCAAACAGGCGATATGGAGAGCAACAACGATGAGATCTAGAGTAGAGGAAAAGAGGAAGGCTCCAGTGATGAGATATAGAGTACAGGAACAGAGGAAGGCGATGATGATGAGATTTGGGGTAGGGAATAGAGGAAGGCGACAACAACGAGATCTGGAGTTGAGTAAAAGAGGAAGGCAAGGCAACATACGACACCAATGGTGTGTTGCTGCTTTTGCACTAGCACTAAAACAAACTGAAGTCTGAATGAAATGAAGAAAACAAGTAAACAAGTTGTGAGAGGCAGAGATAGTTAGAGACAAGGATGAGGGAGATAGAGACTGAAGGTTGATTGGTCGAGGACAAGGAGGAGGACTCAAGGTCAAGGCGAGGTGAGGGAGGGAGGAGGGACAAAGTCAATCACTAGGCTCACCATTGGTCGAGACTCGAAACGTCTAGTGAAGTTGATGGAGTCTAAGAGTGCAAGAATCAAGAGTGGCTAATTTTTAATTAGCCAAAATGAATATTGAAGATTTCTAAGTCTCATCTTTTTTTTTAATTAAAAATAATCTAATCTAATTATCTAGTTTAGATTTAATAGACTATTAGGATTTCAACGTAATTACTCTTATTATGTAACACCCCTAAAATTCACTACTGAAAATTTTTGTTTTTAAAAGTTTTGTACGGAAGCAAGTATAGTAAAATTTGGGGTGCTACTGCCACACTTAGCACTGGACCAGTTTCTTTCCACCGCTCTGATATTATGTGCTAAGGCTAGAAAACATACTTTAATTAAATTTCAAGAATACGTTTACAAATCAGAGGAGTGCAATAGTTAGGAAGGTTAACTCACCTTCCAAAGAAGACCTACTAATTGTGGTTACAAAGAAAATGTCATTAGAAAAGAAATACAAAGAGTTTCAAGAAACACACATAAAGACTTCCTAGTTCAATACACCGGTTAGCACTCCGAATAACCCTACGCTCTCAATCTCGGAAATAAATTTCGAAGGGAGCATGCGAGTTAACCTGCAAAGGCCACTATCGATTGAATAGACAGAGGCCTAAGAAAGGAATCCCTTCAATACTATAGTACCAAATAATCCTTTATACGAGACTAACATGTAAGGCCCGCATGTAACACATGCAACACAATGTACACATAATCATGGAATAATACATATATCATCTGAAATGCAATAATCATTCGGATAACTACATACATCAATGTCATATGCCACAATGCTCATTCACTTAGAAGCAACATAACTTATTATGGGAATGTTCAAGCGATGCTTTTTGTAGCACAACTAGAATAATCGACTCACAAAACTTCTCAACAACGTCACAACAAGAATGTCCCATGCATCAGTAGGACATATTACTTCATTCATTATTATTTGTATTCAAGCCATTAGTGTCATAATTAGCCATTACTCAGTTTATATCCACATGGTTTGGGGACCCTAATTTTATGATTGGTGGGCTGATAATTTTATCATCTAGAGTAGAAAGCTCCTGACCACTATTATGACCGGTGGACCAGTAAACCTAATACAATCTAAGGCAAAACGCTTCTGACCACTATTATAACCAGTGGACCAGTAGATATACTACAATCTAGGGCAAAACACGCCTGACCACTATTATAACCAGTGGACCGGTAAATATACTACATACGGTCCCCACTCACTTGGTGTTCCACTATAAGTGATTAGTGTATTTTATGTATATTGATATCATCCAAGGGTTTTATTATTGAGCTCAGGACTCCCACTATTATAACTGGTGAACTCGGAATGTCCTACAATCTAGGGCATAATGCACCTGACTACTATTAAAATCGGTGGACTAGTAAATATCCTACGCACAAGCGTGCCTCAATGATATTCCACTTTAAGTGATTAGTGTTTTATTTGTGTCTTATTTGTTTAGATCTCACACACACATCCATGCACAAACCATGTTAGACTCCTGACCTACTACCACCCCGACCAAACCTAACCTCACGGAAACCCTAATTCCTTAATTGGGGATATCCACACTCCTCACTGATCTCTTGAGTCCCCAAGATTATCCACCAACCCAAACATGCCATTAAAGCCCTTTTACTCACGGGTCATAGCCTATTTCCCCTGTTCCTCACATGTGATAACAATTAACCCCAAACTACTAAATGTCCTTAGACCATATAATATTGATAACCATATTGAAAGTGATGATACTAAGACCATAAATCACTATTCTTACATCCAATACTATTTAATATTTACCGTGCACATTTATTAGCATAACCATCATTGCATCCTCAAATTTATCAAAATACCCTTAGACTATATAAATTCATCAATCAGGCTCAAACATGTATTATTAGTACCACCAAACCTTATCTTCATACTTAGAACCCATTATTACATAGCAAGCACATCTAATATGATAATCACACTTACACCTTTAAATTACCAAAAATGTCCCTATACCACATATTATCACCATATATGCCTAATTGTGTAGTACTAATACTACCAAATCTTATTTTCATACTTAACACCAATTATTTATCAGTATGCACATTTATTAGTATAATCACCCTTGCAACTTCAAAATTATCAAAATTTTCCTATGACATATAACAACACCATTTATATCCAAACATGACATACTAATACCGCCAAACTTGATTTTCACACTTAAACACTCTTTAATACTCAGCATGTACATTTATTAGTATTATTTATTAGCATGGATTGTTTGAATATGATGTATTATTAGATTAGCTAAATTTAGGTCAATTTTATATAAATTAGAATTATTTCAAAATATTTATTGAAATTGGATTTAAATTCTCGAACCCAAATCAAATTATCTAGATGAGATTACCTTATTAAATCTAATTAAAAATAGTAGTACATGTTGCTGACCCCGGATCCTTAGCTGCCTCGACCCTCTCGTCCGGAATCTGCTCTGCGTAAATTTTTAACCTTAAGTTAAAAAATACTAAATAAAAATAATACTATAAAATGAATTTTTCCCCACCGTACGACAAACGGCCGAGATCACAATTTTAGCGTTCAATCTAACGGCCTTAGGGCTAACCGTGTCAAATTGAGGGCAAAATAGATCATATCCATCTCAATTCACGAACCATAACATAGGCCTCCTCCGCTCTTGTTTTCCTTCCTGCAAACCTCCCAAAAGCATTATCTCCGCTCTCACCGCCTCCAAATTCTCTTCACTTTATTCCATTTATTGCGCAAAAATCTATAGTTACCATTCTGGTTTCATTCAATCTAGTGGAGAGGAGCTTAAAGATGCAATATTCTAACATTTCTTCCGATCAGCCGCAAAACCAACAGCAAGGGCGACAGGGGACAGCAGCTGCTGCGCCATTACCTGCTGTGACGGCTCCTCATTGGATGGCGATGCAGTACCCAGCGGCGGCTATGGTAATGCAACATCACGTGATGTCCCCCCAGCATTATCCACCTCCTCCTCACTACATGGCGGCGTCCTACCATCCCCCTCCCCGCCACTCTTATATGCAGCCCTCGA